>CATIWH010000026.1:600000-936578 GCA_949640775.1 Jamesozyma spencerorum
ATACCGTTGTTTGCGGGATTAATACTTATGTAACAGGTACTTCTTCCCCAAACGAAAAGGTCATTGTAATTATGAGCGATATATTTGGTTTCAAATTGAACAATAGTTTGCTAATTGCTGATCAATTAGCTTCTGCTGGCTATAAAGTCTACATTCCAGACATCTTATTTAAAGATTTTGCTTTAATGACTGATGTTGGAACGCCTAAGATTGCAGAATGGTTCGAATTTCATACACCAGAAAAGACTAGGGTTATAGTTGACTCATTTTTAACTAAATTAAGAAAAGAATATCATCCAAAATTTATTGGTATTATTGGTTATTGCTTTGGTGCTAAATTCGCTATTCAACAAATTTCAGCTAAAGATGGGTTAGCTGATGCTTGTGCTATCGCACATCCTTCATTTGTTACTATTGAAGAAATTGAAGCTATCAAAGATAGTCATCCAATTTTAATTTCAGCTGCTGAGAATGACACAATCTTTACAGCCGAATTAAGAGCAAAATCAGAGGCCAAGTTGAAAGAGATTGGTGCCAGGTATCAAGTTGATTTATTTAGTGGTGTTAGTCACGGTTTTGCTTGTAGAGGTGATGGTTCAGATCCAATAGTTAAATATGCTATGGAAAAGACTCTACGTGATCAAATATATTGGTTCGATCACTTTTCCAATGGTGGTAAATAAATTTTTGTTATATAATACAATATATCTATACAAATCCATTTATATAACTATTTATTCGTTACCAAAGAAAAAATCATAATTGAAAACATCAAGATCACCAAATAGTTCTGGAATATCCAACAGGAGATCATTGTTGTTAGGTGAAAAATTCTGAAAATTACCATTATTATAGAAATGCTGATCAAATGAATTAGATAATAATGGACTTTCTTTATTTCCATTGAGAATGTTTTCCACTGCTAATGGTGGTCGTCCATAATTATTGACTGGTCCACCATTCGCATAAGGTGGTGTAGGAAACATTTCTGAATGCTGTGGGTTACCAGAATTTGGTGTCACAACAGTGTTTTGATTGGCATTCGAAGCAAACGTTGAAGGAACAAAGTTAAGTGGTGTTATAGCTTGTAAAATCTTTTGTAAAGCAATTGTACTAAATTTAGATAAATGATTTATCTTTCTTAAAGTAACACCTATCCTTTCATTGTTCTTTATATTATAATTAAATGTCATACCGAACACTTCTTTCAATTTTGGTTCAATTTCGGTGAATTCCATTATTTTGAAAAGACCTGACATAAGTTCACCATTTTTCAATTTCCTTATCAATATATCAACCAATACCATCATTTTAAAAGTTGGGAAATATGTAAATCTTAAATGTTCCGATGCTAAATTATGCGTCCTATAAAGTGATTTCTCTAATATATGTTTTAATTCATTCAATATATTGATTTTTTCAAAGATTATTGTTTTTTCATTCTCTGTCAATGATAAGATACCCTGTAAATCCGTTTTTGTTAACTCGATTCTCACAATGATCACCAAATGACTAAATATTGTACTTGAAAGAACGACTTGAATCATTTTAGATACAAAATAGTTTGTAAGTGGAGAGATTTGTGTTACAGATTCACCGCCATAAAAATCAGCAATATATTGTGAAAGTCGAGTACTATAGATTACTATTTTTCTGAAATAATAACAATAATATGACAAATAGTCAATTGGTTTTCCTTCATCATTGAGAGAAGGCTTTTTATCCATACTTTCTGCAAATAATTTTTCGAAATATAACATCAAAGCAATTGACATCCTCAGCATTGCCAAATCACTAACCATTCTATAAATGAATGCAATGGTATTTCTTGTTGTGATCAATGAAATTTGATCATTCAAATTATTGGCAGTATCACTATCAAAGTTAAAATTCCATAAGGCATTTTGTTCTGTATTTGAGTTAAATTCATTATTTATCAGCGCAGCAATTTTTGATCTTAATATCTCGACTCTACTCAAAGAGAATCCACCACGGTAGGCTAAACTCAATTGATTTATTTCTAAATGAAGTAAAACAAAATATGCACGTTTAAATGTTAATTCATGTAAATTTAGTAAATTTTGATTTGGAGATGTGAGATCCTTTTTGACTCTAGTCATATATATTTCTAATGCATTTGGGTTACTGAAATCGATGAAAGAACTTATCAGATCTGATGTAGCAGTTAATGGTTTACCTTTGACTACAGCTTCTGTTCCTGCTAATGCTAGAACAGATAAAAACAATAATCTTCTATGATTCAATATTCTTTTATCTGGGGTAGCTTTCAGTTGTGGATAATCAGATGGGTCTCTATTGAGACCTATGGAAGTTGATAACATGATTGTCACTTTGTTTATGATATCCAAAGGTGACTCCAAAAAAAAATCACCTTCTTCTGGTGAAAATGTGAAATAAGTCCAAAAGAATAACAAACATGCAATGATGTTTTCATTAGGGCATGCACACCAATTTTCAGAGGAAAGGCATCTCTGGACTAATATTAGACATTCTGAATTTATTGGATAATCTATTAACATTTCTTTGTTATTAATATGTTTACTATGCTCTTTATTTTCATCGAGAAATGTTAAGGACATGTGTGATAATTTTAGTATTATGCATAAGATACAGAGAACTTCAATTTTACCTCTCAAACCAGTTCTACCTAGACAAATTTTTATTTTTTTAGTTGGATCATTTTCATCAGGGAAAATGATATCTTTTAAACAATCTTCAAACATTGCTTTACTAATGAATGGGAAGCAAGCATAAAGGTTCTCATAGAAATGAGACTTGTATTTTATTATTATATGATATGGTGGTAAGATTTCTGTAAATTCTTGAATAAACGATTTTAAAGAATCGGAATAGTCATCACCTGGAAGACAATAATCTTCAAGGTATTGATTAGTTGCTAGATCCTCTAAATTATTCATTAATATTTCAATTCTTGTCTTCTCTCTCGGATTAGACAGTAGTAATATTCTATTTGTAAATTCTTCTATTCTTCTTCTTTGATTTGCATTATTACACTTCTTTAAGATCGCATCTTTTGAGTTCAATGCTGTCCTTACAACAGACTCTCTAACTTTAGGTTGCAATTTGACCATGTTAGGATCAGCTGCAAGTACCGGAACCTTCGAACTGTTATGTGTCAAATCAGATGTAACAGAAATGAGTAACGAGACAAAAAATTTATCTCGAACTATTAAATTATTCTCTGATAGAGGTGTAACTTCACGTTTAATAAGTTTGCTTATCATAAGTGTTGGATTGTCCCTAAACAAATTGATTCTCAAATTCCAAAAACTTGAATTTGTATCATCTTGTGTTGGAGTACCATAATCTAAAACATGCATAATATTTTCATGTCTCTTTGTATCCAATGTAGAAGGTTTACCTTGATTTATTTGATTTTCTTGTAATTTCATCAATTGTTTAGTCTTTTTCTTCCAAAAATCCAATTCATTTTCTAACATTTGAATTTGAGAATCCTTACTTGTACTCTTTGGTGGTTTTTGAATGGCAATATCATACACACATGGAATACCTTGTTTAGAACATCGCGTACATTGAGGTTTAACTTTATCGCATTTAGTCTTGGATTTTCTACAAGCTTGACATACAAAAGATAATCTGTTTCTCTTCTTGACGCTGGCAACCATAGGGTCTCCCTTTGATGTACTTATTCTACGATTTATTTACTATTTGTTAATCGTTTTAAACATCAAAAGAATTATCATCTTTCCGATTTTCTGAATGTGAATATATTTGATATCACGGAAATATTGCCGATCAACAAATTAGATAATAAGTTAAACTTCGAGATGACTTGAAATGATTTTGAAGGTAATGAAGAGATGAAGTTGATTCAAGTGAACGAGATTGTGAGCGATTGTGAGCGACCGTATATATTTATATGTGTTTGATTTGTTCTGTAACAAAGCTGATATCGAAAAACAACAACGATAATCTTTGAAGACCTTATACTATGAATATGATATAATTTATGTATATTCTTTATAAAATAATTATGATGAATTGTTCTAAACAATGCATCTATTTGAAGAACAAGATCCTGCATTCTTTGAAGTCATTTATCTTTGCATGAATAATATGAATGAAATAATATACAGTACACAATAATGAATCTATACAACCATTATTATGTCTAAAAAGATATGCACGAATTAAACAAGAAGGACAGCATTGACACAACCATCTCTATCAGGCTCATTGGTAATTTGAGCATACTTACCCCAAACAACTTTACCACCAGACGTTACCATACCTAATTCAGAGACGTTAACTTCAATAATAGTACCCTTTGTTAGAACACCTAATTGAGTATACATTGGAGATTGTGGATTTTTCTTAACACTTAAAATTGGTAAAAAGACTGTGACACCTAATTCCGGATGTGTGACATTTGCCTTCTTTTGTCTTAAAGCACTTGGTCTAATAATTCTTTCCGTCTTTACTGGTCTTCTAGTGAAACCTTCACCGACAAAAGTATGCTTAGTGATCATTCTTTTCCATGCCTTGGATTTAGACTTACCTGTCTTAACCACTCTAAACATTTCTTCTTCACTAATACCTCTTACTTTTGGCAATGGAACCGAAAATTTATCAGCTTTCTCCAACCTCTTTTGTTTAATTGACGAAGAGATAGCTTTAGCGGTATTGGTTTGTTCTCTATCTAACAAGTATGTAGGTAAAGCATCACCAGATTCGTCCATTGGCTTAGATTTACCCTTGACCTTTGATTGTTCATGAGCTCTAATCTTTTTCTTCATGGCCACTTTCTCAGCATAACGTTTCTTAGCAAACTGTTTACCTTTCCAACCAGTCAACTTTTGAGCTTGGAAAGAGATCTTATGTGACTCCCTAGCCTCTCTCTTACGTTTACGTTCGTCATAATCCAATCTACGACCATGTTGCTTGATATGTTGTTCGATATATTCGTTTTGAGGCATAACTGATGAGGATATGGGACTGCTGGTACAACAAAGAAATTCAAAGCACAGACTTATTGATGAAGTTATTCAACTGTAAGCTCATCGCAAATAAATCTGAATAAAAATTCTGCCCTTCTGAAAAATTTTCTTCGTAATCGACGACTTGAAAAATTTCACCGATGAGCTTCAAAATATATTAAAGTTGTCAGTTAATGAGAGAAGAAGTAACTTGATAGTTACAGAACCAAACCATGGCTGAGTTGAACACAATGTTGAAACAGATTAACGAATCTCTTTCATCTGCAAGTGAGTCTTTGTCGAGATTGCAAGACGCATACAAGGATACACAGAATCTTAAGGACAAGACTACTGGTGTAGTGTCACATTTGGATATCAATGGTAATGAGAAGGTATCATTACTTTCATTGAAGAATGGGTCGATGTTGTCATATTTGACCTCATTATTGGGGATTGTACATGATAAGATGAACCCGGAGACTGATGAGAAGTTGTGTGAGAAGATGAGGGAGAAATCTATTGAGAGTCGTGTTGTCCTAGAACGTGGTGTCAAGCCCTTGGAGAAGAAGCTTTCATATCAGCTGGATAAGTTGGTTAGATCATATTTGAAGATGCAAAAGGAGTTTGATGATGCAAAAAACCGTGCTTTGGAGAAGTCAACTAAGGGTGACAATGATGAAGATGATAGCAGTGAGGATGAAGAACTATCATATAGACCCAACGTTATCAAATCAACTTCTAAGGATAAGTCCTTGACAGCTGATGGTGAGCAAGAAGGGGAAGAAGGTGAAAGAGAAGAAGGTGTATATAGACCACCAAAGATCAATGCCATGTTACCTCCACAAAAATCGACACACTTTGAGGATAAGTTCAATGTTCAAGATCATAGAGACCGTAGTAATATGTCACGTATGCAAGCTATGGAAGAATATATAAAGGATCAATCCGATCAACCTGATTGGGGTACCTCGATTGGTGCCGATATTGTTGACCACGGTAGAGGTGGTATCAAATCGATGAGAGCTACTGAAAAGGAACGTAAAGTGACAGCTTACGAAGAAGATAATTTTACTAGATTGAATAACATGGGTGTGAGTAAACTGGATAGAAGAAGACAGAAGCAAAGGGAAAAAGCAGCTAAGGCCAATATCATCGGTGGTGAAGATTTCGGTATCTTTAACTCCAAGAGAAAGATGCAAGACAGCACATCGAGACGTAATAATAAGAAGCCAAAGACTGCATGGGATAGAGCAAAGACCAAATTCTAATCATACTCTTCACAGAAACGTGTAACAACAACAACATCATATATAATAAGTATCTTTTTCATTTGTAAATTTAGTTGGGATTAACATGAAAAAACAGATTTGCTCGCAACTGATACTAAGGAAATCATCTAATTAGCAAAGAAAGGATCAGATAACTATGAATAATGAATATCTCAAACGGAAAGTGGCTATGAAGGACATGCAGTCTTGTTTTATCTGTCAGAAACCTACTCAGACTGTACTATATAATCAATCTGCTCAGGATTGGATCTACACTTGCGATATCCATCTTCAAGATAATCCAATTTTTGTGACACCAATACACTCATTTGAGTATACAGAGAGTGCAGCGAAGGTTAAATCTCTCAAAGCTCAATTGAATGCCCTAAATATGAATAATAATGGGTCTTGGGATAGTTGGGTCTCCAAGGTATTCACCAAGAAGAAAGCAAAGAATGAAGACACTAAAGAATCTGACGCCAAGGATGTCAAAAATGATGATGATGATGGTGTTACAATGACCCGTTCCCAACCAAATCTAGAAACTCAATATAAACATGCCTTGGATCGAATGACAGAATTACAACAGAAGAATCGTTCATACAAACTAAGTCAGGGAATGCTAGAAAGCAGACTCCAAAGAAAGAAACAACAAGAGACAATAATAGCCCAACGTAAACGAGAAGCTGCCAATTACTCAAACACATCCCCAGAAGAATTAGCAGTTAAATTCAACTTCCCTCGAGCACCAACTGGCAATCCATCGGAAATCTCTTGAACTCCCCCAAAACGCATATATACACAACATTCATAAACGAAATTGTTCCTAATGACTCTAGAAACGGTTTAAATACTTTCAACCGTGTTCTAGAGAAGTTTGATCATTACTTATCACTGTTCATCTTACTATATATAACAGCTCGAATCGTTTCCAGTGATAAGAACAACTTGTGAAATTTCGATTTCTTGTCACGATAATATAAAGTTGCCTTTGTCCTATATGAAAGAGCATTTTTAAAAGATTGGAACCAGCTATAGTCTGTGATCAAAGCACATACTATAAGACAATTGATAGTTGCTGTGTACGTACACGATATCAGACTACCTGATTTTTTTTTATTTTCTAGTTTTTTCCACCTGTTCATTAGTCTTTTGTGACCTACGCCAGTTTTATACCTTGCATCAACAGATATATAACTGTTTGCTCAAACTACATTATTTATCTTTGTTAATTATCCATTTATAGATCACGTTGCATATTACATTAAAATAACTTAGATAAGATGTCTGGCAAGACATTAAGTACTGAGGAAGTAGACGTCCCATTTACTTTACAGAACCAATTATACATTTCAATGGCAGCTAATTCTCCATTGGTCAAATATAATTCTCCTAGAGGGAAATCACTAAAGAGTGATGTTACTGTACATAGAAGAAACCTTAGTGAGGATATATCAGCGATAACGCTGACTCACAAAAGAAACCAAAGTGATGATCCCTCTAGAGTGTCGCTCTCATCAATAAATCAACCTCACACTCCAACTCCATCAAGATCAGCAGATCAAATTTCCATACTATCATCATCCTCAGTTGATTCTTTGAATATATTGTTGGAAAAGCAAAGAGTTAGACAACTAAATCATCCACAGCATCAAGATCATCTCATATCGAGCAAGAAACAACCAGTTAGCATACTTCCTGTTAAGGAAACAAATAGAATATCATTGACTTACGATCCTGTCTCCAAACGGAAAGTTCTCAATACATACGAAATTATCAAAGAATTAGGGCATGGTCAACATGGTAAAGTTAAGTTAGCCAAGGATATCGTATCTGGTAGGCTCGTTGCCATCAAAATTGTAGATAGACATGAAAAGAGATCCAAAATGCCAATGTTTTTCAAAAAAATTACAGAGAATGATAAGATAAAAAAGGAGATTGCTATCATGAAAAAATTGCATCATAAGCATGTAGTGAAATTATTAGAGGTCTTAGATGACTTAAAGTCTAGAAAGATTTATTTAGTATTGGAATATTGTTCAAAGGGAGAAGTCAAATGGTGTAAGAACGATGTTATGGAGATGGAAGCGAAAGGTCCTCCTGTATTAAGTTTCCAATCTACAAGAGAAATCATCAGAGGTGTCTTACTTGGGTTGGAATATTTGCATTATCAAGGTATCATTCATAGAGATATCAAACCAGCTAATCTATTAATCTCTGACGATACAACAGTCAAGATTTCGGATTTTGGTGTATCATTAGCCTCAACTAGTGTTGTAAGAGGCCACTCAGAAGATGATTCAAGTCAAGTAATAAGTAATAGTTCAAAGAGCTCCCTAGAGTCATTAGATGAGTTGGAATTAGCAAAGACTGCTGGTACACCAGCTTTTTTTGCTCCAGAGATCTGTCTAGGTGATGAAATTTTTACTAGATATAAATTCGATAGAAGTGAGTTATTTAGGGGCTCTTGTATTTCATTCATGATCGATATATGGGCATTGGGGGTCACTCTGTACTGCTTTTTATTTGGTAAGTTACCGTTTGTCTCTGACTTCGAACTAGAGTTATTTGATAAGATTGCTAACGGAAAGCTGGAATGTCCATCATATCAAGAATTGTGTCAAAATGGTGTTTCATTGATAACCTCAGAAGAAGAATATTTTGCTGCCGTTCATCTGTTGAACAGACTGATGGAGAAGAATCCAGCCAAGAGAATCACTATCCCAGAAATCAAAAGAGATAAATTCATATGCTGGGATTTTGACCATTTGAAAAGCTGTACACAACAATCCGTCGATATTAACAAAGAAATCAACGAGATCCAATTTGCCCAGCTCAAAAGGGAAGAGAAAGAGATCTTCCAAAGAGATCAAACAGGCACATATGAACAGATCTCTATTACCAAACATGAATTGAAACATGCTGTTTCAGGTATTGGTAAGAAGATCAAAGAGTCAGTTTTAAAAACTTTGCCAATTAAGTATTACTACTCAGGTGACAGGAAGGATAAGCATGCTACAATTGTTGAAAAAGATTACGAAAATTCTAAGGATAATGAAGGGAAATTTTCAGAATCGATATCCTCGTCTTCATCATTGCCTATATCTTCATTCTCGGAATCATCAAATCTATCACTTTCAAATTCAAATATACATGGAAGTTTGACTGATGCAGCCCATGGTTCCGGAAATGGTCATGGTAGAACCTTCTTATCATTACAACAAAGTAACAGTGAAGCAAGCATATTTCTGAGTGAAGGTTCAGTTTTGGAAGAGAAAGTACCCACCGCAAGTACAATAACCAGAGAATTCTCCATTCACGAAGAAAAAGATTTAGGGCCTGAGCCGAAATTAGATGAGGAGATTGAACCTTGTCTCAAAGCCTGCAATAAAGACGCAGAAAACTTGGATGAGAAGGATATCGATGAAGAATATGATGATAATATCCCAGCTTATGAGCGTGAACTGAGAGATTTTGATCAAAAACGTAATGTAAAAAATAATGTTGTTGATTTACCTATAAATTCCTCATTTGCATCTCTAGATTCATTTTATATTGATAACTATGCTATGAGTAAAATGGGGATATCTAACACTATTCATAATGGAACAACTTCTAGGAATAATACCAGTAATAATGTAAGATTATCTAACGTGACGGGTTCTTGCCAAGGTAGTTCAGTTCCTTCGAGCGTATCTACACTAAGAAACAGGACCTCATCTGCAGCTTTGGATTTTTTTGATTCAGGTATTCCATCGACAAGAGGACCAGGGAATAGAGGATCTGCTGTAAGAGGTACTCAGCGTCCAAAGACACCAACTGCGCAATCCCAAAGAACAGCGTCTCCATCATTAACTGCCAAGTCAAATGTTAGCTCCAAAGTGATTTCTCCTAGTAGCAGTCGCCCAAGAAGAGCAAAATTTATAGATATGACTAACGACAGTGACAGTACGAATGATCAAAGTTCTATTAGTTCATCAACATCAGAGTCATCATCAGTTTCCTCCTCCTCATATAGCATCTCTAGATCAGGCAGTGATTGTTCAGGTTCGTTCCCGATTGAATTTGGCGTATCTGAGGATCAGACGCCAGAATTAGTGTATCTTCCTTCACATTCTGATGATCAATTGATATTAAGTGCACGATCTAGGAGGCGATAATAAACAAATCCAACGTCATATGTTACTCTCATAGAGATAACCAGCCAGTATATAAAAAAAGTTTAGATAGAAGCTTATACCCAATTAATCTGTCTGAAAATATTTCAATTCAACTGTACATATATTTATATATTAGTCAGAGGGAACCAAAACCATTATTACCTTGATATCCTAAGTTATTATACTGTTGTTGTTGCTGCTGTTGAAGCATTCTTTGTATGTATTGTTGTTGTTGCATAACTTGTTGTTGCTGTTGTTGCATGGCTTGTTGTTGCATGGCTTGTTGTTGCTGTAATTGTAGTTGCTGCTGATATTGTTGCTGCTGAAGTTGTAATTGTCTTTGACGTTCTATTGCCTGCTGCTGCTGTTGCTGCTGCTGCTGCTGCTGCTGTGTTAGTAGTTGTTGTTGCTGCCTCTGTTGTTCCAATACAGCCTGAGCCATTTGCAAGCTAGCAGTATGTTCTGGAGTTAACCCGTCAAATATAGCATCTTTTGGTCCACTATTGGCAGCCGATAACCCATCAAATATGGCTGGTTTAGGTTCCTTTGAAAAATTTGGTCTATTCGGTAACTCTGGTGGCGGTTCACTCCAATCTCTTTCATTGGATCTATCAAAGGTCTGCCTACGTCTGCTATACCCTATATTATCATCTGAACGATTTCTTCTTCCACTTTCTAAATTAAAATCCAAAATATCTATAGCTCTATCTAAATTACCATGTGATAAAGCTAAAGCCTCTATAATATCATCTTCATTTGTATATCTTCTTTCCATAGATTGGATTCTTCTAACATGACCTGCATATTTACCAAGTTCAAAATCTCTAGCTCTTCTATGGGTAAGTAAAGGTAGCCTTGATTTACTCATACGATAGTGGTTGTTACCATTCTCCATCGTTGGTGCAGATATACTTCTTTTTGATCAGTTCTTCCAAATCATATGAATTATCTGAAGTTGTTGATAAATTTCGATCAATATTATTTTCTGTTCCGTTTATAAAAATCTCTAAATCGTCAATAGTTCAAGATTCCAACTTGATAGACTTAATATTGGAAAAGTATGGATCTTTATTAAGCAGTTTCTTATGACTAGTGGCACATCTTGCACAATAAGATACCTGAAAGGTCACTGATCATCAAGCTGGGTTCGTCTCTACAGTCAGAGCATTTGTTCTCGTTAGTTGATGAATGAAGCCAATTTTTCAATTCAATCTGGTATGTATTGGATGATATTGTTCTTGACATCTAGATAATTACAGTACAGTGATATAAAAGGACTTTATGACCATTATATCTAAGAAGTGAGATAAATCTTTCACTTTTGATTGATATTTCACAGAATATACAACAGTGAATTATCACGTGTGGAAGTATCTTCATAAGGAATCATTAAGTAAGAGTGTCTATTTCATATTTATCATTATCTAGTGGGTTCTTGAACGCAAGTTTCAGGTTATGAATTGGTATCATCATTTTCAGAGTTATGAGTTTTGATATGCTGATTTAAATTGTCACTTCTACTAAAATTTTTATCACAAATTCGACAGCTAAATGGTTTCTCACATATATGTAAAGATCTGATATGTCTCTTTAAATGTTCTTGTCTCTTGAATCTTCTATCACAAAATTCACAACCAAATTGTTTACTAGCATCAGGAATTAAAGATGGTTTACGCCCTCTTGTCTTTGGAATACTATTTATCTTTTTAACCTTTACTGTCGTTTCTTTATCCAATGAGATTTGATCTTTGGTGATATTATCTGTTGACATTGTTGTATCGTCAGTCACTGATATATCATTGTTAGCAAACGGATTTAAGGATTTCAATTTCGTTTGTCTTGGGGCATCGTTACTTAACCTAGATGGAGATATTGTTTGGACTGGTGAAGTATCTGTTTCTTTGAAATTCTTCATTGTAGAAAGATCATTTTGAATACCTAATAGGCTATCCTTATCTTCAACATCATCTTCATTGAAATAAGGAATATCTATTGTAATATCATCATCATCTTGATACTCACTGAAAATTGAACCATTTCTTGATCTATTATTAAATTTTTTAAGTAACTGATTACCTTTTGAATATAAGAAGTATCTTTTTTTCATCATTTGAGGTTCTGTATTTTCTGGATTAATTGTTTGTTTGTTTAGCATCAATTCACTTTCACTTGTATTGGTAGAAGTATTACCACCAAATAAGTTGAATTTGAAATAATCTCTCATTCTCTTTCTGGGAATATGATGATGATCACCGGATTCAATGTCATCAAACATATTTTCATCAATGACTTCTTCTCCTTCTAATTCATTATCATTTAAATTAATTTCATGTTGAGTCAACATCAATCTTGTATTTATATTAACATTGAAGGAATCCTTATTACCCATTGTGATAGCAAAATCATTTCTCTTTGTTTCAATATCTTCATCATCATCTAGCATCATCATGTTATCGAACTCATTTGTGAGTCTCGTTGGTTGAATAGTTCTATCAAAGTTTTCAAATTCGTAATAATTGGAGTTTTGGAAATTATATTCTGATATAGATAACCTTCTATGATTCAATATTTTATGTTCTTGTTCTGTCTCTATTGATATAAAATCGTCAAATATTGTTGTTGATTGAGGTTTTGAAACAGTTTGTTGTAAGTTATTATTCAATAAAATTTCATTCTCTATCTCTAAACGCATATCTTGATCAATCTCATTTGTTAGTGTATTTCCTGTCAGATCATTATTTACCAATTGACTTTGATTCGGTTTCTCTGATGAAATCAATTGTAAATTAAAATTGTATGCTTGTTGTTGTGGGGTCATTATATTGGTATTGTTGATATCGTTTGTAATCCAAAGGGACTCTTGTTTTTGATTCTTAAATTGCCAATTATTCAAAGCTAAATCTGATGAATCTAATCTTCGACGATTATTAACTGAGAAAGCCATGTTTGATTATCTAATGAACCGAGAGAAGACAGTTTGATAATTAAAACCAAATGGGAAAAACAATTGAGATATCTGAATGTGTGTAGATGTTGATATAATAAACACTCACAATTAGATATATGGTATACCCTTAAGTATAAAAGTATAACAGGTACGTATATATAAAGATCCGTTGACCAAGAAGGACAAATTTAAATAAATAACGGGATTTTTTAACAGGGTGAAACCACAGATCACTAATATCCCTCTAGGATTAATAGCAATGCCTCTTTACTTAATAGATAAATAAATAATTAACTACGCAAAAACTATAAAGATAGATCCGAATCGGCAATTTCCAAATATAGCGAATCACAATAATAAAATCTTTGACTGTTTAAGCTCGCTAGATATCGTAGCATATTACTTGGATATGTTTCTTGAAGAGTATAAGATATTTGAAAGCTTCGGTACTTTTCCAATTGATTGAATTCTGAAAGATTCAATTTTTTTGCTATATAGGTCGAGAGACGCTATTTTTGGCTGCTTACTTTCAGACCATGATTAACAAAGCCGAAGAGCCATCAAGAGAAAGACTACAATAGTGGTTCTGGTACTTGAAATTCATACGAGTTAGCATTCTCGAACGAATCCAGCTCTGATGTTACAAGCAGCCACTATTATCATCTTGTTGTTGTATATAATTAATTCAATTCTTATAGTAAAGAATCTGAATCTGCTCGGAAACGGAATCAATAAGCCCGAAAACTAATTCCGAGGTAAAAACTTCAAAGAGGCGTAGTTCTCTTTGCTGATTTCAAATGAGACCCAAATGATGGTTGAGTCTTTGCATCAATGATGAGGGAATTGAATTCCTGTAGAGTTTCATTTAGTAGCAAATCCCAATTGTATCCCAAATTTTTTTGTGTGACTGTTTTTATTTCTCTTTATAAAGGTGTATGGGTTGCTTATCTTATTGAAAAATTACATTTTTTTTTTATTACTTTGATTTTGTTTTTTTGTGCGTGCTGTTTGTAGTTTTTATAGCGTGCGACTCGGTAGCAGTTCACGCTTGGCTCATTTTCTGTCTAGAGTGTAAACAGAGCCTAGGTTGACTGTCTCTGTCTGGGCTCTCTACACAACTCTCTGCCTTTTCTTCCATCTCCCAAACTAAACACACTCTTCTCCTTCCAGTAGAACAACCCGCGTGTCAGTCAGCGAATATTGTTGATACGTTTACCCATACACTGAAACTTTCCAATGAGGCCCACCTAGCAGACCCTTAATAACCTTTAATATATATCAATTTTCAATGACTTGAACTTAAATAAAATCTTGTCTACTCATAAAGAAAATAAAAAAATACTATATATATATATAACTGAAGTCATGCCAAAAAAGAGAGCTTCCAACGGTAGAAATAAGAAGGGTAGAGGTCACGTTAAACCAGTTAGATGTGTTAACTGCTCTAAATGTGTTCCAAAGGATAAAGCTGTTAAGAGAATGGCTATTAGAAACATTGTCGAAGCTGCTGCTGTTAGAGATTTGTCTGAAGCCTCTGTATACGCTGAATATGCTTTACCAAAGACTTACAACAAGTTACAATACTGTATCTCTTGTGCTATTCATGCTAGAATCGTTAGAGTTAGATCAAGACAAGATAGAAAGATTAGATCTCCACCACAAAGACCAAGATTCAACAAGGAAAACAAAGTTTCTCCAGCTGATGCTGCCAAGAAAGCTTTATGATCAATTTCAAAGTTTTATGTATGTTTCATATATCTATCTATCAATATCATATAATCTAAGGTAATAATTAAAAAAAAAAAAAATCATATGTTAAATATAAACTTTTCGTTTGTTATTCTATAAAGTGTCATTTCTTTCATTTAGATTTTGTCTTCTTACCAAAGAATGAAAAAGGACTTCCACTCTTACTTGTCGAATTAGATATTGATCCATTTGGGACATTGCCAGTACTGGATTTTTTACTTTTGCCTGAAACTGTTGGCGAGATAGTACTAGTAACCTCACTAATCAATGGAGATTGGGCAGATATCTTGTTCGTTAAAGCTGGTTTACTAGAAGTATTCTTAGTACTACTATTTATTCCCCCATTGATATTACTACTTGATAGAGCGCTTAATGACGATCTTGGTGAAACTTGAGGTAACGTGCCGGATTTCTTACGGAATGGGTCCATAGGTCCACCACCTGGCATTTGTTTGAATTTATGACCACCTAGGTGTGATCTCGTACGATTTAGTGATATAGATTGAGATAACAGATTATTTTCTGATCTATGACGCATAAATGACAGACTAGTAGTCCTGTTAGAGGAATGACTTACTCTACCAGTACCCCCAATATGAACTTTCTCATATTCTTTTATTTGATCATCCATTATTTGGATCTCATTTCGTAACTTCTTTTTCAGCTTCTTTAATGTATTAGACAGTTGGATATCTTCCATACATCTAATCATTAATTTAGTATCATTCGTCATTACAGCTGTGCGATAAATTGATTTCATGATATAATCCACTGGAGGTAACGAATTTGGCGAAATAATATTTTCTAAAGTGGGCTCTGACGTATTATACATCTCATTACTATCATTCGAAATTTTACTCGATGTAAAAGCTGTGTGAGTAGCCCCACTACTACCTAGGCTTTGACCATGGGATGTTTTGTTGTTATAAAACCCACTGTTATTCGAAATGATACTAGCAAAACTACCCGTACGTGGCATAGAGGTACCAAAACTACCATTATGTAAACCACCTGAATTCCCAGTGTATGTTGGATCGTTATATCTTGTGGGACTAGCTCCGTGAACTGCAGTGGTTTGATCATTCTCTGGTGAACTCATCTTGTATAACGGATCAACAGATTCATCCAACTCAAAATCTTCTTTGACTTGCTTTCTCATCTTGC
Source organism: Jamesozyma spencerorum (assembly GCA_949640775.1). Lineage (NCBI taxonomy): Eukaryota > Fungi > Ascomycota > Saccharomycetes > Saccharomycetales > Saccharomycetaceae > Jamesozyma > Jamesozyma spencerorum. The sequence continues at coordinate 616,268 of CATIWH010000026.1, forward strand.
TCATGGATAAAGTACCCAGTTGGGATTCTAATTCATCAGAATCAGATTGAGAAGAATTATAATCGCCAGTCGCTAAATCATTCAATTTTAGACTGTCATCTCCAGAAAGTTTCTTAGAGATATTTACATGAGGTTGATGTTCAGGATTTTGGTAGCCGCTGTTCTCTCTGCCAAGATCAAACTCAGACAACCCACGTAGAGTAGCTTGTTCCAATTCTTCTTGGTTTTTGTGATCAGTCGTATCACCTAGCGTATTATTTTCCTTTTTCATATTTGATTTCTTCTTTAACATGACATTCATTGTACTAGTTGAAGTCTTTTTTGGATGACTGCTACTGGACGTAGACCCTGTGATCGTACTCAAGGAGATACTAGTATCGTTATGAAACATCGACCCATTAAATGGGAACACAATTGAGCCAATTGAGCCATGACTATCTCTAGGACCTCCAGCGTAAGTAGTCGGAACTAATCTTCCAACAGATACAGCGGAGGATGATCTTCTCATACCACTACCGATATCAAAACTGGATCTTGTACCAACGGCATCACTTTCGTCGGCACTTTCATTCGTAGTACTTATAGATATATTTCTCGTAAAGTGTTTCATCAAGTTTGTAACAAGATAACCATCATCCATATCATTAACTGTCTTTTTCAATCTAAGTAGTTCAGCATACGTACCATTTTTATCCAAAAAATCTTTAATCTTTACAGGATCGCCATTGAAAAGGGCAGAGGTCATCTGCTGGAATCCACTTGCCATGGCATTACAACTAAAGTCCAAACTTTCTTCCTTTTTACGAATGATAGAATATAAGACTTCGCTAATCAAATCATACAATAGAGGGATTTCGTACAAATAGGACATTAAGAATAGATCCAAAACAACTGGAGCTAACAACCATTTGCCACTTATTTGACCAGTATATAGAAACTCAGTGAACGCTTTGACTGATGCAGTCGGGAATGGCAAAAACAATGATCTTGCACTCAATATTGGTTCCAGTTCAAGTGGTGGGTCAGATATCCCTACGTTAGAGGAATAATCTAGTTGGGATGATAATGAACCATGTCGAGGATTCTTCGAAGGTGATGCGTAGTGTATATCGTTGTCAATAGAATTAATGCGGGAACGAAGAGAATCTGGTAAACTTGCACGACGATTAAATGAACGTATACTAGGTGTTGAAAACGAGCTTTTCTTTGAACCAGTATCCAAGTAATCAGATAATGAACTACGAGCTGTAAGCGGAGTACCAAGGTAATACTCTTGTGATGTCGGCACTTTTGGTGGAGTTTCAAAAGGATGTGCAGTTGCTGGGGGAATTGAAATGTTAATATACCCTAATGATGGTGATTCTGCCATACTACTCCTTCTACTATCACGAAGACTACTTGACAAACTGCCTGGATGACTTCCAACACTACTTCGAGCTCTTCTTGAATTTCCCATTCTATCAGATGTAGAACTAACATATGAGAAACCACTTGTTTGAGATGTCACAGATGCTTTTCTTGAATCGCCATTTCCAAATCTCAAGGAGTGAGCTCTTGACGTTTTCAGCAAATTACTTGATCTATTGATAGATGTGCTGTTGGAAGGTTCATTTTCTCCAACAGAGTCATATATGTTATCACCTATTAATTCAGTATTTGGAAGTGGGTGTGAGGAACAACGTTCATTTTGTGGAAGAAATTTTGGAGTGATAGGAGTGATTGGAGCAATTGTAATTGATGACCTTCTTCTATCAAAAGCATTCAGTGGTTCATGTTGTGTTTGTAAGTTTCCAACCTGCTTTGTCATGAGATCAATTTCTTGAAAAGGGACTCTGAAGATCATATCACCATTGGAGCTAGTGGTGAAAGACCTGGAAATATTTTGTTGATTATCTTCCCTTCTTTTAACCAAGTCATCCATAGGTGTTGATAATAGAGAAGGTGATATTTCGTCTTCATTTATAGTTTCCGGCGCAATCAGTACTTCCTTTTCATTTGATTTGCTAGTGAAAATATGATCATTTGAATTGTTCTTATTATTAATAGAAGATTCCAAAGAGCTATCGAAGTTTTTCTCCTCCAATTTCGACTTCTTCAAAATGCCAATAGGATCAGAATCTGATATGGAATGATTCATTGGACAAGAATAATCTAGAGTGAAATAATCTTCAAATGTTTTAGCGTAAGTGATTGCTAGAAGATGTTCAAAATATCTGCCCCATCTTTTCCTTAGTAAATATGATGGTACACCGACTGAATCACCTTCACTTGTAATGAAATCAAGATCAGCTAATGTGTCACCAAAAAGTTCAAGTGCATCTTTGCCTAAGACAATTGCATATGGCGGGAATATTGAACTTGATGATTCAATTTCTAACGGTGTTGTAATATATTTAATATAATTTTCGAATTGGGTTGTTGTACTTGATGAAATATTTTGATGAGAAGAAAATAATGGATTGTGCTCTTTAGTTGTCGGACTAATTGGAATAGTATTTCCATTGATAAAACTTGAGGGACTCGTTTTAGTAGTTACATTAAGCATCGGTAGACTGAACGATAATAAATGATCAAATTTTTGTGCTGTTGGTAAACGATCATCGTTAATTTCTGTGCCTAAAAATAAAGCTTGTTGATGTGATTTCCAAACCATAACTTTCCAAATACGGTGACATTTTATATCAATGTCCTGACAAGCTAAATTTATCTTGGTCCATTTCCCAGCTAAAAGATCATAAATGAAGCAATGGATATCATGACTCCTTGAAGTTGGATAAAATCCTAATATTATGATATTATGATTAAAATATGCAGCGGATATTGAAATTAAATTCATTGGAATTTGTAATTTATTTTCATTTTGTGATGGAGTAATTCTCATACCACTTGATGCGGAATATAATGGTAATGCAACCATTGGTGATAATGTAGGTAATTTATGTTCAAATTGTTCTTCATCATCTGAATAATCAGATTCATCAGAAAAATCATTTATTCTGATTTGTTCTTGTTGATTAGAATTCAAATAAAAAGACAGTGTTGAAATATCAGCTTCATTATCTTCTAATAAAACTGGACAGTTTTTATCATTTGTTAACGAAACCATTGTACCTTCAACATTTGTTATGATTCTATTTGAACTCTTGACAGATTCCCAGCATCCTTGACTGACATTATAAATATCAATAAAATTGACCGATTGGTCCAGATTATTCAGGCCACCAACAATAATCAATTTAGTATCTTTATTATCATTATTCAAATTTTGTACGTGCATCGAATGATTGAATCTCTTTGATATATTTGAATTAACATCAAGTGAAACCCATTTCATTGTTCTTAAATCTAATTTCCATAATTCATTAGTCGCCACTAATTCATAAATATTTTTCGTTGAAACTATAAGACCACCAAATATATATAAAGAATCTTCAACAAAGCACATTGAGTGATAAAGTCTTTCCTTGAGTAAGATTGAATCATTTGAATTTATTGTCGGTACATGTTTCCATGATCTACTCAATAAATCCAAATAAAATAATTCGGGACTGATCCAATCATTTAAATTCTTAAAAGAAGTACTAGGATTTGATTGTTTTGCAAAATATAAGATTAATTCTTTTTGTAATTGAATTTTATTTATAATTTTTAAATTAAATGGTATTATTAAACCACCATGAACCCAAATTGATGATCTACCAATATCTATAGCTGCACCAGTCCGACTATCCAAAGTAAGACATGATTTTGCTGACTCATCCAAATTTGGATCAATATTTGATGATAATTCCGGTAATTTTAGTTTATAGCAAATAGTTGAAGAAGGTTGTAGTATTGGCATTTGGAATGTTACTGAATGAACATATAGCTAAATAAGATGATTTTGAGGGTATTTATAATAATCTCAAATGAGTAAATCTATATATATAAAAGATAAATTTAACTTGTAATGAACTAATATCAGATTTGATTTTGATTTTTTTTCATGGTCTTCGGATAATTAAAGATTACTTAATCAATAGGTGAGATTCAAGAAAATATATAGTATAGTATATAATAAGAGTTGTAACTAAATGTAACGACAAATGGTTGTATAAGCAAATGAGTTCAACACATCGAATATAATATGAGTTGAAATCAGATCTTGATGAAGTAGACTTGGAATTTGACATATTGGACATTATATCTTCAACTGTTGTACAGTTCGAGATTTTGAGAAACTTACTTCATATAATTTCTTTGTTAATTTGATCATGAGCGAACAATTCACCAAAGCTTAGCTTCAAGCCATTGATAAATGGTAATATCAGTTTCATCCGAACATGTTATCTTGGTTACAAGTATACTCCGATTTTCTGATATTTCATCATCATCGTAATATTCATTTGGACATAGAATCAATGTGATTAGTTATACAATAGACTTGTACACATTATACAACAAAAACAAAAATTGAATTTGTTTCAGAAGGAAGGCAACATAAGTTTTCTAATCTTTTAACTCTTAAGAGTAAATCAGAGATTGTTCACACGATATGATTCATCATAGTAACAAAATTCAATTTTTTGGTTGCAAGAGAGTTTCGAAATCAAAACCTTTTGATTTGCTAGATTCACATGATTTGACCACAAAGCTAACGAATATACAAAACTTACCTTGATTTAAACAAAAAGATGATTCTTAAAGAAGCGCTGACTAAAAGCTTGTTGTATTGTTTTAGTGCTGGTTAAGTAACATATTTTAATAGTCAATTATAATAAGGTGATATTGTGTATGAACGATTTATCTCTTATCGTGTAAGCTTCTATCAAATTGTGTATATTCACCTAATTTTTATCTCTTTCTGCTAGTATCATGATATAGACTCAACCAAACCGATCGGAAAATACCCTAGAATTCAGTCTCAGAAATATAAATACCCTACAACCTTCCAAAATTCTTTTCTCTTTTTCTGTAGAGAATCTGAGGGTGTGTTGACATCTCTAGTTTGTTATTCGGTTCTATATAGTACATTCGTAATGTGACAAATGATCGTTATTTTGAATATAAACTACAGAGCAATTACTCAAAAAATATTTTTTGAACTTTTTCTCTTTTAAATTTCTTGAAAGTATTTCAATGTTGTTTTGCACCAAAATTTCTGATTACTTAGAATTAAGATAAAAGATTTCTTCTAGTAAATGGGATAAATTCTTTCTTTACCAAATGTATTACGCCTGTCTTACTTTCTGACACCTCCCTTATTAAATTATGCAACATTTAGATATACATCATAAAGACAGAAATAGGATATTGTTCCAAATGAGTAGTTTTGATAAAAATTTGAATTGTTTGGGGATGATAACATAGTGGTTAAATTTCAAAGTATTTGTAGAGGTACGTCTTTTTAATTAATAGTTAAAAACGATTCCGGTTTCCTAAAAATTACATAAGATAAATATAAACTCAATTTTTATCAGTTCTACTCATCTAGATTATAGGTCTACTTATATCACAGCTTTATTTGTTTGATATGTTAAAAAACGTCATGAAAGGTATCACATAAAATTAATTTGTGTTATTTTTAGATTCTTCACTATATCCAATTTTGACACACCTTTCGGGTTTATGTAAACCACACATAACAAACTTGATTTCCTAGAATAAACTGTAATACAATAGTACCTTCTGATTTCATTTACAGTTTCAGCAGATATTTACATTTAATCCAAGTTATCTCATTTTAGCGATTTTTCCACTAATATTAATGAACTGAACCCTCCGGATTATCATTGCCGCTGTCTCTGTTATCTATAGTACCTCGGTAGTGCTGTGTTATTTCCTCAATTTACTTCGATAACAAACGGCTGTACAAGGATTACTCAATTTCACCGAATACCACGTTTCATATCCAACTTCAAATGGATTCATGATGTCCTTTATTGCTACGATAGAACATATGTCCTAAAAGACCAAATATGAAGAAACACACTACGAATCTATTACCACCATGACCTTTTGAATGGCCACTGTGGTGAATCTCAGGCACAGAAAATATACGTAGTTGTTTACCATGTCAGTTAATAGTATATCCATCGACTTCGCTACTTGGTTACCTACTACTCCCGAAACATCGATACGAATTATGGTTGTTGTTTGTCGTTTTTCAAAAGAGGCCCATATATTGTAAATTTTCTGACTGAATCATATCCTGTGGAAACAATAAAGTACAAGGCATGCTTTTATCATGTCTAATTCTTGCGATTTGTGAGATTACTCACATTGAGGACACGAAGAAGCGTTAATTTTACTGTTACAACAACGGAAACAGGTAACATTTCTTTTGAGGTAATCACATTTCTTGGCTTTTAACTTGTGGCAAGTGGTTTGAATAGCATCAAAATCCCTCATGGAAGAGTTTGGCCAAGATGTGATTACCTCGTTTTGCGGTTTGTTCTTCTTCTAAAATGCTGGATGCAAATCTTCTCGTGGCCGTGAGCAGCAGCCAACTCCATGGCATGTTGTGCAAAAGCAAGTATTGTGCTAGCAGAGCACTTCTTATACTAGAATCTAAAGAAAATTTGTACCTGGCTGAAATCAACGGTTCAGGAAGTATGTCTTTAAGTAATAAGTACTTAATTACCAAATTGAGTGATATAATCAGTGACTGAGCCAGTGAGTAATATTGATAAATCAACGTATAGTCTATCAATGGCAGCAGCAATACGAAAACGGTCCTGGAAACCCAAGGGTGAGTTGGTCATTGGTCATAAGTCAAGGTACCAGAATTAGCAGTTTCTCGGAAGGTAATGTACCAACATAAAGCTTCATTACTTGAAAATTGGATACGATTCTATGATCATGATCATTTAACTTCGATGACGATAGTATCTTGGTGAACGAAAATTCTTATGATAAAAATAGTATTGGTCACAATGACAACAAGGACAGTAGGGGCAACTAAATGATTATTGTAGGAGTTCATGGATCAGTGCTGTAAATAACAAGAAATTCGCATATTGTTACTTGTAGCGCTACCAACTGTTACATTTGTTACGACCATCAACATACAGAAGATCTTCATATTATCAGTTGAAGCAGATGTTCAAAGACATGTAAAAACTTTCCCGACAATGCTTCTTGTGGAGACAGACCACTATAAGACAATGCAGAATCCATTTCTGTAATGGTACCGCTGTATTAGCGGATATAGCTTCTATCGAGCTACTTAAGTGCTGTCTCAAACAATAGCTTCAAATCAACAAACTTTCTCATCTAGAACTTCCTTCAAAAGAGATAACCATGCAGCCTTTTCTAAACCACATCCTCAATCACAACAGAATCATATTCTATGTACTGGTACCTCCAACTCTCGTCTATATTGTCTTGGCAGTCAAAGATTCAGCAACAACCAACAATCTCATCTCTTCTTCTTATTATATAATTTCATCAATCACATCACACGACTATCAAAACAGTCAAAACAAATTTTAGAAAATTTTCATCAGAGAAAAAAACAAAAATAACAAAATTTTCTTTCATTGATCCTTAGTTTTCTTATTAATTGTGTTATTTTGATCATATATTATATCTTAATAACTTTCTTTGTATATCGAATTTTACTGATTTGTTATCTTAGAGATAATACAATTGTTTTATTTTAAGATCACTTTATTATACCAAAACATTTTCTCTCTAAAATTTTACGTGTTTTGTGTGTGTGTGTGTGTTTATTGTACTGTGCATTATTATTATATCAAGTCTAATAGTATTTTAAAAGAGACAAAGGCAAAGACAGAAGACAGAAGACAGGAGACAAAGACAAAAGACCAAGTTTTTCTTAGTACCCTTCCATTTAACACAACAAAAACAAACATTTTCAATATTATTATAAAATGGATACACAAACAGTAGATGTTGATAACATCATTGACAGATTACTTGAAGTTAGAGGTTCAAAACCAGGTCAACAAGTTGACTTAGAAGAACATGAAATTAGATATTTATGTTCAAAAGCAAGATCTATATTTATCAAACAACCAATTTTACTAGAATTAGAGGCACCAATTAAAGTATGTTAACCAGTTTCCATTGTTATTATTATTACTATTACTACAGTCACCATCAGCCATCACCTTATCAAGAAGATGAGAATAGCTTACCATAAGCTATTCTCTTTTATTGTAATCAATGGCCCCTTGGTTATTTTTCATTTTTAACTCCTTTTACTATGCGGTCTTTTTTTTTTGCGGTTTATGATGGAAGATTGTAATAATAAATTATGAAAAAACTTCATTTTTACTAACATTTTTATTTACAGATTTGTGGTGATATTCATGGTCAATATTATGATTTATTACGTTTATTCGAATATGGTGGATTTCCACCAGAATCAAATTATTTATTTTTAGGTGATTATGTTGATCGTGGTAAACAATCTCTTGAAACAATTTGTTTATTATTGGCTTATAAAATTAAATATCCAGAAAATTTTTTCATTTTAAGAGGTAATCATGAATGTGCTTCAATTAATAGAATTTATGGATTTTATGATGAATGTAAAAGACGTTATAATATTAAACTTTGGAAAACTTTTACAGATTGTTTTAATTGTTTACCAATTGCTGCAATTATTGATGAAAAAATTTTCTGTATGCATGGTGGTTTATCACCAGATTTAAATAGTATGGAACAAATTAGAAGAGTAATGAGACCAACTGATATTCCTGATGTTGGTTTATTATGTGATTTACTTTGGTCAGATCCAGATAAAGATATTGTTGGTTGGAGTGAAAATGATAGAGGTGTTTCTTTTACTTTTGGTCCTGATGTTGTTAATAGATTTTTACAAAAACAAGATATGGAATTAATTTGTAGAGCACATCAAGTTGTTGAAGATGGTTATGAATTTTTTAGTAAAAGACAATTAGTAACATTATTTAGTGCACCAAATTATTGTGGTGAATTTGATAATGCTGGTGCAATGATGAGTGTTGATGAAAGTTTATTATGTTCATTCCAAATTTTAAAACCTGCACAAAAGAGTTTACCAAGACAACAAGGTGGTAGGAAAAAAAATAAAATTTATTAAATATTTAATAACTTAATAATGAAAAAAAAAAAAAGACCATATTAGAAATGAGAGAGATAGAAAGTATATGACAAAATTAATAAAGATTTGAAAATTCCATCCATATCATTTTTTTTCTATTCATAATATTCCAAAACGATCTTTTCTTTATTTTCTTCATTCAATTGTCATTGCAAAAAAAACAACCGTAAATAGCAAATTTTTTTACAATTATTTTTCATCCATTATGATTATCCACCCATCACTTTCTCTTATTTCTGGTTATTTTTTATTATACATTATTTTTTATTTTATTTTTTTTTATTCCATCTAGTATTACCTTTATGTACACGTATCAATATCTGTATTTTAGCTTCAAGTTAACGTATTTTTTCAATATATAAAGAATATCAATCATAAAAGTTATACAACTTCGGAGGGAGAGTTTCAAATGATATCTTTGGCAAAAGAGTGAAAAAAGAAAATTGCCATGTCCTAGAATCGAACAAGGGTTTCATCGGCCACAACGATGTGTACTAGCCACTATACTAACATGGCAATCAATTTCTCTCTCAAAAATGTCTTCCTTTCTACACACCAGGAACAACTGGCCTGGTTTTTTGTATTGATTCAGACTAAATTATAATAGTATTTTAGTCTTAGAATAGTGACCATAATTCTAGTATTAGAATTATGATATCTTTAGTTGAATTAGAATCAATACTGTTTTTAATATTGACCAATTAAAAGAAGACACACGTGTTAAGCGTTATCGAGAAAAATAAGATATAAAAGACGAAGATATCTCAAATATAACTACTTACATAATACATAACAAAACATACAGAATATACATTTAAATTATTATACTATAAAAGATAAATCACTAATACTGATTATTGGAGATAGACTTCACGGGACTCTATTTCAAACTTACTATAATACTTTACTTAACATTCTAAACTTAACCCTGGCCAAAACAATACAAAAATATATTTTTGTGAAGCTAAAAACATTTGTCAATCAAAGACTTTGTTTATCTAATAAGCTATTTGTGAAGCTAAAAACATTTGTCAATCAAAGACTTTGTTTATCTAATAAGCTATTTGTAAAGCTAAAAACATTTGTCAATCAAAGACTTTGTTTATCTAATAAGCTATTTGTCAAGCTTTATTTTAAACAATCAACTTATTATCCATGGAATGTCTGGCTTAACTACTGAAGTTTCAGATCTTAAAATCTGCTTCAAGAAAACAAACAAGAGACTCGATGAGTTCGAGGATACAATGCAGAAAATGATGTCAAATATTACTTCCCAATTCAATCGTTTATCAGAACAAGTGATGGCGATTAAACAAAGAGAAGAGGCTACTTTTCAACAACAACAAGACATTGCCAAAGAAGAAACAACTACTAAACAAGAACAAGATAATATCAAAGAAGAAGACTGTCAAGTTGATGCTTTATCCAATACTGCAAAGGCTGTTCCTGAAGTAAAAGAACCTAACGCCAAACCAAAAGACCTTTTGAAAACGAAAGAAACTATTTTGAGGTCTACAGGTAACGGGATGAAAGAAATTGAAGTTCCTGGACAGGATTTCATCCAAACCGTAGATGAAGTCAAATCAGGGTGTGATCCACCTCATGAGTCTAAAACTTCCCAACTCCTTTTGCGCACCAGCCAAGTCGCTAATGCCAATATCTCTGCCCCTGATAGTGATCCACCTGGTAACTTATCCCCCTCGACAACCGGTAACACACCAGGCACTACTACTGATACTCCAGCAACTGAATCAAATGACTCTAACGATCACGACTTCTTGATCACGAATGTCACTCAGTTGTCTTTCCCACAGCTACTAAAAATAAAGGAGATTATTATTACTCGCTCACCACATATTCCAAAGAATCTAGCCCAGATTATTTCTCAGTTTTCTGTTCAAGATGAAATCTTATTTGTGATTCTAGAAAGAAATTTGTATGCTGTTATTACCGATCATGATTACTGGGAACGAGCCCGGACGTTGCATGAGCGTTTTCATTGCACGCATCGTGTTTTAGGAGTTATGTTAACAGCTGAGAGGATATGGAACCCCAATCGTGATTTAATCCATCTAGATGTAGTAAGAAACTGCCGTCACTGCGAAGTTTTTGAAAAATTTCGTGATTTACCTGCTGAATTGCCAAGTTTAAGTCGTATTCCAGTCTTTAGTCGTTGGCATCTTGATTTCGCAGGTCCGTTACCTACCGATAATGAAAATTCACACTTTGCCATAGCTGTTGATTATACCTCCAACTTAATAATGGTACTCCCAACAAAACAACAGGATTCAAAAACGGTGAGTAAACTTCTATCACAAATTTATTCAATGTTTGGCAAACCAAAAATGATAGTCACCGATAATGGTGCCCCGTTGACCAATGGATATATTCATGCCTTGGCTCAACGTACTGGTATTCGTTATGTACATAGTTCAGCTTATCACCCTCGTGGAAATTCTAAAGCAGAACGTAGTGTACAGATGGTAAAGGCTATTTTAAAACATTTGGAACCAGAAATGAGACATTGGTCAACAAACATTTTCTGGGCAGCCCATATTGTCAATAATATGAAAATGATGTATGGGTACGCTCCATGTGAGATTGCATTAGGAAGAAAACCTGAAAAGATTAAAGAAAATCTGATCGCAATAATGCAACAAGTGGAAATAGATGGCAATTATACCAAAGATGTTACTCGGTTTGAACAGATAAAGAAAGGAACTACTACATCCAAACACTTAGTGAACTAAAACGATTTTACTTAGCAAAACACTAGGTGCGAGGATCCTTCGAAGCCGCCGATATTTGTATTGATTCAGACTAAATTATAATAGTATTTTAGTCTTAGAATAGTGACCATAATTCTAGTATTAGAATTATGATATCTTTAGTTGAATTAGAATCAATACTGTTTTTAATATTGACCAATTAAAAGAAGACACACGTGTTAAGCGTTATCGAGAAAAATAAGATATAAAAGACGAAGATATCTCAAATATAACTACTTACATAATACATAACAAAACATACAGAATATACATTTAAATTATTATACTATAAAAGATAAATCACTAATACTGATTATTGGAGATAGACTTCACGGGACTCTATTTCAAACTTACTATAATACTTTACTTAACATTCTAAACTTAACCCTGGCCAAAACAATACATTTTGTATTGATTCAGACTAAATTCTAATAGTAATTTAGTCGTAGAAAAGTGATCATAATTCTAGTATTAGAATTATGATATCTTTAGTTGAATTATGATATCTTTAGTTGAATTAGAATCAATACTGTATGAATATTGACCAATCAGATGGAAGATGCTTTTCTGTCAAGAAAAGCGACGTCGAGAAAAATAAAGATAAAAAGCAACCAACGTCGACAATAGATAATTACTTAATACTTTACACTTTACATAAAAAGAGATATACAGAATTTTAAATCAACTATTATATTATAAAGATAAATCCTTAAAACAGATTATCGGAAATAAGCTTCACGGGACCTTATTTCAACTTACTATAATATTTTATCACATTCTATAAAACTTAGGCCATAAATCAATACATTTTAAAACGAATGACCCAGTGACTTGTTGTCTGACCTAATGTAACTATAACCAATGCGACCTTGTTTATGAAACCCCAGAAAGTATATAAAAAACTGTTCAGAAACTATGGAAGAGCCACGTTTATTAGTAGTCTCTTCTAAATTTTTATGAGATTTGTAAATACTTTCAGACATCTTTTGTAACGATGATTGATCGTTATTTTATACAATATAAAATATAGACTAAGCAAATTTATTTACTTTATCTTTTATTTTTTGAGTCTTAAATATCTCGACGTCAACTTTATTTTTCATGAAAACATTTTTCATCAATACTTTTCTGTCACTACTTCCTATTTCGGAAAAGCATCTCATAATGAATGTAATAAAGTCTGTCTTTACAATATGAAATTGTTGGAAATAATGTGTATTGAAACACAGTATATCGTGTAAAAGCACATTTAGATATCATTTGTGTGTGCTGACACGTTGAACGGAAAACGTCGAGAAATGAAAATTTTCGACATAAGAAAAATAATATTGATATTTTGTATAACTTTATATATCTTTTATAGTTTAAAAGACCAATCAGGTACTAAGTAAAAATGACTGACCACATCTCTGATAGATCTAAAGTTCTTCACGATTTTCAAGATTAGAGTTTCTTTGATCATTTCTTTGGATTATCACTCCATGAAGTTTTCTAAGGTTGTTACTGTGAACTAGTTCAATCTTGTTTCGTGTTCCATCTTCTGTCTTAAAATATAGAGAAATTTAGACAAATCGTCTGTTTCCACTTACTTATTCATAAATTCCCAAAGAGACTTTAATAAATATTTTCTCCTGACAATGACACCAATTAGCAATATAAATATTAGAAACGTCAAAAATTTGACTTAGACAAATTATTTTTGGGCAATTATTCAAGCAGGATAAAACTCATTCAACGAATTCTAATGGAGATCAACCACAATAGTCTCAACAAATTGTTAATGCTTCTTGACATCTAGGAGGTACCTTTCTTTTAAAAAAAGATCCCCTCTCGAATAAGTAATAATTTTCTAACTCAATATGACTTTTCTACCATATAGACAAGAGCTTTATGAGATTATTGAGATTATTTACTGGATTTTTGAGAAAACTTGATTCATGAGAAAATATTAGAAAACATGAAACAAAATGATTTAATAAAAGATAGCCATATAATTAAATAAAAAACTATAAAAATAGCACACTTTTGCAATAAACTGCTGTAAAATTGTTACATTTGACTCAGATTTGCACTGAAAATTTGCATTTCATTTCATTTACTCTTGTTACAAGATGCTCTACGTATTTCACATAAGCATTGCGCTCTATACACCAAAGAGTATACTAAATTTTCAATCTCCAATCTATGATTGAATATGTTGAAATTTCTTTATCTATCAGCATTATTTTTTACCAATTAAGTAATCTTGATATAATCTCCAAGATGGACCACTTCTTGTATCTTGAACATATAAAAAGTTAACACCTTCTTTCTCAACATCTCTATTTCTACTTTCATCGTCAAACAAACAAATCCTGTAATTTTTAATATTATCATCCCTAAATAAATGTTTGATGCCTTGCCTAATATGGTTCAGCTTACTTATATCACCCCAATTCATATCATCAAAGAGATCATACAAAGGAACTATATCGTTATTGTACTGAATTTTAAATGTTTTCAATAATTCCATAGCAACATCAGGTGCCCATGTTCTAGAGGCAGCTATTAGTTTAACACCATGCTGTTTCAAATCAATCATGATTCTTGGAATATCTTGATAGATAGTTAATTGGTATCCTCTAGAATCGATAACAGTAATGACTTCACCATCCATTTTTTCCACTGGTCTGAAAGGTGGGTGTACATTAGTATCACAATAACACGGCCAAACTGTAAAATCTAAATCAAATGCAGTTACCTGAGGATATACTGTCATTGTCTGTCCCTTATTGATTTATGTTACTAAAGGTATAATTTGATCTCTCGAGATGCTCATTCCGAAATTTTTCAGTTTACATAATTTTTGATCTACAAAGACAGCAATAAAGATCTATCCATAATCATATAATTCCAGTAACATACATCTATATATGTAAATATTGTGTAGATCTTAGATTTGTTTATCTGCTTGCTCAAAGAAAGATTTTATATCTTCTTCCTTAACAACTTCCCCATTTTCAGCAAATGGCGTTAGGAATCCTTTCAACTTAGCCTGCAATGCTTGTAAAGCAGTGATGCCAGTAGCCAATTGATCTCTTTGTACATTAGCATGTAACGCTTTTGTGACAAGATCAAATATATTGTTTTCATCTTCTTCTGGAGGCTCATAAACTGGTTCATCATCAATAAGAAATGGAACAATCTTATCAAGAAATACGTATAGTTTATTGTCTTTATCTTTCATGGACTTCTTTAATTCATTTAAACCTAAAGAATATCCCTCTGCAAGAAATAAAGAGTATGGTTTAGCACCCGAATCAGTTTCTGCTATTTGATCGTGTATCCTCTTCCCGTTTTCATTAATGTCAGTATGAGTACCACTATTATCACCATGAATAAGATCAGTGACAATTATTTTATCAGAATATTCACTTGCTTTAATCATTTTAAAATAATAATCATATTTCCTTATGCACTTCCAACAGATATATGCATCGAAAGAATCTAATTTGGGAAACCCTGGAAAAACACTCTCTGAATTCCCTTTATTCTCTTCTTTACCAACCTTCTTTAACGCATTTATCTCTTCTAGATTCAAGCCCATTATACAATGATCATGGTACCAATCTTCATCACATTCCAAACCCAGTACACATTGTAGCATCACAGTCGTAGTGTCTGGATCATATTCTTTAGCGCAGTCGCAGAAAAGCCCCTTAAAATTTTGGCCATACGTATTATCAGATGCTGGTATATCATCTTGTTTATTCTTTCTAATTTCACACCGTATCTTCCCTAGTTCATTTATTCTATTATCTCTTTCTGTACCACAGTCACAAGTGAAATGTCTCTTGGTAAACAGCTCCACAATGTCACAAGAGGTATGACAAAGAATGGAACAAGAATAACAAATACCAATGTTATTGTGCGTTCTGCAAGCATAAACTTGTTGTCTAAGGGCACCTAATTCATATGTGCATTGTTTTGGTTCCCATGGCATCAGTTCTCTTGCTTCTTCTTCCAACTTCTTTTGCTCTGCAATATATTCTTGTGCACTCAAATTAACCATCTTATATATATGCTTCCAGTTCGTCTTTCACAATAGAAACTGGTAATGTTGTTGATCTATTTATCAAATAATGAAATCAGCATTTTTCATTTTCGCGATGCTTTGAAATTTCATATAAGCAAAATTTATGCTATGGATTAGATATACAATTACTTAGTAAACATCTTCTAATTGGCTTGTTGTTGCCCTTGTTATTTACTTTCTTGCTCTTGCGACTCCTTCTTGTCAGCTTCATCCTTTTCAGCCTTCTTTTGTTCCTTAGACTTGTTGTCCTTATGAGTAGTTTCGATACCGAAAGCTCTGTATAATAATTCATGAGTATCTTCCTTGGAAAACATCAGGTTGATACATTTGGAACCCTTCCAAACTGGCAAGAATAAATCTTCTTTACCCTCTTCTCTAGCTACACTTATAAAAGCACAACCTGAGGATAATTTCATAATATCTTTAAGGAAATCAGCATCCAGGTTAGCCTTCTCAAGGTCTTCAATATTTGGGAATGATTCTACTAATAAGAATTTCAACATGTCCATATTAGCCTTGATTACTCTTTGAGAATTCATATGATGCTTCATGATTGGTAAAGATTCACTTTGAATTCTCCAAGAACATTCAATGTCACTTCTTTGAGATACGAATAATTTTACACCAGAGTAAATGATCTTCAATCTATCTTCATTAGCTTGAATGATATTTCTTAATTCAGGGGAGACAGTATAGACAACTCTAGTTGGTTCACCAGTAGCATTACGGACTAAACATGTATTTTTATCAAATTTGTCATCAATACCATAGAAACTCCAACATGGTTTAATTGCTTCATGTTCTGGAGATATAAAGATGAATGGTTCTTCGTTTGCATCACGAGGTAATCTCTCCTTCTTTTGTGGCTTAACAACAGTGCTTTCTTGTTCAACAACTTTAGCCTTTTTAACAAATGGTTCTTCCAAAGTTTCATCAACGGTTGGAGTAGCAGACGATAATCTCTTGTTAGAAACATCCTCAGTTTCGTCTCCAATCTTCTCAAAGACTGTAATAAAGAAACCACCAGTATTTTGTTGATGAGGATAAACTCTAATACAATTTTTTAAGTGAAACTTTTCAACTTCTTCCTTTGTTGGAGGAAACCAACTGGAAACAGTACCTTCATCGCCCTTTGATTTTTCTTCCATATTTCTATCAATAACTGGCCATCCATTGATACCTTCATTTCTAATTAAACCTGGTAATTTATCATCACAGTTAATTAATTTAATCTTATCACCCCATTTTCTTAACGCTTCAGAAACAACTGCTTCATTTTCAATTGGATTCAAAGAACATGTAGAATAAACCAATCTACCCTTTGGTTTTAATAAATGTAAACCCCTGTTTAAGATATTTAATTGGACGGTATGTAAACCTAAAGCTCCTTGTGTATTCCAAGCTTTCCATACATTAACATTTTTCCTCATTGTACCATCACCAGAACAAGGAACATCACATAAGATTCTATCAAATTTTAAAATATCCTTTTTGGATTCACTTAATCTAATACGTGGGAAGAATTGAGCATCATGATTAACTACCATCAAGTTAGCACTATTTAATCTTTTTAATTGATGAACAAGCATATGAGATCTCCTAGCGTCTGCATCATTGGCAACAACGAAACCTGATGGTTCATCTGAATCCCTGTGTAGGGCTTCTAACATTTGTGAAGTCTTGGAACCAGGAGCAGCACACATATCCAAGACGGTATGATGAGGTTCAACCTCCAAAACAATCGGTGGAATCATAGAGACAGCTTCTTGTCTGGTAATATTACCAACAGCATTTTCAATGACTAAGAATCTTTGAAATTTAGCAAATTGTTCATTTTTTCTAATCACAGTCTTTGGAACATCAATTTGCCATGCCAATTTATTTGGAAACCATTGTAATTCCAATGGGTTAGTTAATTTTTCACCTTCAAATGTGACATCTGTCAAATTTGGTAAATGTTTTTCTTTGAAAAGGTTCAAAATTTCATCAGAATGCTTACGAAAACCAGTAATTCTAAATGTTAAAGGCAATGGTTCCTGACATGTCTTTTTAAATTTATCCCATTCTTCAATTGGAATCAAGTTCAATTTCTTGTAATAACTTTCCCATTTATCGTTTTCTCTCACTAACTCATTCCAACCATGTTGCGCCCTGGTATCGTCACGAGCACCAAACGTCTTCTTACCTTTATATTGCTTTCTTCTTGCCATATCGTCTCAATAATCTTTCCCACTGCAAAACCAAAACGAACATGAATAATTCTTTAACATAAAACAGACTATTATGTTTCTATTTGATTCAAAAACAATATTTCGAGATGCTCATCTCACTAAAACTTTCAGAAAATTTTTCACTGTAAAGTCGTGATAAACGGTTCATATTAAACAGTATATCAGATATCAGTTGGAGCATCTTTGTAGTTAATGGCCTTGGAGAGAGCTTCTGAGGGACCCTTGCCGATGGTACGGATACTGGAGTTGTTGAAATTCTGCTGTTGTTGTCCTTCTTCTGTGTTGGTAGATCCCACGGTACCGTCTTGTATCTCGATATCGATTTCGTTGGTTTCATTCGACTCATCAGCGTTCTCATTCTCATTCTCATCTTCGCTGTAATCATCACTTTCACTGATATTGACATCTTCCTTGTATGCTCTTGGTCGTAAGCTGACGAGATATTCTTCTACCCATTGTTCAATGAGTAAACCTAAAGTGATCATACTTGTCTCATCAAAGGCATTAATCAAATGAGGATACCTAGAGAGACATAATTGTGTAGCAAAATAATGCAAAACTTTCAAATCTATACGAGGTACCACACTTCCTGTAAATAGTCCAGTCTGTTTATCAACCTTGATATCCTCTTCTAAATCCTCTCGGGTCTTGAAAGGGATTGGTACCAAATGATGAACTTTCTGAGCTAAAACTTCATCGGGACTCACAATATGTGATTGGAATTCGGTAATTAAATCACTTGCGGCTTCATAAATCGTAGTATCCATAGCTTTACCGATCGTTCTGTGTTTTAAATGTTTGTTGAAATGGTTCAAATTTCCTAATTTTATGTGATCAAGAAAAAAATAGTAGTGATCAATTCATTATACGTGTATTGAGAATAAAGAATTTAGATATATATAAATATCTACATAAAAGATTGGACAATACGAGAAGAAAAGTTTGATAGAGTCAACAGAGCTAATAGATCGTGAGTCATGTGAACGACAAGATATGCGAGTGCGTGTGATTAGCTACATCTTATTTATTCTTGTTGTTCTTGTTGAATGTGTTCGTCATCATTTCTCTTCTTTAAAACTAATGGTTTACCAGTGACTCTAAAGTAAATATCTTTGACATCGTCAGTCATGGATTCAAAATGAGATGAGGCATCATAAGATTTGGATAAATAAATATTATCCTTAGAACCATCTTCTTTTGGTTCAAACAATTCAGCAATTCCCATAAATTTTTCGTCAATATTACCTAATAATTTGAAAGCTGGTTCTAACTCAATGTGTGGTTTATCAGTTTCGATGATTGTGGAAATGATAGCTAAATAATGACCCTTTGAACAAACATTATGAGCATCAGAAACAACTGCAATATAAATATCATTTTTTCTATTGACTTGATTTTGGGGGATGATAATTTGTAATGAATCTGCATTACCAGTACCTGGAACTGGATGATTCAAGATACAAATGGCTCTAATAACTCTTTGGCCTGTCGATTTACATTTTTTGGGGAAATATGTTGGATCAGATATGACTAAGGGAGCCTTAAACGTACCTAATTTAGTTACAACACCTTCAAATTTACCATTAATTTCATCGTTATCACTATATAAAACCTTTTCAATTGGAGTATCTAACATATAAGTACCACCATAAATAGCAGAAAGACGAGCAAAACCTTGTGGTAACTCACCTAATCCATATAAGGGATATAAATATGGGGATTTACCATAACGAGCAACACTTTGACAATATAATAAAATTCTTTCAAATGATGGTCTTGCTGGTTGTTGTAAATACTCATCATTAGTCCAAAGTGCCATAGAGTGTCCAATAAATTCCTTTGTAGAATTACCTAAACCAAATTTATAATAAACTTCATCCATTGTATTTTGATCCAAATCAAGACCTTGATGAGTAGAAATTTCTTCCTCATTATAAGAGCTAATCCATTCCATAAACTTTTTCATTCTACGTTTTTCAAAAATACCCATTAATGGAGAAGAAATTGCTTCCATTTCAGTAGCAGGTACTTTATAAATTTTGCCTTGTTTGAAGACATAAGATCCGGAAACTTGTTTGAAATCAACATATCTAGTGACATCAGTATGAACCAAAATATTAGTCAATTCACCATTAGCCATAAGAAATTTTGGAATTAAATCAACATTCCAATCTCTATCCTTACCAAATTTACTCTCTCTTTCCTCATTACTAAGAGGGTTCTGTTTAAATTTTGTATATAATCTTGAGAGAGTCACTGAAGCAGCTTCACCACCATAATGGTCCTGTTTATCAATATGTAACACCTTCTTACCGTCCACCGAAAGTAAACCGGAAAGAATACATTCAGTAATGCCTGTCCCAAGGACAATCACATCATAATCAGTGTCCATATGTTCCTGATCCATCTTGTTATTTGTTATTTTGATATAGTGTTATATTCTGGATCATCAAACTTGAACTTAATATTATTTCCCTGATTTGTTTTTAAATTTTCTAAATGAAAATTAAAATTTTTGGGTTCAAAATTCAAAATCGTATATCAGAAATCAATAGAGATGAGTAGAGGAAGTAGTATGAAGATGGATGTTGTCTGTGTTACTAAAGATGCTTGAATTAGTTTGCTAGAGTATATTTGAATGGGTTTGTGTTTTTGAAATAAGAGGATTGGATGTCTGATAGTCTCAAGTCGTAATGCTGCTATTTTTCTCTCCTGCCCCAGAATCACGTAATACTTAGTGCTGAGATACTAAGTGTCCTGAATGAGTTTGTGGTGTGAGATTAAAGAGAGAGGCGCCTGGAATAAATAAAAAAATGAATGATTTCGCCCAGGATCGAACTGGGGACGTTCTGCGTGTTAAGCAGATGCCATAACCAACTAGACCACGGAACCATTTTAACTTAAAATTTGAAACAGCAAAATTGAGACCAGCATCAGAATGCTTGCTGGATTCCAACAATTAACCGAACTATCACCAATTCTATTCATTTCCTGTCAGCAGTAGGTACGTTTTCCTTAATTGAAATGCCCAATTAGAACCATCTGTTGGATATGTATAATGCCTTTAAAAACCTCAGATAATAAAATATATTTTGAATTAAAAAGTATATGGAAGTATATAGAACTAATGAAACTGTTTGTCTAAAGTTTCATCTTGTATATATAGAAACGAAACTAGTGGTTTCCATGTAATAACCTACGAGTGTGAATTATATTTTGCAATGAACTTATATGACCTGGATAGGTTCAGGAACCAAACGGAAACTATGATAAATATTCCCCATTTAGATTTCTAAAACTGCTCATTACTTGAATAATATTGTCAATACATGTATAAAATTCCAATTAACATTGCAACATAAGCCCTCACACAAGTACAACCTGGGCAGATATTGAGCCTCCCATGAGACACCCTACAATTGGCAGTATATTTAGGTGGCCTCTAGTATATAGTTAATTATCTTTAACCAAATCACCCAACAAACTTGGATTCTCGTTTTCAACAATCTTAATATCAGTTAACCATTTAGATAACTCATCTTCCAATATTTTATCTTCTTTTTCCCTATCATTTTCATCATTTGTATCATTTTGATGAATACCAAGTCTTTTCAAACTGAACACCAGTGATTTGATGTCATCTTCTGTTGCATTCTCCCTCAATACTTCCTCAAACAATGTTATATCTTCCCCAGATGGTGCATTTACTGATATCAACGTATCATGAACCAAATGTATACCTGTTCTAGAAAATAAAGCATCTTGAGACAACTGAACTTGATAAAATTGCGAACATCGGAAGCAAAACTTTGAACAATATTTTGACAAATATGCATATGGATTATTCTCCATTAGAAATTGTTTAATACGTTCATCACCTTTATGACTAGCCATCAAAGCTTGACTACTGGTATAAATACTAGTTTCATTCATATTTCGTTCAGGTGATCGATGACATAAAGGATACCCACATAATCCATTAATGTTCCTCTCTTCAATTAAATCGTTGTATGTTTCAGGTGTGAAAAACCTCCCAACATATTTAAGTGTGCTGGCTTGATCTACTGGTTTATCACAGATAGCAGATATTAGATCAAGTGAAACGCTCTCTGCTTCTTTCATGGAAAGTTGTCTATGTTTCTGGTACGGTTGAAGGATACCTTCTTGGATGAATTTGGTCGTAATCGTAGATTCTGAAGAGTTCATGTTTACTATCTAAACTTAGTCTCGAAATGCTCTCTCTCTCTTATCTCAATGGCGTTTGTTCAACAACTTTTCATCTCATATAAAATGAATTTTTTGTTTCTTCAAACTGTATAAAATTTGTTATTAAGAGATGAACTTGACAAATATGGGAATCAGTATTCAGGATAGTCATTGAATGGGATATTTGAGTGTTGGTTATTGAGAAGATAGTGCATGAAGATGGAAGAACGAGTTAGAGAAATCAAGAAATGTAATTTGAATATGTCTATGTCTCACAAAGAAACAGTGAAGAATACATCTAAGAAAAGATCAATTGGTAAAAGAAGATTGAAGGGGAAACAAAGGCTTATACGATTGATGAAGTTACTATACAAATCGCTTGATTATACACCGAATTATTCTGATGGGAAAGAACAACTGGACCGTGGTAACGAGACTCAAACGCAGCAGGATATAGTGGATGATTATGAGTTGGAACAATTATTAAATATGACGAGGGTTCCGATGTATCTCGAGAAGTTTATGATATTTACCTTATTAGCTTCGTTTGATGCGTTCTTGTATTATTTCACAGTATTACCAATAGGAATAGTAGTTGGATCATATAAGAGTATCAGGTTAGGGTTTAAGACAAATTATATGAGTGCACAGTGGTTATCTCGATTTTATGAGAAGAAATGCACAAGTCTGTTATTACTCCTATCTTCAATAATCCTAATGAGTGTAGACACATCAAAAGTTTATCATAGAATCAAGAGACAAAGTGCTATGAAATTGTATATGCTATTTAGTGTATTAGAAATTGGTGATAGGATGCTGGCTAGTATGGGACAAAGTTTGTTAGGTGTTTTATTATCAAGAAATTGGCATAGATATTCTCATTATAAGATAATATTTCTCTTTATATTGAGTGTAGGGTACTTGACACTACATAGTTATGGACTCATCTATCAAGCTGTTGCATTGAACGTTGCAGTCAACTCGTACTCGAATTCATTGTTAACTTTATTGCTCTCAGTTCAATTTGCAGAGATTAAATCTTCTGTGTTTAAAAAGATTGATAAAGAGGGATTATTTCAATTAACAATGGCGGATCTTGTTGCTAGGTTTAAGATTGTCATCCTATTACTAATAATCGGCCTAAGAAACTTTAATATGGGTTCTCTTCAATCACTCTCGATACGAGATGCAACTTGGTTACATTTATTCAGAAGTCAACGGTTTTTAATCCCAGGAGCCATGATCAATATATTTCTTAGTGAAATTGTAGTTGATTGGGTTAAACATTCATTTATTACCAAATTTAACAGAATTAAACCAGAGATATATGATAAGTTTTTTTATATCATGTATCGAGACCATTCAATCAATCCCAAGAATTATCAAGAGAGACTCGGTCTGCCATTACCTGCATTTGTTGTTCTCACTATAGTAATGCTAAGACCTTCGATTGGAAACATCGTTTCCGAAAATTTAACTTTAATTGGAGTTGCTTGGCATAGTCTCATTGGAACGACAATTTTCATCACATTAATCATATTACGATTCGTGATCCATATGTCACTCATCAGCTGGGGTATTCAGATTCAACATCAATGGGATACACAAAATGGTACCATCAGTGTGACAGAATCTGACTACGTCCCTGGTCTCATTAGTGATGGAATGAGCAGGATGACTGAAGAAACAAGAGCACTAATTTTCTCGAACGATACACCTCCACCAAGCATCAACGAAGTAAGAACAAGTAGCAATAAGGCTAAACCCAATTCTCTTGAAAGTGTTGCACGCTACAAGATGGTCTCTAAACGCATCTGGTAACACTTCTAGCTCTCTCTCTCTATATCTATATATTTTGCTCATCTCGAACTATTCTTATACTGAAAAACATCTTTTTCAAAAGCACGCAAAATTATCTGCATATATAAACAAACAAGTTCAAGGGATTTGATAATTTTTGCAACCACTATTAGTTGGAAGAACACAACACATAGACGTGCTCTTTTGAAAGATGTTGCTCCTAAGAAACGCATTTATGGAGTCCAAGAACCTGGGGATCTCCAAAATCTGGAATAGATCAGCTTGCTTGGTGAAAACTGTTGCCGGTAAGAGGAATTTTTCAGGTACTGCTCTCTGTCAGAGATCAGGATTATTGAGTTCTTCGATGGGAGGTAAATTATCTCTAGGCGTATCTTCCTCTATGATTATTAGGGAGATTCAATCTCGCCGTTTATTTAATACTTTCAAGCCTCTTTATAACGAATCACAATTTCCAATAGTGACTGCTGAGACCGTCAAGGAATTTAAGACATCTAATAGTGTTGCTTATTGGCTAATTGGGACCTCTGGGTTGGTATTTGGGATTGTTGTGCTTGGTGGGTTAACTAGACTTACTGAATCTGGTTTAAGTATTACAGAATGGAAACCAGTTACCGGTACTTTACCTCCTATGAACCAACAAGAATGGGAAGAAGAATTTTTGAAATATCAAAGTTCTCCTGAGTTTAAACTATTAAACTCTCATATTAACTTGGATGAATTCAAGTTTATTTTCTTCATGGAATGGATTCATAGATTATGGGGACGTGCTATTGGTGTTGTATTTATTGCCCCAGCTATCTATTTTGCTGCCACTGGTAAGACCTCTAGACATGTTAATAAGAGACTCTTTGGTCTTGCTTCCTTATTAGGTTTACAAGGGTTTGTTGGTTGGTGGATGGTGAAATCCGGTCTAGATCAAGAACAATTAAATGAAAGAAATTCAAAACCTACTGTCTCTCAATATAGATTAACTACTCATTTGGGTACAGCTTTCTTTTTATATATGGGTATGCTATGGACTGGATTTGATATTTTAAAGGAAAATAAATGGGTTAAGAATCCAGGTGAAGCAGTCAAACATTTTGCCAAATTAAATAATCCTATCTTAAAATCAACTAGATTAGCTTCTCTGGGAATCCTTGCATTGAGTTTCATTACCGCTATGAGTGGGGGTATGGTTGCTGGGTTAGATGCCGGTTGGATCTATAACACATGGCCAAAGATGGGTGAAACTTGGTTCCCAAGTTCTCGTGAACTATGGGATGCAAATTTTGCTAGAAGAGAGGATAAGAAGGATCTTTGGTGGAGAAATTTGTTAGAAAATCCAACTACCGTTCAATTAGTTCATAGAACATTTGCTACTACTGCTTTCTTTAGTGTCTTAGCTTTACACATGTATGTTTTAAAGAAGAAACCATATATTCCAAAAAATGCTATGATGAGTATTCATTTGTTAATGGGTGTTGTGACATTACAAGCTGGTCTAGGTATCTTTACATTGTTATGGAACGTTCCAATTCATTTGGCTTCAACTCATCAAGCAGGTGCATTAGCTTTAGTCACTGCCTCCTTATTATTAGCAAGTCAATTGAGAAAACCAAGACCTATAATGAGAACTTTAATCAACAGCAACTATGTTCAAAAATTAAACAAACCTAATAAGATTCTAACTGAAGCAGCTAAGACAGCTATCAAATAAATGTCTTTGTGAGCTCTCTTATTCAAATGTACTTAGGCAAAAACAATTTTCTTGTATATATTGATAATGTTATTTAAGTAAATGAATATTATTTTATTTGTTTATTACTTGTTGGAACTAACAAATTCACATTCAAGCTTGATCGAAGCCTCTAAGTTTGGTGAGGACATTCTCCATAGGATAAACATAAAGACACTTCTATATGGTTTAAACCTTTCAGCACATTTGATCATAATATCATCGTCGTAAATCTTCCAATTAAGTTTCTTGTGTTTGATCTTACTCTTCTTGATAACACCTCTATCAGTCATGAGTTGTTTGACAAGGTCTGGCTTATCAGAAACATACTTTGAAAAACCTCTTGCCATACCCAAATCTTCTGGAGCAAAGACATCCATTCGTTTCAAACCAGTGATGACAAACATCTTTGCTGTCCAAGGTCCAATCCCTTTCACATTTAATACCAAATCATCTACAATTGTTTCATCATCAATGGATTCGTCAGTAAACAGAGACTTTAATTTAGTTTCATTTTCAGTAAAATACATCGATAAAGATTCCATATATTCTACTTTTCGTTGACTGAGACCAACTTCCTTAATAGTCTGGCGTCTTTCAGGGTCCCTAATATCCTCATAAACAATCTTATAACTAGGAAAAGTACCACCGAAATGTTTTACAAACCGTTGTCTTATGTTTGATGCAGCTGTATTGCTAATTTGCTGTCCAATAATCGCCTCACTAAGCTTCTTGAATGCCAACTGCACAACAGTCAATTCCATGTCATCAGTTTCCTTGTCTATACCGTCTACTTTATACAAACCAAAGTCAGCAGCCAATACCAATGGCATCAAAGAGGGATCCATTCCTAAGATAAACCTTATTGCTTCACGAAACTTGTCTGTGTGCCTACTCAAGAACGCTTCAGGTATCTTCAAATCCACCAAATCATTACCAGTTCTCTCCAATTGATCCTCATGCTTCTCCAGCTCGATATACTCCCGTTTCATCACTTCTTGAACTGAATCTTCACTAGTTTTGCAAACTCTTCAACTGAAATTTTTCAATATCAAATATTGCATCGGGGAGTGAAAAGTGATGAACTTTTAAGAATATTTGCCACTTGTTGAAGGAATTCAAGAAACATATTGATAAGGACAATGAGCATAAATATTACTATTTCTAATGAAGTTACGGATCAGATTTATGGTCCTATTGAAATCAACAACGACATGAGTCTTGCGGACCTCCTAGCACTGCTAGAGCTCGATTGTGACTTCGATGGCAAAAAGAACGATTTGTATCATAATGCCAATGTTTTGAACGAAAAGGAGAATTTAGACAAATCTATGAAGGCATTAGGTGTAAAGGATGACGAACTATTGCTAATTAGAACGAAATACAATTTTGAGGGACCACAGGGGAGTTCGGGTCGTACCTCCTTTGGGATTACCAATCCAATCAATTTAGATGATAATCAGTATGTGGAACAGTTTAGACAAGAACTATTAAGAAATCGGTTTTTAAGGCAGCAACTCGTATCTCAAATACCAGGATTAGAGCAAACAATGCATAATCCACAGACTTTCTTTGAAAGATTGGGTCCCGTTATTTTACAAAGACGATATGCTAATAATGATGATGAGAGTTCGAATATGGTCTATCAACAACAACAAAATCCGTTTGGAATTTCACAAGTTGAATACAATAATTTAATGTCTAACCCTGATGATCCAGAGAATAAAAAACGACTCGCTGAGTTAATGGATCAACAAGCGATTGATGAACAGTTAAGAAATGCATACGAATACACTCCTGAGGTATTTACAACAGTGACAATGCTTTATATCAATTTAGAGATCAATAGCCACCCTGTCAAGGCATTTGTAGATTCAGGTGCCCAAATGACAATAATGTCAACAAGGTTAGCTGAAAGGGCAGGATTAACTAAATTAATCGACAAAAGATTTGTTGGGGAAGCACGAGGGGTAGGAACAGGTAAGATCTTAGGTAGAATTCATCAAGCACAAATTAAGATTGAAACACAATTTATTCCAAGTAGTTTTGTGGTTCTGGATACTCAAGTAGATCTTTTAATTGGGTTAGATATGTTAAAGAGACATCAAGCTTGCATAGATTTAGAGAAAAATGTTTTCAGAATTGCTGGTGTTGAAACTAGTTTTTTGAATGAAGCTGAAATTCCAAAAGAATTTGAAACAGGTGTGACACCTGCTTCTAATTTACCATCTATAAGTGGTATCAAGGTACCAACTACTAATCCTCAAAGAGCAACAACGGATAAAAAAATTTCAAATGGTGAATCACAGGGAGGTAGTTCAAATGCTCAAAAGGTTCCCCTAGCGAAAAGTTATCCAGAGAAATCCATCAAACAGTTAATGGATTTGGGATTTTCTAGATCAGAGGTCATAAAGGCTCTAGATTTAACTGGAGGAAATCCAGAACTTGCAGCATCTTTGTTATTTCAATGAATATTGTTCTAATTCGATATATTATAATTATATAATGACATTTGAATATATATATTTGAGTATACCCATACCATTCATTTGGGGATACCCAATAGTATAAGTTAATTTGCCTGGGGAGACTTTGAGTAGCATATGCTGTGTTGAACAAATTGTTAGCTAAGAATATGAATAATGTGCGAATTTATACTGTTATATGATGTGATAAAACAAAACGTAAGCATTGGATGTAATGAATTCATTTTCAATTTGAATTGGACGAAACTTAGTATCATCAAAGAAATACCATCCATTGAAGCCTTTATTTACGTATGCTGTGTAATGACCTTTATCTATTGAACCAACATGAGTTGCCACAGCAGATAATTTGTAAGTGTAATCGAGATTCTTATCAGAACAGAAACGATTCAAGTTCAATTGACACAAATAATCAACAAAACATGTATTTTTATTTAGTCTGTTATCAAATCGTTTGAGATGGATTATCAATACCTTTGGTAATCTTGTTATAAGTAATTGTTGCGTTGATGGTTTAGACATTTGACAACGAGGACAAAACCATTGGTTATCCACAGCTAGAGTTTCAATATTAGAAAACTGATGGAAACAGTCAAGTATTGTACATCTTGGAGCAAGTGGGATGGGTAAAGAAAGAATAGAAAATACTTGACAAGTTGCTGAAGTAGATCTGCAAGAAAGACAAGTTAGATTTGATGCATATTGTCCTTGAAATGTAGTAACAATAACGTTTGAATTGTCAGCTCTGGATTCAAGCCCAATAAAAATACCGTTTTTATCTAACTCTTCATTAATATTATCCAACAGAAATTGGAGGAATTCTTGGCAGTCTTGTTCTTCGTACTCTCCAAACATACTGTCTATCGTGCCACATAACCATTTAAATTTCAAGACAGATATAGTACCATTTTGATTATATCGTTTATTGTGTTTGTCTTGTAAGTTGATATTTTGGATCAGATGTGCCAATCCCATCGTCAGTTTACCATTAGATCTCAAATTGCTCGAGTAATCAATCTGACTCAGATATGGATTGTATAAAAGAAATAATATCAACTCATCTATGCTAAGTAAACATTGAATGATACTATTGACGTAGCAAGAATTTTGTTCATTCTCCAAACCAACGAAAATATCTGAGACAGCATTTGTCAATTCATTTGACAAGTTGTTGAAAGGATTAGTCCTTGAAAATGTAGATTTTGGTGCTTCTATTAACGGTTGATGTGCGATAGTCTTATATGAACCACCATGTGCTAACCATTCACCAGCTACAAGTCTACACAAATATACATTGGCAGGTGAATGTGTCTTGCATAGAAAAGTAAACAAAGAAACAGATTTATTACAGTAGCTATTGTCCTTACCAACTAACCTTTGATCACTCAATAAAATAACTATATCTTGACGTTTATCTCTCGATTGAAACAATTGCAATTCGTTTGCTGAGATGTGATGAGAAAGAAGATTATTTTGGTTGTCGTATGAAGCTGAGATGCTAATAACGTTAGGATCTATACATATAATATTCTCGACATTGATATGATGTAGCATATACTCCTCTCGAGCTCGAAAATCGATTAGCAATGTTGAATCTTGACTTACTCGACATGACTTAATAAGTGCATCAACTGCGATGCTATGAGATTTGTAAATACTTTCATGCAGTTTGATCTGTTTAGCAAAATACTCTTTAACTGAATGTATATATTGATCCGTTGAGACAAAAGTCTTTAATCTATTATAATTGTTCAGCAAGTTTGTCTCTGCTGCAGTCAGTGGTTGAAACTGGATGATGAATGGGATCTTCATCCATAAAAGGTAATATAACTCATGGTATTTCTTCAAAGCAAAACTATAGAGTTTATCCTCTTCTCTCTGAACCATATTATTCGTTAGCTGCAAGGTGCTACTCCTATATTTCTCGACAAGAGTTGATGCAATGTTGATCAATGTCACCATATCATTTATTTGTTTGTATTTTGTAACAAACTCTTGGATCTCTAAGGGATCTATATCAACGAAATAGTCACCCATGACATTAGCAGTAGCTTTCAACTTTTCAACGAACCCACTATGGTTTGTTGGGACCAAAGCTGTTTCGAAAATCAGCCTTTTTAGAAGCTTTTTATATGTTTAAATTTACATATCTCGATAATAAAGAGGCTGTGACTGCAACTGTGTCACGAGAATGATAGATATGATCGTTGTCCTTATTATTATAGATTTTATGATTTATGAATATATATGTAAGTAACAATCTAGTTATTACTTGACCCAACATGATCATTGAAAATCTGTAATTTATCTGTTGTTTTTGTTTCTTTCAACTCGAGAGCTTCTTGAGTGATACTATACTTGTCTTTACTCGAAAGTTCAGATGCTTGTCTCTCTATTGGTTGAGGATTACCTTCGAAATCAATACCACCTTCAGTATCGAACTTAAAATGTCCTAATTTAGCAAACAACTGATCCTTTTGTTCCTCAGTCAATTCATCCTTCTTCTTATTCTTCAGCCAATAGCCTGGATTCAAATGTTTTAATTGTAAATTGAGAAAGAATGGTAAATGACCATGTTTCTCTTCATGCATCATTAAGATCAGTACAAAACCTATTGCAATCCAATAAATATTGTAACAAAGCATAGAAGACAGATAACCTGTATTTTGCCAACCCAGTAGAGCATTAAAGATATCCCAACCATTATCTAATTCTGGATTACAACAATTTACATGGTAGACTGCCTTTCTAATATTATAAGAACCGTTACCATCACCACTTTCACTTGCATCCCCACCTGATGCTTTATTAAATCTATAGTTTTCGAAATACCATGCTGCTCTTGAGAATAATCCAGCACTGATTAGGTATAGGATACTGGTACTTACAATAAGAAACACTTGTAAAGAGGATCTAGAGGCACCATAATATAATAACCAACCAACAAGGCCACCAGCGATTAATCCGACAACAACAGGTAATGGATATGCACTTGCTACAGAACCTCTAGTGGTAATACCTGCACCTGCAACAAACACAACAGCTTCAAGACCTTCTCTCAAGACAGTAACAAATGGTAAGATAAACATTGCATATCTACGAGATAAATAGCCAACCTTAAAAAAATCTCTCTTTCTTGTAGGAATCTCTACCAAAGATCTAGCAATTTTAATTCTCCATTTAGCTTGCATCTTATTAAGTCTTAACATTGGAATACCCATCATTGTAATCATAATAGTAGCAATCATACAAAAGATACCTTCCCATAAATCTTCAGCATTACCAAAGATATCTTTCTGTAGAGAATAATAAGCACCAATAAAAGCACAACCTAAAATTAAACATATAAAGAATCCTAAAGCAGCACCAAACCAAAGTTGTTTTTTCAACTTACGATGTAAGGCATGATCATAGGGTCCAATAGACTGTTTTAAAAAGGATAAAAGAACAGAAATAATAATGACTGCTTCTAGACACTCTCTGAAGACAACAAAGAATACAGCAACGTTAAAGACTTTGTTAGGCATTGTACACTCAATGAACGACAAATTGTCTGGAACGTCCCAAATCGAAACTGAAACCCCAAGCACTGCAAAGAGGCAGATATGCTATATTTCATATTCTTTAAATACCATCATAATAGTCCCAAGTGCACCTTACTGAGCATTGTTGACCTCGTCCTTTATCCAGGTGCACTTAAGAATGTCAGTTCTCGAGAATAAACTTCAAACCTCACGTTGTTTGATCATCTTCACCAACGTATCCATTGTTGTTGCAGTTGCACCCGTTTCCAGGTGGCACGGTAAGTTATCACGAATATCTCGCTAACAACAGCAACAACATCATCTTAATCAATCTGTATAACAAAAATATCACCCGTCAATTCCATGACAAACTCACTATCGTATTCTGCTTTACCATTACTTCAATGGTTCATTCCTATTCACTGGTTCAGATACTCAGATAGTCATTGTTAGGGTTTCACTTTAGTCTCTTCTTATAAGTGAAAAATTTCAATATTGAAAAAACAACAGCATTGAATAGTTAACTGACAAGTACAAAACAAACAGATAAAGTGAGGAAACACACCTAAAAATGAGTATTCCAGATATTCTTCCATTGGAGGTCATTGATAAGACAATTAATCAACCTGTTTGGATTATTTTACAATCAAACAGAGAGTTTACAGGAACATTGGTGGGGTTTGATGATTTTGTTAATGTTATTATTGAAGATGCTCAAGAATGGCTTATTAACGAGAATAATGAAAGTGAATTGGTAATGCAACATCATGGAAGATTACTCTTGAGCGGTGGTAACATTAACATGCTTGTTCCAGGTGGGAAGAAAGATATTTGAATATGACTCCCCATTCAAATTGTACATTATATTAAACCCATATGTAGTCTAATTATATATACATACATACTAGCTCTATTCTGACGAAAATATCTTTATAATATTTACTTTTTACCATGCAAAAAATGCTCTAATTTGGCCTTTGTTAATGCTACTTCTTTATTTTGCATTGAGATTGTACTATTCATTAAGTGCCATAGACCAATAACATAACTAACACTATCCATACGATGCAATTTACATAATTGTAAACACATTTTGGAAATTTCATAAATTCGCTGTAAATCGGTCTCTACTAATCTTCCACCAAGGTAATTTAACATGATCTGTAACCATAGACTTTTTTTCAACTTATACTTTTTTATATCATCTTCTTCATTTGAATCTGACACATTGGTGAGTAGTTTGTTCGCATTGTAATATCGTTTTAATTGAGTCATGTATTTACTTTTCTTCTCATCAGAACTTGGTAACGCACTACATGTAAAGGGTTCAAAATGTGTCATTATCCAAATAATGGTAATTGTACAATCCCACATTCGGTTATCATTTATATTACTTTCGTTAACGAGGTTCTCAATTTTAATCCAAATACTCTTTGCATGAACAATATTCTCTTGCCTTTCATTTGCATGATCTTCTTGGCTCACTAATGACGTTAACATAGTATATGCATTCAATAATGAAATCATTCTTACCTCAACAGTCACACCACTCGAAATACTCAACTTTTTGTACTGGTTAATAACATTTTGAACTCTAGCATCAAGACCATCCTCTTTTGTTTCCGCTGAGTTTAAGTTGATTTGAAGTGACATTGTTTCAAGTAATCGTTCATACTTGGTCACTTTCCTAACCTCATTGATCTCACATTTAAGCAAAAGAGTTTCCCATGTTTGATAAAAATCACAGTACTTCAATATTTCATCATACCAATTTAACTGACTATCAATCATACTAAGTGATGATCCATTATTATGTTTTTCATCATGAACCTGTTCAATCATTTTGTGAATCGTGGTTTTCACCTTAGGAAGAAACTTGGTAGAGAAATTAGCATTGTCATCATAACAGTTGATCAAAAAGCTAATACTTTGTAAAAATAATAACAAAAGTTTCAAGTTCTTGTACTCAAATAGTCCGGGGTGATGAATCATTAAAGAAAAATCATTCATAAATTCAATGCTGACACTTTTATTATTTCCTTGTGATAGACTGACTTTGTATTCTTCAAAAAATTTCTTGAAATCATCAAGACTCTTACTAATATTTTCATCATTATATATCTTTATTACCAATACCATTAGAAGTTTCCAAACATATAATTTCTCACCAATATCTTCACATTTCAATTCGTTCAAACGAGAAATTAGCTGAAGATCAATCGATAACCGTTGTTCCAACAAAAAATTGATATAACAAATCAATATGAATGCATCCCAACTAATATTTCCCGAGGATACTTCAACCAAGTCTTTGTATAATACATGAACTCTTCTATGCTTTCTCAGTCTCATGCAAAGAGAAAGTTCCACATATTTGAAAACATAGTACCAATAATCAAGTGCATCATTCGATCGGGTTTCACTGTTCTTTCGTAATCCATCTAGATACATGATCAGTTCGTCACAATTCTTTAAAGAAACCTTATAAGTAAGCTGATCATCTCTAGCGTCACTGACTCTCCATAATGCCATAAACTCAATTCGTAACCAGTAACCCAAATAATTGTCACGATTGTCACCATCATTATAGTTTTGCAAACGTTGTCTTAAGGTTGACAAATACGTCTCTGCCAGTTCATAATTCACCGTCTCACAAAGTAACAAATCTATCAACTCCATCGACACTTGAAAATCCTGTTCTATCGAAATACTGAACCTCTCTTTCATATAACTCAATGTTTCAATTGCCATCTGAATCAATGTATAATACTGTTCCAATTGCTTCTCTTCTTGAACAAAGTATGCTTGCTCGTACGCAGTCCTTTTATACTCACCAGCTAGCTCATGTAACTTTTCAAGTGTCAAATCCTCCATATCTAGACGTCTAATAGTACCTTCTTGATCCTTTCAAAGCTTCATCAACTTTTAATTCACCTCATCTCTTCTTTCTTTAAAACGTTTAAAACGATGCGTTGAATTAACAAAATGATGTTGATTAAATAACGAAAAGTTGATAAATATTAACAGAAACTATGAATACAGTAGTGGTAAAGAAAGAATGTCGAGTGAAGAACAACAACGGTTGGAAGAGTTTAAAGAGGCCAACAAGATGGTCTTTGAGACCAACACGCGTCAGGTGTGGGAGAAAGAGAATGCTGAGGGATTGAAGCAAGAAGATAGTAATGAGGATAACTCTGCAACTTCTGGTATTGTACCAACTTTACAAAATATTGTGGCAACAGTCAATTTAGGTTGTAGATTGGATTTGAAGACAGTGGCTTTACATGCTCGTAATGCAGAATATAATCCTAAACGGTTTGCAGCTGTTATTATGCGTATTAGAGAACCAAAAACTACTGCATTGATTTTTGCTTCTGGTAAGATGGTTGTTACAGGTGCCAAGAGTGAAGATGATTCTAAATTAGCTAGTAGAAAATATGCTAGAATTATTCAAAAGATTGGATTTGCTGCTAAATTTACAGATTTTAAGATTCAAAATATTGTTGGATCTTGTGATGTTAAATTTCCTATTAGATTAGAAGGTTTGGCATTTAGTCATGGTACTTTCTCATCATATGAACCGGAACTATTCCCGGGTCTAATTTATAGAATGGTGAAACCCAAGATTGTCTTGCTGATTTTCGTTTCTGGTAAGATTGTTCTTACTGGTGCTAAACAAAGAGAAGAGATCTATCAAGCATTTGAAGCTATATATCCGGTATTGAGTGAATTCAGAAAGATGTAACAAAGGTGTATTTGGCAGTATCAAACAAATCGTGGGCGTCCCAGAAATAATGTAAAATATATATATATACATATGAGAATTAGTATATGAGAATGTGACGAGGTGGGTATGTGTCTAGTGAAAACCAAATGGTGACTTAACTATCTTATTGTGAGGACTCTTGAAGCTTTTTCTCGAGACTCATTCTTAATTCGCGTTCTTTATTGATTTCAAGTTCATATCTTCTTTGTGTCTCTGTTAATAGTTTCTTGAATTCATTTCTCATGACAGAGAGTGAAGATGAATTATTAGTTAGAGGACTTCCATTGGGTATTGAAGTTGGACTCAGTAAACTATTTACGTTAAACGGAGAACTCGTGCCAATAATTGGTGACATTGGCTCGATCTTTTTGAATGGAGTTGATAATTCAAGATCATGTACTTTAGAATGATAATTTAATAACTTTTCTTGTAATTCTTTGTTGGTACGTGTCAATTTTTCTATATCCTTAGAGTATTCCAAACGATCATTTTCAAATTGTTTCGTTAAGAAACTATGTGCTAGTTGTAAATCCTTTAATGCCACTTCTGTATCATCTCTAGCTTTCTCAATTTCATTATTCTCTAAAGGTTTGACTTTCTCAATCATTGAATTTATAATATCTTGTAAAAACTCCATCTTCGATTGAGATGATTCTGTTGGTTTCAAATTTATACCATTTTTAATTGCACTCGATAATACATAAGAAATAATACTTTGTAATTGATCATCTTGTTCTTCCTCAGATTTCACTACCTTCAAATCAATCTCTGTACCGTTAATATCTCCCAAGAGATGTAGTAACGCCTTATACCATTCATTTGAACCTTGAGGTAAAGTTTGTAATTGATCGAATGTCATTCTCTTAGATTTAGAATCATGAGCTTGGAAAATAGCAAATTCAGAAGCCAGCTTCTTGTCTAAATCAATTTCTTCAGCATCTCTGTATAATAAATAATCAAATTCATCAGTTTCAGTAATAGGTCTAGGAATTTGTTGTGCTGAGGATGTTAAATATTGCATCAAATCATTCGTATTCAATGGATACTGATCGTATCTTTCTGGGGAAAAAAGCAAGGGATTAGCCTTTTGCATCAAATTGTAGTCCAACATCTCGAGAGTTAACCTCGATATAGTACCTCTGTCTCTTGATTGCTGTCTGTTTTCAACTCTAATGATTTCGTTGTATATGAATATCAATATTGAATATGAAAAAAATTTCGTGATTGATATTGAATAATCTTTGAAACAAATAAGAAGATATAGAAGATAGAGAAAAGGTTATGGCGATGGATTTAGATACTGTTATTAGTTTGTTAAGGCAAGGAAAGCATGTTAGTGAAGAAACTGTTTATGAAATTTGTCTCAAGACTCAAGAGTTGTTGATGATGGAAGCAAATGTTACACATGTAGATACACCTGTAACAATATGTGGTGATATTCATGGTCAATTACATGATTTGTTGACTTTGTTTGATAAGAGTGGAGGTATGGAAAAGACAAGGTACGTGTTTTTAGGCGATTTTGTTGACAGAGGATTTTATTCGCTAGAATCCTTCCTGCTATTAATCAGTTATAAGTTGAAATACCCAGATAGAGTTACTTTGATTAGAGGTAATCATGAGACAAGACAAATAACAAAAGTATATGGGTTTTATGATGAGATTATGAGGAAATATGGTAATAGTAATGTTTGGAGATATTGTTGTGAAGTCTTTGATTATTTATCATTGGGTGCTATTATAAATAATAAGATATTTTGTGTTCATGGTGGATTATCACCAGATATTTCAACAATTGATGAAATTAGAGCCATTGATAGAAAGCAAGAAGTTCCACATGAAGGTGCTATGTGTGATTTATTATGGAGTGATCCCGATGAAGTTGAGAAATGGTCTTTATCACCAAGAGGAGCCGGTTTCTTATTTGGTAAGAATGAAGTTGATCAATTTTTGCAGACGAATAATGTGGAATTAATTGCAAGAGCACATCAACTTGTGATGGAAGGTTATAAAGAAATGTTTGATGGAGGATTGGTTACAGTTTGGTCAGCACCAAATTATTGCTATAGATGTGGTAATGTTGCTGCCGTTCTGAGAATTGAGGATGATATGGAGAGAAAATATACTATATTTGATGCAGTACAACCACAGAATGGAGTTGGAAATGCTATTATACCGACAAAGAAATCTCAAATGGATTACTTTTTATAGTAAATATTAAACTTTCTCAATAGAGTTCCAATCTTTGCTAATGAGTTCCTTGTGCGTCATCTAGTGCAATAGTACTCATAAAAAAAAGATAACTTTAAATGGTGATTGTTAAAACGTTAATTAGCTGATCTCGCCTAGGATGAAGTCAGCATAATAACCTTCTTTTATGAAGAAATGTGACATATATAAGCAATTGATACAGAGATATATGCCTGATCTAACCAAAACAAACAGGTTTTTTACTGCTATACAGAATATATCAAACAACAACAAAAAAGTTACGTCTGCTAATATTGATGAAATTTTTCTTTACATTATTGACTGTATCTTCCATTATTGCTTCTATTGCTGCTGAAACAATAACTGTCAACGTTACTATGGAACATATTACGAAAACTTTAAAGACTACTACAACTGTCACCAAACAAACTAGTACTCTTTATAAGACTGTTCGTTTGAATGAGACAGTGTTTATATCATCCAATACTACATTAACTGTAGTACCTACTGAGATTGATACTTTTACAACTGCACTTGTATTCGAGAGCTTAACAGTTATTCAAATGTCATCTATTGATGAAACAAGAGCAACAAGTGCACAAGGTTTGACTAAAATCGT
Source organism: Jamesozyma spencerorum (assembly GCA_949640775.1). Classification (NCBI taxonomy): domain Eukaryota; kingdom Fungi; phylum Ascomycota; class Saccharomycetes; order Saccharomycetales; family Saccharomycetaceae; genus Jamesozyma; species Jamesozyma spencerorum. The sequence goes on from CATIWH010000026.1 coordinate 654,783, forward strand.
TGAACCAAGTTTGAACAATGGTAACATTGCTAGGCCATTCTTTGCTAGTATTCTAGCTGCGGCCATATACTTATTATAAATTTTATGACAAAAGATAAACTAAATTAGTGTCTATGATATAAACTCGATTATTCATATATTTATTAACTCTATTTACTCTCATCTCCGTGTTATTAAGAATGTAATATTAGTTTAATCAAACGTCATGGTATGCTTATACTTAGCCAAAACTCAATTTTCTGTATACTCCTTAGTCATCAGTAGAAATTTGCATTTCTATCTTTCTGTTTTTACTACATAAGGAAAATACTAATGACTGTAACTCAAAATTTTTCTTATTGAACAAACCATATTTCTCCTTGAAATAAAGAAAAGATGATGTTAGAGAACGCTCTTGTTATTTCAGAATATGTTAGAGTAACAGTTGACGGAGTATTTCATATGACGTTAAGTTGCGGAAAAGATAAAGATTTCATAGATTAGACCATAACTCTATCGAGCACATGAATTGTGGGGTTATAAATATATAAGATATTTAAGTAGTTGAATTCTTTTTAGTCAGTCCAACTTTATTGAATTTTAAAATTATTTTAATCTTGATAAGTTTGTTCCATCTATCGTATAATATTGTTAGTATCTTGTATGAATTTTTTTATGTTCCACGAAAAATATTATACTGAATGGTATCACATATTCATAAAACGTCCTGTGGTGTTATAACATCACCATCTACTTTCCATCACATACCGGTAAAATAACATTAATGGACCTATCCGTTCTAAGCAGCCAAAAAGCTGTTTGGGATGAAGGTACAGAACACTATGACAAATACATGTCAGGGATATTATTAAAATAGCTAAAATACCAACGAGCCTATTGGCTTGGCTTAAATATGATATCAATTTGAGTATAGAAGAGATATGAAAACAACAAATGTCGAGTTTGGATAATTACTTGAATACAGAATTAAATTAAAATATTATACTATAATATATAATCAGTGAAACTGATTATTGGAAAACTTTTCAGACTTTATCTCGAACTCAACATACTATTTTATAACATTCTATATGACCTAAGTCAGAATTGGAGGCTGTTCCATTTACTATACTGTTAATCGGCGTCATTTAGTAGAATAAGAATTATAATAACAAAAATATATTTAATTGTCTCTGTAAAGTTTATATAAAATACAAAGTAACTAGTAAATGGAAACAGACAGAAATAAAGAATTAGACTTGTCAAATTTCTCCATCTTATATATATAAAGTAAAAGGAAAAGAAACCACTCTATTATTAATCGAAATGAAACGCATGTGTAACAACAATTTGTAGTGAAACCTTAGAAACCTTAGCGAGACATCTTAATAAAAGTAATAAATTTTTTCTCGATATAAATCCCTCAGTTGGTTGTACAACATCTTCAGTGTCTTATGTTAGCATCTCTTTGCTCTTCAGATATACTGTACTAATTTTGGTTATCATTTACTCATTGAATAGATTGTGCAGTTTTTGAGTCACAATATCATTTCCGTCACTATAAACACTCCTGGCTACAGACAATACAAAAAAAAAAAAAATCAATAAGCTTGCAATATATAGGTAAAAAATGACCAAATGTGACATGTAAAAATGGTTTCGTGGTCTAGTTGGTTATGGCATCTGCTTAACACGCAGAACGTCCCCAGTTCGATCCTGGGCGAAATCATTTATTTTTGTAATTTTTGCAAGACTTGATCAATCAAATATGATAAGGTTTTGCTAATAAACTGCTTTAAACTTCTACAAACATCCTATAGTTATATAGGTCAGTATTTTTTACTCAAATGATATTGAGAATGAATTGTCGAGTAATGTGCTTACTTCGCATTTCGAAAAATTTTGAAGAAAAATAACTAGTTAACTTGATAATAAAATACATGCTTCAAATCATAAATTATATACATAAACTAGGCCTTTTGGTACATTAGGCCTTTTGGTACATTAAAATGTATGCAGATCTAGAATCCGTACCATCTTCACCTCCCTTTAGGACATCGTCTTCATTCAATTCTGTGATGGTAACATCATCAATTCTATACCATTTCCTATTGTCCTTATGATATATATCAGAAGTGTAATGACCACCGTCAGAGCTGACACCATGGTGATAAATAATACCTGTTAACTCGTAACGTCTATTAGGCTCATTGTTCTTTAGACTAGTACCTGAGACTGATTCAGCCGGAATGGTCAATTTATGACCATAATTAATCTTCTTCCTGATTTTTTCAATACGACCATTATAAGCATTGTAATTAGTCATGGAATTATCCTTGTCAGTGTTATTAATAAATGAGAATCTTTTTAATTGAATTAACAAAACTTCTGGCAACTTGTCAATAAAGGTTTGTTTTTTAGCCTCGACATCATTACCATTAGATGATTTAAAAGGCAATAATTCAAATTCACTAAACTTTTTGAAAGCGCTCTCTAGGTCGTCGACAGATGGATCAGAGATATCCAATTGAATAGTTTGGAATGGATCTAATGTAATGGACTGAGATTCCTTATTGTTGGGAATATCAAGAACAGAACGGAATTGACCACCAAACAAGTTTGAGATTGGAGAAGGAGTAATTTCAACAGTTCTCTTAGCAGCTGTCTTATTTTTTTTACCCTTTTTGCTTGAACCACTAACCTCGTGCCATCCATTTTCATCGTCGTTGTCATCATTGATACTGCCATATTTGTCAATTAAGTTGGTTAATTGAGTGGAAGCATGTTGCATGAACTCTGATTTCTTGTAACGAAACAAGTTTCTGATGAAATAAATCTTTAATTCTTCATCATTAATGCTCTGCAACATATTCTGAATTTCATTTTCTGTTAAACAATTGATTGCAGAAATCAACTCTTCATGTAATTGATCCAACAGATGAGTTAAAAATTCTTCGGCATCTTCTTGATGACCCCATTGAAGGTCCTTGAACTTTGGAATTGTAGATAAGGTTTTATAGAAGTCATCTGGTTTTATAGCCTGAGAAGGACTGGCAAATTCTTCTTTGATTTGATGAGAAATTGGAGTAGACTCCTTTTTTCCTTCCTTGTCTGGAGAGGGATCCTTGCTTTTTGTTGAACCAGCCATTTCTTTCTCAAAATTTTCCTTGTCGAAAGATTTATAAAAGTCTATACAAGCATCAATTAGCTTACTTGAGGACGAACTAATTCTGGAATGAGCATTTCTAGTACTTAAAACATCGAGAATATCGACAAATGGTTTACAGTACAATAGAACTTGTAGGACTGAACTCATGAAACAGATATTAGCTCTGTTGATTATACCCCTAGGAATGATAGATTTCAATGGCAGATTATTTTGTTCAGGACTAGACATACTTTTTTTCATGATATAATTGACATAATCAGGATCAAAACACATTCTTAATGCAATAGAACCGATTGGTTCAGTGCCCTTTGTTGACGGTGGAACGTATTTGTTATCCTTTCTTTGTCTTGGTTGAGAGTTTAGCTGTGAGGAGGATTGTGTTGTATTTGGCTTTGAAACAGTAATTGGCTTGCCCTTTGTAACAGCAGATGAAGCGATCGCAGACCATGATTTGGCAACTGGTTTAGGTACGGGAGCCGTCACAGTAGCAAGAGGTTTAACGACAGAAGCCGCAGCAGAAGTAGATGAAATTGTGGTTGTTGACTCACTAGGAGATGGTGCAGATGCTGGACTTGAAATAGAGGTAGATGAGGGAGAAGCCGAGACTGTATGATGATTCTTAGATTCCCTTTTGAGATGGACTTCTTTTTTCTTGTGTTCTGGTTCTTTAAGTTCTTCTTTTTTCTCAGTTTTCTGAGGTTTTTCAAGTGGGGTTTCTATAACATCGAGCTTCTTTTCTTGTTTAGCCTTTACTGGTTCCTCCTTCGTTAAATCCTTTGTGTGTTTTACTGATTCTTGTTTGGTTTCACTAACATTATTTGCTTCTGTAGCTTTAGACTCAACAACAGGTGGCACAATGATTTCTTCCTTCTTGTTTGCTGACTCTGCCATTAATTGATTTCTTCTAGTCCTAGCTTCAGCAAACTCTTCTGGAGTAGTATTAATGAATATTGGGAAATTCTTACTATTTTCCATTATCGTTTGAATATCCAACTTCGAGATGTCAAACTTAAAGGGATCGTAAGAAGCAGTGTTGGAGTTAGATTTAGTTTGAGTATTACCATTAGAGCTACTATTCACACTGGTAGTGGTACTATTTATTGATTGATTAGAATGGTTGCTCATGTAATAATTTTGAGTTTGATTAGGGTAATATGGATGAGATTTTGCTGGATTCATTGTACCGGAGGAACTACCTGAATTATTATTATTATTCCATTTCTTCTTTGAACCAGAAGTATTCTGTTGTGGAATGTTATTCTGATAGGCAACTTTACCTTGATTCATCATATTAAAATGATAATTTGGTTGTGCGTACATATATGGTGCTTGATAGTTGTATACAGGAACAGGATTCTGATACATTGGGAACTGCATGTTTGCATGTGCAATAGGAGGTGGTGATGAGGTCTTTGGATACATAGAGTAAGACTCCTCTTGATTATCGGGAAGGTTCATTAGAGTGTGTGGCAATTTTCCCTTAGTGTATTGCTAAATAACGATTTAATATAAGATACTTGGTTCTATAACAATATAGATCGTCGCTTATCTGACTATACAAATGAGTGCTTTGGTGGGTCGTTTAAAATCGTCGTTGACTTCTTTTTAACGTTCTTCAAAAGGTTATCATTGAGATTGAAACTTTTCAATTTTTCCATATTGAAAATAGACATAAAAAAAAAAAATTGTTGCTTCATGATAGAAAGCCTATATACAGTTAACATATAGAGTCTTGTTTGAAAGTTGAGCTGTATAGTGTTTTATTTACTATTCACTTGCTCTCGTGTGAATGATGTACTACTAAAATGCTAAATTATGCTCCTTAGAGTATATCTGACATACATGTCCAAAAATTCTTATTCCTTTTTGAATATCATCCTTTTCTAAGAAACTGATAGATAGTCTGATTGACCTTTCACCCCAATTTCTTGAATCTCCAATGACTTCAAAATTCGATCCATTCGCTAGTACAACCTTGTACTCTTTATCCAATCGTTTCCCAATCTCTTTAGCATCATATCCCTTTGGTAATGTCAACCATGTAAAATAACCACCATTTTGTAAATTACATTCAGTTTCTTTGGGCAGCCATTTCTTGATGGAATCGTATAACACAAGACTACGAACTCTGTAAACTGATATTAATTTACAGAGAACTTTCATTGCTGATCCATTCTTGATCATGGTACCAACAATCATTGAATTTAATTGAGATGGTGTACCACCAGAGACATTAGCACCACCTTCTGACAATTGATAAGCTAATTTGGAATTAATTGTTTCATGGTACCCAAATCTTAATCCTGGAGCAATCAGTTTCGAGAAAGTAGCATTAGATACAGTGTTACCATAATTTTCTGGGTTTTCATTAGTTTCTCTATCTAGATGAATCAATCTTTTTGGTGGTGTTGGCACAGAGACTTCATCCAAAGATTGTTCATAATTCAATAAATCATATACATCATCACAGATGATCAACATATCATATTTTCTAGCTAGTGACAATAATTCCAGCTTAGTCTTCTCGGAATAAGTATGTCCACTAGGGTTAGAGAATGTAGGTACCCAGTACAAAACATACTTGTAGATTTTTTTATTGAGAGTCTTCATGGGATTACTAATACAACCTAGCTCTTTATTATCATGTTTTTTCTCTGCTTTCTCAAGAGTCTCCAGTTTCTCTTCCAGAGTCTTCAAGTCGATACTATCATTACCCACTTCTTCAATAGCAGTCAATTTCCCAGCAAATCCAGCATCAATAAAACAATCATTGATCAAAAAGTATGTTGGTGATACGATAAATGCTTGTCTAGTATACCCCGTATGAGCCAGAGTGCATTGTAATAAAATACTCAAGACACCGTATGAGGCACCTGAATTGAGATTTAGAAAAGATGGTTTCGATCTAGCTTTGGAATCTTGACACAACTTGAACACTACATCATTATTAAATTGACAAATTGCATCACGAACCCAATACGCACCCTCATCTGATCCATATGTTAGTGGATGTCTATTTGTTGTTTCTGGATCAAATGGTCTTTCATTAGGAGTCAGAAGCTCAGTAGTGGCCTCAAGGATTTCCTTGTTAGGCAGAAGTCTGAAAGAAGGATGACCTTTGAAGAAATTGATTGCTGCTGGTGCGTCCATTGCTTATAGCCCCCTTTAGTTATTATATGAGATACGTATTTCACTATATACAAGGATTCTCTTATCCGTCTATTAATTGATAACTAACTGATAACTTTTTCACTTTTTATATAACAAGAGGAATAAATGATGCCAGATGACTGATAAAGAGAAAGTAGACGAGGGAAGTCTTAAAGTGGGTTCTGCGAGTGTCTAATGTTTGGACTGCACTTTGCTTTCTTGTGTTGCAATGAAGATGCAAACTCAGGATGTTGTTCCAACATGTAAGGGAATTGTGTTATAATGTAGTTATAATCAGTATCGATGATTCCTTCGAGAAACTGTTTGGAGGCTACAGGTGAGAGAGTAGTTGCGTTTATAATTTGAATCAATTGGCTGAGTTGATACCCATCGTCCTTAAACTGCCTGAATAGAATCGTCAAGGTATCATCATGAGGTACGCTTGTATAAGTTTCCATGAACTTGAAGAACAATTCCAATTTAAATCCATTGGTATAAAAGGGTCTCAGAAAAATCATATTCAAAAGTAAAGAAGGCGTTGTTGGGTTTCTTATATCGAGTTTCATTTCGTTGAATAATAGTCCGACTAGTATATCCTTATCTGTGTCCTCAGTTATGCTTTTTGTTAAATATGGGAAATCTCGAACTCTGAAAATAGTATTTACAGGGAGTTGATGGTCCATATCCTCGAGGAATACTTTCCATTTCTCTCTGAACTCGATATTTTTGGAAGCAGTACCCTTAGCAAAACTTTCCACTTTGATTCGAAGCAATTCGTATTCCCAAGGTAACAAATTCTTCTTCCCAATAAAGGGATCATTTCCATACATTATCCCAAAATAATTCCATATCTGCTCAGGCATGAATCTTTTGTCCTCGTTCAACGCCATGTTGCTCATCTCACATAATAACTCTGGTCGTATCACCAAAACATTATTCCTCATCACATATTTGTACCAAAGAAACTCCACTGACTCCATATGACCCCACTTACAACTCTGAGCTAAATACAATTGCAAAAAGGCATAATCCATCTCAGCAACACTAAGCTTTCTCATTTGACTCAGTACTTCTCCCCAATTCCTGTTCAGACATTGCCAATACAACTGCTTTCTGATACTCCGGCTCATAAACCTTCGTCCAATAAACAACGACGACAACGTATTTGGCATAAATTGAACCATATTCTCCTTCTAACGTTCACACGAATTAGTCTTCAAGTAAGTCATTAGCTCTTCTTTAATGTTTAACTTGGCCAATCCGGGAATTTTTCAAGATTGTTGAAAATATCGATATTTAAAGTTGAACAACTTGGTTTGATGAAGACTTGAAGATATAGAAAATAGAACATCTATCAGTGAGTAAATAGACGGCATGCTATTACGATCATCGATATTACGTGTGACAACACGCGTTTCCGCCAAGAATCTTGTCAATAGGTCCATTATTAGTCCTCTTTTATTCAGTAGGACTAATATCAATATCAATAAGACTCAAGGTATTCGTTACAAGTCTACTGATGTCTCAGAGGTCGCTGATAAAGTTTCCGAGATTCAGACACAACTTCCATCTATTGAAGATATGGTTAATACTTCATCTGTTGCTGTGGAACAAGCAACACAGTCTGTTGGTGATTTAGCAAATCATATTGGGTACCTGAATAGTATTGGATTGGCGCAGACTTGGCATTGGCCCGCAGATATTATTCAACATGCATTGGAATATGTTCACGTATACACTGGATTGCCTTGGTGGGGCACTATTGTCACTGTAACAGTGATAGTACGTCTTTTAATGTTCCCGTTATATGTTAAATCATCAGATACTATTGCACGTAATTCCAAGATTAAACCTCAACTAGACGCTGTTACCAAACAATTAATGGCTACTACAGATCTTGCTGAAGGTCAGAAAGTTGCTATGAAAAGAAGGAAACTAATGGCTGATAATGGTGTCAAGAATAGATGGTTAGCTGCTCCAATGTTACAATTACCAATTGCTATTGGCTTCTTTAATGGACTTAGAAGTATGGCAAATTTTCCAGTGGATGGGTTTAAAAATGAAGGTATATTATGGTTTCACGATCTAACTGCTGCTGATCCTTATTTAGGTTTGCAAATTATCACTGCTGGTGTTCTTATGTCCTTTACTAGACTTGGTGGTGAAACTGGTGCCCAACAATTTAGTGGTACAATGAAGAAATTATTTACAGTACTTCCTTTGGTTTCAATCCCTGCAACAATGAAGTTATCAGCTGCTGTTGTATTGTATTTCGCGGTCAATGGTTGTTTTTCGGTTATGCAAACATTGTTACTACGAAACAAATGGGTTAGACATAAGTTACATATTGCAGATGTTGTTTATAATCCTCCTCCACCAGGTTCAGAGGATAAAGGTGTTTTTGCATCTATTAGAGAAAATATGGCCAAATCAAGAGAACAGGCTGAGAAGAGACGAAAGATGCAAGAACAACAACAGAAACTTCAAGAGGAAGCGAAAGCAAGAAAACTAAATGCAAAAATCAAGATCGTTCGTAGATCCGATTTAAAGAAATAGAGGATAACTCTTACTTGAAACTATATATGTCCTTGTAAATATATATACTTATTTATATATAGAAGTATTATATCTCTTATAAATGTTAAATGCTACTTGTTTCACATCTGAAGTTTAGTGCATCTGTAAAATAATGTTCTTGACTACTTAATAAAAAACTCATTTGGGTTCCTAATGAAATGTTGTAAAATAGTCTGAATTGCACCCAAATTTGGACCCATACTATTGGCCAAATTCTCTTGATCAATAAAACTCATTGAAAAAACTATAGCTAGATTAGAAGCATCCATACGATTATTATTAACGTGTTGATGCACCTTGTTCAAATGAGTTACAATTCTTTTCATCGTTTGATAATAGCATGGTGGTAACGATCTTAACAGTTTTACCATTCTTCCCTTGTATTCTTCAAGGTTAATCTCGGAAGAATTTAACCCCAGGGCCAAACGAGTGAAATCGCCAACCATTTCATTTGAGAATAATGAGTCTGGTAACTCCCTCAAATACATCTTGAAACAACCAGCAATTGTGTTTATCTCGAACCACCTATCATCCTCTAATGTGAAACTAGTATTTATTGCCCCCTCTTCATCAAAAGAATTCTTCAGCGCATTGATACTACCAACAGATCCTGGAACTCTATATAAACCAACTTCATCCAAACCACGTAATTCTATCTCTTCTAGTAATTTTACAACAATCGTTGGAATGACAGTTCCTTCCCTTTCACAAATGTCATCTAATGGGACACCAAATACCTTATTGTAAGTTTTACCCTTGAATTTCTTTGAATGAAAAGAGTATCGTTTCGAGACCTTTATCATCTTTATCCAATCATGTAGATCAGACGAGCTTGTGCTCTGAACAGTATATTCATGCCCATCTTGCATGATTATTTTAAAAGAATAATTGAAAGCAGGAATTTTTCTATGATTTATAATTTCAACAATGCTCTTAATCTCGAATGTCTTTAAATTCAACACGGGTTTAGAATCAGTGATAAGTTGACCAGCAATATCTGGTAATGCAGAAGGATGAATAGATTTTCTTACTTGCGCTTCTTGTGAAAGTTGAGCGTCTAATTGATTAGTTGAACTTGAAGTATTGAAACCAGCAATCGAGAATGGTCTTCTAAAAAACCCACCGATCTTCTTACCCACCCCATTACTTTGAGAAGTTGAACTAGATGAGATTATAGAGGCTCTATTCGTTGTCGAGACAACTGAATTCCTCTTGTTTTTACTCATACTACTACTAGCTGAGTCAACTGATGAAGTCACATGACCCGAAGATACTGCGTATCTGCTTGATTGTGTTGAGGGACTGATAGCAGCTTCTCTTTCTTTACGAAGACTTGCTTGTACTTGTAATTTATTAGCCTGGTTCAAATCGTGTTCTTGAATGCGTAAAACTTCTAACTTTTTCTTTTCCCTTCTAATCTTTTCAATTTCAGAGATTAAAAGTTCATTGAATAATCCACGATCCTTAAAGTCCATTGCCTTTGCCTCTTTTATAGCAATGTCTCTAACTAGCTTCTTATAACTCCCGTTTTGATCTGTAAAGTTGTTGAACAAAATGTAACCACAATGATCAGATGTTTTAAAATCTGATTTAGGTACCAGATCAAGTACATTAGACACAATATTATTAGCAAACCTTCTTCTGTCAAAGTTGATCAATTTAGAGTTTGTGATACTCATGTATGGAACAAATTGGGATATTTCAAGTAATCTGTTGATAAACCAACCTGGACAAGGACATAGGTTTTTTGGTTTAGAAACAAATTCGTTATCCAATTCCAAAAACTTCTTGATATGAACATCATTAATGGAATCCAGAATACTTTTCATCGATTTTAATTCAAATGAATTTACACCTTGTGGATCTAGAAAATTATGGGCAGCTCTCCAGGAAAGTTCAAATGAACGACATTCTGGCGAAACAATTGCATTGGAAATTGCTGTCTCTATAAAAGATGGAATATGTGGGCTTAAGGTATGGATATCATCCTTGTTAATTGTTTCAAATAAGTCCAAACTTGAGTTCTTCCAGCGGACATAATTCAGAATTTGTAGTAAAATGGCACATGTTCTAGTACGATGTTCAAAATCCTTTTTAGAGTTCGTTACCTCTACAATAAAGAATGAGCTTAAGGAACAATGTAACTTGATTAGAATTTGGACAGACTTTGGGAACTTTGCGAGCAACATTGAGGATGTTTGTTTACTATCTGATTTAATCTTTAACGTAGATATCCAGTTGAAGAAATGTGAAATTGGTAGTTCCTTTAAATGGGGAGAGTTTAAGGTCAAATTGGATGGTCCAATTTCCAAAGTTTGCGGAAAGAACGAAGTAAGTGATTTACTTGATTCTATGTCTAAAATATGGAATACTGTAACCCACTCTTGTTCTGTCACCATATTGCACCTTTCAGATATCAAATCATTAAGCCTATAAACCCATTCTAAAATTTGCTCGTAATTCTTATAGGTTAATCCATGAAAATCTGATAACAAACTATCATCAAGATGGTTGCTGTTTAACAGACTTTCCAATTCCCCTAAACTCAGGGTTCTAAATGAACCTAATATCTCGGATATCTTTCTTTGTGTTTTACTCACTCCAACAGGTCTGTACAACTGCTTTTGGTACTGTGATTTGATACTCTTGAATAAGGAATCTAATTTAGCAACACTCTCTTCAGTTTCAATAACATGTTCTGGCGTGACAGTGGAATCGGTTGTAAGGTTTTTTAGCCTGATCGGCCATTCTAATGTAACTTCTTGCTCCATAATCTTCAATATATCTAATAACGTGGAATTGCATTTCATATCATCTGTAAAATCGCCATAATGATTCATCACCAGATGTAAAATCGCTTCCGCAGCTCCAATCTGAATCTTACTTATGTATAGTGTATTGACCGAAGTTGTTTTTGGTACTCTGGTGTCCCAGACAGGAAACTTTTGGTCATTTGCTGTAGAAGGAATTGATTCCTTATTGTTATCATCCAAGATTTGAGATATTCCAAGAGCACAACTTTTTGCACCAATATATCTTTTAGCTAGGTTTTCAAGAACTGACAAAGTTGTAGTGAAGCTCTTATAAAAATTGAAAAATGTTTCTGTGAATGTATCATTGTCCATAATTAGCTTAACAAAGGCGTAGTCCAATAAACCAATAGAATCTCCATGTCTACCATTCACCTTTTCATCATGTTGCCTGCTCTTTTTGTCAATATAAAACTTTTCTAAATCTTTTGTTTCAACTAATTTAGAAAATACACTGGCGGTCAGAACCAAAAGATCAAATATCTTGTCTAGAGTTGCACCCTTCAAAACAACTTGAATCACAGATTTCTTCAGGGAATCAGCTTCCTTACCGATATGATCAAAAAAGCTCATATTTTCTAAGGTTTTACTTAATCTTCCAGTTGTGTCACGAGAATCTCTTATATTAATACTTTTCACGGTGATATCCGGACTGACCTTGGTAATTGATTGCGATGAGAATCTACTTGGAGATTCTAAAACAACACTAGCCGGACGAGATTTGATTGCTTCTTCGTAGCTCGATTTGAAAACTAGATCATCCGACACATGAAAAAGATCCATATCAATATTGAAGACATCTCTGATAGATTTAAGGAGTATTTGTTTACTAGACTGTTTGAGTGACAATTCTTTGATACTAGGGCCATCTATATTTCCAATGCCGGTTATTTGATTATCATCAAGAATATTCAAATTTGCCATAGATGGTGATTGAGAAATCAAGTTCAGCGGCTCACTAATAGAAATTGCCTTTGAAAGACGGGCTGAAGATCTTGGCGGTGGAATCTTAGAATTTCTGGAAAATGATCCAGCTGCACCAATTAATGATGATTTTGAGAAGATAGAATAGTTTGGTAACAAATCATTAAATAGAATAGGCAGATAACTACCTGTCAAAAGTGGACTTCTTCTGGAACTAATCTCAGAATAAGTCGATTGATCAACGGCTGGAGGTTCATGTAATAAACTCAGGCTCATTATTTTTTCAATATTCAAAGGTGATTCAGAAATATGATACTTCCAGAATTGGTAAATAGCATTACCTTGTGGATTGATCTCAACTTTATGAGAACTTTCTTTTGTCAAGAGATTTTTTTGAGAGACTTTGGCATCTATCGAACTCAGTCTTTTCTCCCATTTGTGGAATGCATTTTTAGTACGATTGATTTTCTTTTCTAAATACTTGAATTTGCTATCTGCAGGTAAATCGTCAGCATAAATAATCAAATCACCAAAGTATGAAATAACATTAGATCTAATAAACGGATCATCAAGGTTTGGAGGAGCCAAAATGAATACACTGTTAGTTGATTTAGATGATGTTTGTCTTCTATCTAATTGAACAATCGTGGGCACCCAATCTTTAAAAATGATTCTTAATGTTGGTTCAGGCACATGTTGCCATGATTCAAATAATCTCAGAACGGGAATAGAACATATAATAGTAGCAATTGCTAACCAAGACACCATATCACCTAAATGCTCAAATTTACACCCCAGTTGAACCCATTTAATCAAGACTTTTGCTCTTTGCTTTGGAGTCATATTTGATGCATCAGAAGGAAAAAGGTGACATACTAACATTCTTCCTAGAAAATGAACGTTAATGTCGTTATTAAAAACTAACGGATTGAATGCTAATATTTTAGGATTTGTGTATTTTGAGGAATAAAGCAAAGAATAATCAAACCGTGGTGCCCATACCTTATCAAAATTTAAGTTAATTTGATGAATTTCATTTGTTGTCCTATCTATATTTAATGTCAAGAAACGTTCAAATCTCAAAAGTTCATTCAACAAATTAGAATCAATAGGTTTGGAGTCTGATGAAATAAATGACGTTAGTGCCGTTAATTCATTATGTTTATCGGCAACAGCAATTTTCAAAGTATTAGAAATTTCATCATTATGCAATGAAATAGTACTTAACAAGGCAATGGTACCTTGTAATATTTTATCATCCAACAAAAATCCAGGAAACATATCTAAAATGGTTTTTACAACCAATGCCAACCTTCCTGTGATTTGATCATCTATTGAATTTGAAACATTATAAAATTGAGATGCAGTACTTGTTAATTTAGATTGACGCTTGGTAAAAGTTAAACCAAATTGGTTAAAACAAGTTAGATATTTGATAAAATTATCCGTCAACGGTAAAATTAACAAAAGATTAATTATTTGTCTTTGAGTCTTCGCTGGGTCTGTGGCATTTGAAAACGGCGAAAACAAAATTGAATGACACAAGCTTTCTATGTCACCACCAATAATTCTATTATCTTGATCCAATTTCAAAGTTGGATGTGGATAAATTTCACTTAAATATTTCAAACTTATTTGTGTAATGGTACTATTCTCCGCCACTATTGTCGATGATTTTTTAAAAGAATTAGTAGAGGTTGACATCAAATGTCTCGAAAGAGAAATTGTAGCTCTTCTTTTATCAGAAATAAAATTATCGGTCTCGGTCTCATTATCGTCACTGGGGATAGGTGCTTCTAGAAGAGGATCAAAATATTTGATATTGTTACTTAAGCCGCTCTTGTAGAAACTCAATTGACACCCTTGTAATTCTGCTCTATAAAGTCTGTAATCTGGAATGATTACTGGTGTGGTTTCATTAATTATACTATTTCTTTGATTATTATTATTTGTATCAATATTGGTTTCATTTTCTTGACCACTGACAAAGATGGTACTATTGCTTGATTGTGGCGACAATGTCTCTGTGCCATAAAATCTACTCTCTCGATGAGATTGTTTCTTTTCACGTAGTTGATGCAATGATGCTGAATGAGGCAAACGTGAGATATTATTTTGTGAAGTGGATAAAATCTGACCGTGAGATCTATTAATCCAACCGACTTTGAAACAAGTTGTATCAAAATTCTCATCATTCAATTGTACAAATGCCTTTTGTTTATCTTCCTTTGGGTCATCTGAGATAGCATATGACAATAAATCAGGTAATGTATTACGTCTTGAAACATTCGGTGATGCAGCTTCCGAATGTGACAGACTTATTCCCTCATTACTATGATCCGTGATTGCAACAGGTAATTCACCGATACTTCGATTTTGTACTGATGATAAATTGCTTTCAAGTTCATCAGATATAATTGAACCCGAGTTGGATATCATACTCCTATTAGACTTGGAATGAGCCTCACTTAGGTAAAGATTTGAATTAGTTCGGCTATCACTTTTAAAAGCATAGGTGTCTTTACTACCGAAATTGAGAGAACTTTTTCTCTTACTTCTATTGGATTCATTAGATAAATTACTTTGAGTTCTTAAATTATGTCTTGATACATGATGACCAGTATGCACTCTCGAAACATTGCTTGAAGCACCGTCACTCGAATTACCATTCTGATCTTCTGGTAAAAGAAGTGATGCATGGGATCCTGATTTTGGACCTGGGAGTGAAGAGAAAGAACCATTTGACAATGGATGTGAAGTATCTGTAGAGCTTACTTTGTAAGGACTTGTTGTTGTCTGTTTCGTATTAGTGGTCTTCTTATGCTTTGAAGACCAGAGAAATCCCTTCATTACTAATAAGACTAAATCACAGACACTGATTGATAGCAAAAAACTTTATATTTGAACCTGTGTCGTACTGTCTTGACCGCTTTGTTTATATTAGAAATGTTGTATAGATCAAGTCAAGTTTCACAACTTTTTCCCTCCGAGTTTGTTTTTCGAGAGATAGTCAACATTTGAAACATCGTGACAATGAATATATAGCAGTAAAGAAAATTTAGGCTTAGAATGACTAAAATAGTACAGTCTGTTCGAGATTTTTTGTGTTGTAATTACTGTTTATGCTTTATTATTGGATAAGCTTGGTTTTTGGAAAAAATTCTGTTAAAAACTGATGATTTTATAATGTAAATCATTCTTTACAATACAATACTTGATTTACGGTCCAAATATATAAAAAGATGGCATTGTTTACTTGTTTTCATTGAACTAATGAATTGTAATCATATATACGATAAAATAAATAATAAAGTACAAGTATCCAACTTAGATTGACATTTTAGCTAGAGTAAGAACTGCATCTTTACTCTTGGCACCACCAATGAAACCAGCAGTATGGATGAAAATACATCCTGGAACACCACTCTTTTCACTAAGAATATCATCCCTTAAACCTCTTAACTGTTCTGGTAGACCTTTTCTAAACTCAAAGGAACCTGATGCAATTGGAACAGTTGAGATTCTCCAAGTACCAGTAGAATCAGGGAATAAAACAAACTGAATTTGATTCTCGATTTGTAATTCTCTTTCAATTTCAAATAAATGTTCTTTCCATGGACAAAATTGATTGAAAACAATAATCTTACCACTGTTATCGACATTTTTTCTATCCTTGATAGCTTCCATAACAAGAGACTTAGCTGGTAACCAAGAAAGGCCATATCCTTTAACTAAAGTAACAAAGGCTTCACCGATAAAATAAGATGCCTTGATAAAGCATTTATCAAATGATTCAGAGGAATTATCATCATTCCAACTGGGATTCATACCTGAGATAATTCCTGGAATAGTGATTGCCTTTTCCATAAATCTTGGTTTGATATCAGTACCCTTGACGTCGTATTGAGAGATACCATTGTCATTTGCATCTAATGCTTCGACAAATTGTTTATAAACCTTTTCATATAACAGATTGATATCAGAATTGCTCATCTCTTTATTTAAGATAGCTCTAATAATATCTTTACCAAAATGTTTATAAATTAAACCTGCACTAGATAACTTGGTGGAATACTTCTCCGAGAATGTACCAGCAAATTCACGTTGATGATGATCAAAGTACTTGATACCATCATATTGAGCACTGACATCAACAACAATATCACTCTCTTCCCAATCCTTAGGATCTCTAGATCTAACCAATCTAGCGTCCTTAAATTCGGGTAAAAGACCTAACATAAAGACAGCAAGTGATTCGTCGGCATGAAAAGAACCAGAATGTGTACAAATTTGTTTAACCATTCTATCTAACTTGACTTTCTTGACACTTTCCATCCTACTTCACTATCTTGAACTTGTTATAAATATATATGTTTTATATCAACATGAAATTTTTCAACTCATCGCTGATATTGAAAAATATAAATCATACAACATAACAACAAACCTATTGACAAGTTGAAAATTGTTCTCGTAAAAAGAAAGTAAGAGAGACTGTGATGGTGAGTAGAAGGAATTCCTTAGTGACAAATATAGCTACTAATCAAAATGGGTTAGAAATTCCAGTTGTATCGGAAATTTTGGATGATACTTATCTATTTCAGAAGTTGGGTAAACTCTCCTTGGCCATGGATGGGATTGGTGATATAGAATCTGATGTTCCAGTATTAGCGTCTACTGGTATGACCGAGTCAATCACAATAAACACAGCTGCTCAATCCTCCAAATATGCTTATTATTCAAATTATCTTGATCAATTAAATGATAATTTAAGTGAGTATAAACATATTTTGACATATACTAAAGAAATTAACGATAAATTAACTGACAGTTTGGAAAATTTTAATTTAATAGCTGAGGACTCTGCTGAATTCATTAATGATACCAAGATTTTGTATGAAGAACATGCAAAATTAACTAGACTATCAGAGACTATTCCTGATTATTTAAACTATTTTGATTCGTTGGATCCTATTATGCGTCGATTAAATCATTCAAACTCTACAAATATTGTCAAGAAGGATTCTTTCAAAAGTATGCTGGCCAATATTGATAAAGCCTTGTTTTTCTTTGATAACTATCCTGACTTGATTGACTCAGAAACTTACAGAATCAAATTCAAACAATGTTTGATAAGAGCATGCGATCTGATTTCTCATTATCTGATCAACTCCTTGAGACAAGTGTATTCAGAGATTATGGAAAAGGATATTATCAGTAATGAAACCACTAGAGACGCCTTGATCTATAATAAGTTTGCTTCAATCTCGGAACAATTTTTAACTCAAGTCAAAGAACTTGTCACAAGAGTAAACAGTATTAGCTACCAAAGATATAGAAGCGAATTAAATTCAATTCTTAACGATTGCTTTAATGAATATTTTCAAGTAAGATCTAAAATGTTAACTTCAATAATCTGGTTACAATTAGACGACACCATTGTGAAGAACAAGGACAATACTTTAATCAAGTTTACACAAGATAATAAGACTTATTTCCAGCATTTATGCACAAAAGAATATAAACTGTTTACTCAATTCTTTCCAGATCAAGTGATATGCAAAGAAAAATTCAATTCATGGATTATCAAACTATGCGAACCATTTTACAATACCATGAGTACAAAGATTTCTACAGAGATGGATATAAATATATTGTGTGATGCTGTCATTTTGTTTTCTCCATTTTATCAATTTGAAGAAGACTCCGAAGAATATACAAAACAATTCAATGAAGTTCATTTTGATAAAGTGTTTAGTCCCGTCGTTCGTATGATTCAAGAGCGTTTATCAAATAGGGTAAGATCATATATCGACCAAAACATAACAAGATACACACCAACCATTAATGATTTTATGATATCTAACCGTAAGATGAAGCTTGATGAACCAAATGAATCATTTGTTAGAACCTACATCGAAAATTTTGAGAATAAAGGTAATGGCATATCAGTCGATGATGAAGTAACGGTAACTTCATATTATATACCATTGGTTAAGGGTATGGCGTTATTGTTCAAAATTTATGAGATTGTAAACTCAATGATATTTGACCATTTGTCACTCTATGTCTTACATGAATGTATCCTATCATTGAAAAGAGCATTTGAGTTAATCAATAATAAAGATGATCGACAGGATGCAACCTTTACAAAGAAACTTGATGAGAAACTGTTTTATTTGAGAAATTTATTGTTTTTACGTGATGAAATTCAAAACTTTGATATTCAACACACAGTAAATGAAACATCACTTGACTTTTCTGGTGTTAGTGCATTTTTCAAATCCTATCATAGACGTTCCACTAGCTCCTCCTTGAAAGAACATGCTGGAAAACGTAGCTTTATGTTTGACAGAGCTAAGGGATTGGTACCAAGAAGAGTATCAATATTAGAAATAGCAAAGGAATATATCCCAAAAGTTAGCAACACTCAAATTGATGCAAGAACTGAATTATTTCAAGAATTGAGACATATTATCAAGAATTTTACAGAGGAAACTTCTAGTGATATAATAAATGGATGTATGAATTTAGCTACTGAAGCGGAATTGAAATTGATTACAGAACATAATTATCGTTTAAGAGAAAACATTGCTGAAAGATTACCGCGACTATATGAACAGATTTATGATTCAATCGATGATAAAGAAATTTCTTATAATCTAATTGAGGCAATTCAGGAATGCCTGGTACAAAAATACTCATCCTATTACTCTAAGGTCACTGGGATGATCGACAATGAGAATTTGAGTTCAGAGATTATAGACAATATAATGACTGTTGATTTATTCTCAAGCCTGTTTGAAAGTATTATTGAAAAACTGCACGCTGCTGATGGAACAAACGAAAAGGATGGTGTAAATATGTATATATAAGAAAAGTGATAAGTAGTTTGCGACAATCTACTTCTTTTTCAGAATCTGACTTTATTACCCATAGAGGCTATTATTCAATTTAAAAACCACTTTACCCTTTAGTATCGTAAAATCCGAGATGATAATCACCTTTCATATGAGTGGATTGTGTATTACAAGGATTACTATATCCACTATGGTAACTGCATCTTCATTTAGTTTTTGCCCCATACTAAACGCATAAAACATTTATTTTCTTGTTAATTTTTGCAAGGTTTAAGATTATTTTAAGTTTTTTTATCATTCTTCAATAAAATATTTAAAATAATTCTAAATAATTTGAAGAATACATTCTACATAGCCAGAGAAGGGATTTCAAATATCCTTTATTGAGCATTGACTATCGAAACGTTCTAAAAAAGATAATTATATCATATCTATCACATTTGAGGTATTTATGTTTTCTTGTTAATCCTGCATATAATTTCATACATGCATCACAGTAAGATTTTTTCAAATTTGCACTCAATATCCGTCGAGCTACCAGCATCGATGGCTCACGCTTGCTCTGGGGTTCTTTGGTTTGAGCCAATTTAGAAGAAGCTTCTATGATTCTTACCCTTCCGTTTATCAATATCTGTTTATTACTCACCTTTGCAGGACCTAATTCTGAAGTATAAAAGGCTAGTAAAAGTTTTACGAACACAGATTAACTTTCCTATTCTCTGATTCAGTTGATATTCAATATACAAAAAATATTTGGTATAAAGTATCAGTCATATTCTCATCCTCAACGCTCATCATGTAGTTGTACATCTCAAATCATTTCTAAAGAAATGCATGTAAGGTCTACGTATAAAAATGAGTATATTGTTCACTCTCCTTAGCCACTACCATTTCAGCTCTCTTGAATTTATTGACTTCCAATTTAATTTCAACGTTTCCAAAGTTTCCCAATTGAGTGAGGTTAATCTCTTCATCAAGGTTAGCACGTTCATATTCGTCGGGACTGTAAGTTTGAGACACAAAAATGTCATCTGAAAACTTTACAGATTTTGTACCTTCTTCAGATGTAGGATCAGAAGTTGTGTTTGATATAGATAATGATGACATCGACTGAGAAAGAGAATTTGTTGTTGCAAGGGTTGTTTGAGAAGGCAGGGGGTTAAGATTAACTCTTTGCCATTGTTTTTGAAGACGTTTATAGAATTCTTCTTCAGTATTTGACTTTTCAGCTTCAACATTTGATGCATGTTTTTGTTGCTGTTGTTGCTGTTTCTTGTCAGAAGATAATTTGAATTTCTTGAGAAAAGAACCAAATCTAGAATTTTTCTTTGAAGTATTTCTTTCCGGAGATGATTCAGTGATTATAATCTTTGGTGCTTTTATCGAAGTTGGTGAAGGCGATGGTGATGGGGTACGTCTTTTAAATTGATCTCTTGGGGTGAAGGGTTCACCATTAGCGAAAACAAATGAATTTTTCATTTTTTGCCTTTGAAGTTGATATGGTGTTTGCTCAGAAGCTTTCTGGATGATAATATTTGGTTTTAGATTAAACGGATCACTTTTTATTGAAGATGTTGATGAAAAATTTCTTTCGGGAATTGTTCCCAATGAATGACGTTTATTAATCATCTGTTGTTTATTAAATTGTTTTTTGGACATGGGTTTATGCTGTTGTTGTTGTTGTTGTTGATGATTGCTGAACACTTTTTTACCCATTGGCAAATTATTTTGTGCCATCTTATTGGAATTACTACTGTTATTATTATTGTTGGTCGGAGCATAAGATACTGATCTAGCATGGTTATACCTTCCTGAATTCTTTACCATAGGCATGTTATTATTTGAATTCATTGTATTATTATAGGGACTCGATAAATTTGGATACGGAATGGGTCCATTCACGTATGGGCTTTTGATAAATTTTTGATTGATTGAACGGTTATTATTATTATTAGACGAAGATCTGTGTGTTGGTGCTGGGTTCATAAACCTGTTATTTCCCATTACCTGAATATTATTGTTCCTGACAATATTCATATTCAAAGCCACATTAGTATTATTAACATTTCTAGTAGACAATCTACTGTTGTTTTCAAAGAATTTAGCATTTGTTGAATCTGATGTACCGTTGACTTGGCTAAAATCTTGTTTATCATTTGTTGTCAATGTATCAGTACTGATATTCAAAGAATTATCGAAGTTTATCATTGGTAAATAACTTTCTAGACTTGAATGTGACATGCTTTGATCCAACCGTTTTCGTACGTCAGTTGACTTGGTAGAATTTGGAAATTCTGACACTGAATTTGATCTTGTCAAAGATGAATAAACTCTTTCATTCGATCTAATAAGATTATTTTGTGATTTTGATTTATCTTGTCTATAACCATTTAAATTATTAAACGAAGGTGATCTAACCACGTCAAATGTACGTTGTACAACTCTTTGTTGTCTTGGAAACCCCTGATGTATCTGATGCATTTGTTGAACCCTTATAACATTCTGATTGTACAATTTATTAGATTTACACGATTTATTACGTCTAATAACTGGATAAAAATCATTACCAGTCATTGTTAAATCAAGATTCATATCTTTATGTAAAGAATGCCTTCTTGAATTCACAATATTTGAATTAGATAATCTTTTCTTTAATGGTGGAAGCTCGAATAAATCTGATGTTGAATTTGATCTTGGAATAACAGCTGAATATTCACGCGTTTCATTCATCATAGTATACCTTTATCTCTTTCTTTCTCTCTGCCTCTACAAGCAACTGTTTACTAAAATATGTGTTGCATCTTCGAACCACCAAAAATTTAAAAGAGTACTTACTCTTTTAGATACTTGATAACTTATTGAAAAGAGCAACAAGAATTGAAAATAATGATACAAAAGGCAGCCAGACACCACTACAAACAAACTGTTCATTTATAAGTAATATACACTATTTTATACATAAGTTTCATCATTATTGTCGTTATTATCTTCATTATCATCTTCACAGAGATTCTCTCTAAGAAAGTCGAATTTTTCATCAGTCATGATTGTTTGTTTGAGAACATCAGCTGTAATTCTTTTAGATCCCATTTCTCTTGCAACATCACCTGAACGTTTAACTAACATTGCTACAAAGAATTCCAATGACCTACCTGCAATCACTGGTGTTGCTTGAGACACTTTACCTATATCATCATCTGTTTGCATAATCTTTTTAATCTTTGCTGGAGGAAAATGTGTCTTTATACGATCAAACACCTCTTCTAAGGAATCTTGTGATTGTCTATTAACTCCATTGGATTCCTCTATATTCACCATACTAAGTTCCATATTATATTGTCTCGTTCTTTCGTACTCTCTTCTTCTTGTTCTTCTTGTTCTTCTTCTGTCTATATAACAATTTTTCATTATTTTTATATAAGAAGGTAAGTGAGTTACCCAGCGATGCAAACGACTACAAAGCAGTCACTACAATGAATGATTGTCAATGAGATGAACGATTATCGTCTGTGTTTACGTCTTTTAATTTCATCATGTCTTTTTAACCATTCTGATTCACGTTTATCTTCTAATTTTGCCATTCGACTAGCTTCTTCCTCTTCTTCCAATATATCCATTTCATTTGTCTCCATATCATCCAATTCATCATCATATGCATATTCTGAACGGGATTTACCACCACGATTAAACATTGCCCAAATTTCATCTCTATCGTATCCAATATCTCCTTTCCTTTTTCTATACTGTCTTTCATCTTCTTGTTCATCCTCTTCAATAAAATCATCCAAATCTGATCCTTCATCTTCTGAAGATTCATATCCTCTACTACGCCCTTTCTTCTTTTTATTCAAGTCGAGTCGTTCCTGAAGACGTGCATTCGGTTGAGCTATACCTGCCTTTGGTGCAGAGATTCGAATAAGTGAATCTGGTTTCTTATCAACTCTTTTCTTTTGGTCAATTTTTCCTGGTATGATACGTTTGATTTTAATTTTATCCCGACTTTTAAATCCAACTCTCTTGACATCCTGTGTAGTTTCTTTAGTCTCTTTGATCTCTTTGATATTATTTTCTGCTTGTTTCATCAACTCCTCAAAACTCATCTTCTTTAACGGTTCATTCCTCTTCTTCTTCACTATAGGTTCAGATACCTTCTTAAATTTTCTCTTGTATACTGTACCAATCTCATCACTAACATCATCTCCATTTCGTTTTCTTTTCCTCTCTCCATTACGATTTCCCTTGTTTTTATTCTTTTCAACTATGGGACCCAATTTGGCTCTTTCCTTACGACGCAACTCCTTCAATCTAGCCACTGCTGGATCTTCATCACGAATATAATGTTTGGGGAGTAATGATGATGTTGATATTTCAATCGGCGTTTCATCAACTTTTTTCTCAACAACACTTGTCGTTGTCTTCTTCATCGCTGACAATTTAGATAGAAAACTCATCGCTGACTTCAATACCCTCTTTTAATAGCTAGGTTTTGTCCAACTCTCTCTCTCTTCGAAACTGCGTGTACTATTCTTTTTTTTCATCTTCATCAAGTTTCTCGCTCTTTCAAATTTTTTTCATTATTTTTATATAACAGAATCATTGTTATGTTGAAACTACTCTGAAAGGTTCATTTCGTTCAAGAACTCACCGAACTCGTCCTCTAAAGACTCTTCTTTGTATTCAGTCATAGAAACAGGTGTTGGCGATTCTTGTTCAGATTCACTGTCTGGTACTGTAGGAACAGCTTTCTCAGTACTGTTATTCACAAAAAATCCTCCTCCACCAACCTCATCATCATTATCCTCTGAAGACGCCATATTCTCACCGATCGTACCATATGTAGCGTTCAAATCACTCTTGATACGTAACTTCACCAGTAATATTCTCCATTGTTCTAATGCATCTAACTCTTCGGATTGACTTTTCTCCAATTCTACTGCATATTCAATTCCATCAATAGCTACTTCAACAGCTTCTCTATACCATTGAGCAACAACTATACCACTAATACGCGGTTTTGACCGTCTTCCTTTTTCAAACTTGAATCCCGTCACAGCTTTTGCGTATTCAATACCAAGTAAATTTCCAGCTTTAATCGCATATGGTGATTCGATAAGACATGCATTGGCAGGAATCATACTAGGAACGAATACTTCAATATTTCCATATGCATTCTTTGTAATTTTACCATCAGATCCAACAGGTGGTGCTACATATAATTCCGTATCGTCACGACTATAGTATCTTTCATCTTCTTCCTCATATCCATCCCCAGCGTTATTTATCAGTTTTATATTCTTCTTCTTAATAATTTTCTTATAACGACATCCAGTTTTTAATACCCTTCCTTCCATATACCATTGTTTGGCACTCTTAAGATCAATCACATTCTTACGTTCATACACTTTCAACACTTTTGAACGATGGTTAATTTTCAAATATCCACATTCTTTACTACCAGGTTGTATCACTTGATTTTGCCTTATATCTTTCTCCAATATATAGAATGGATGATTCTTTAGATCTGATAAATTATCTGGCATTCCCTCATTCTCATCTCTCTCTTGAAAATATTCATCCTCATAATCATCAATCTTGGTACGTTTTCTTTGATGTAATCTTGAAATAACCTTTTGATACCATAATTCACCTGTTGAATCCTTAGTAATACGTTTTTTTCTAATTTTTGAATTATACCAAGTAGTATATCGACGTGTAATATCACGACATCCACCTTTTCGATCATATCCAATAACATATCTCATTTGGTTTCTTTTACAGCTTGCCACACCTTTGGGTTCAAGCTTACTTGAATGCTTTATTTGTTCGATCGTACTAAAATTAATGGGATCAATCGTAATCCATTTTTTACTAAATTTATCCCAAACTTCACACCAAAAGATTGGATACTTAACCATATCCTCATATGAAACATTATTATCGCCATTCTTACTCGTTTCTACTTCCTTATGATTTGTCAAATCAGGAGGTTGACATGACATTACCAACCTTGCATTCAAATTACAAGATCTTAACAATGCAACAAACCCTTGAGCTGCTAAATCTCTATCACCAATACCTTTAACAATCTGTTTTGTGAAAAGTTTCTGATTGAGTGAGTTCACCTTTGATGAGTTTTTGGTTAACTCATCCCAATATCTCATATATAGCCCTAATCCATCATGATACCTCTCTGTAACCTTCCAATGCTTTTGCCATAATTCAATACATCTTTTCAACCCATCCAATAGTTTTCTTGTAGATCTAAGGATCATTTCATCATCTCTCTTTGGGTGCAACAAATCAAAGACATTATCGGGAACTATATGATTGATTCTCTTGAACAGTTTGGGATCATTACACCACTTGTTAACAATTGAACCATGAATCATAAGACACAGAAGATATAACATATGAATATATCGTCTATGTTTCCTTTCATCGTTACTGCAAATGTTTCTATTACGTTTTGTACTATCCGCGCTCTTGGTACTATTCTTGTTGTTACTAATGGTAATAGAAAGATTACCTCTAGTTTCAATATCAGAAACATTTTCAAAATCATCAGAATCATACTCATCGTCTTGGTACTCATCTGTATCCTCTTGAGAAGGAAATTTTTCATCCTTCTCATCATCCTCTAAATTTATCACCACAGTAGGCTCATTAACGTTTCCCATTCCCTTTCTCTTCGGTTTCTTAAGAGGCTCATTATCAACCTCAACACTTTCCAAAGAACTTTGTTGATCAGAATCCAAATTTATCACTTCATCTGATTGGTATTCACTTTTTGTCGATGATCTTGTCCGCCGACGATGTCTCTTTAAAGGTTTCTTATTAACATTGGTAATATCGTCTTTCTTCTTCTCTGTAACCACCTTTCTTATCAAATCAAAATACTCTTTAGGTAAATGTTCGTTCATCAATCTTAAAATAACTTGGTGTTTCTATTGTCAGTCTACTTTCAAATAACGACTTTTTTTCACAAAGGGTTTCCTTATACAATTTATATCAACTATTTATCAATCAAAATATTTTTTCATTTTGTATAGTTTAAATAGAGAAATTGAAATAACTTATGTACTAAATGCTGTAATTGTCTTGACTATCTCTAGTTATAATCTTCTTTACATGATTAAGAAGATCGACTAAATAATCATCAGTGATTCCTTCCGTTTCTTTCAATTTCATGTGATCCAACGAGTCACATAATGATTGCAGATACTTGTAATTAGATCCACTTGGACCATGTGCATTGGCAATAACCTTTGCAGTATCAATAACACTTTCTGGTCCTATAAATGCTTCATTGCCAGCTGTACCAATATAGACAGAAGTCGTAAGTATTCTTCTACCACTAATCTCATCGCATTTCAATTTCTCTAATGAATCACATAATTCCTCTTCTTGCTCAGGTGAAACTTCTAAATGAACTTCAACTTCATGTAAAGTATACCCATTCTGTTCTCTAACATCCAAATATTCTTTAACTTCAGCAGCAAATTCACCAGGTATATAGTAAACGACTCCTAAAGTAGTCAAATCATCAGGTCCTTTTATACTCACATAATCATGGTATTTTTGAAAATCTTCTTTGAAATCTTCTCTTGTAATCATTTCCTCATATGGGATTAATGTAGCTACTCTACCTGGAGCCTCTGGAGTACCTCTATGGTCAACAGAACCTTGCCAAAATCTTCTAATAAAACCATGAATTAAAGCAGGAACACGATGAGTAAAATGTGGTGGTGGTTTATATATTAGGGAACCGTATCCTAGAATCCAAATTCCATTTTGTATTGTCATTTTTCTGTCCGGCTTGATTGAACTGATTCTAAATATTAGTCAATCTCACAACTAAGCTTATATAATTTTCCAATTTATGTAAGCATTATGAATGAAAGATCAGTCAAACGTAAACTTAAGAAAGTAAAACAAGGGTTGAACTAAATAACAATTCATCATTTACAAACATATGCAGTTTCTTCCGTTCATTGCTTACAACTAAACTAAGAGTCCAGAAATACTATAAACCCATACGCTTGATCTGGAACCTTCTCACAACTTACAGACAGCTTCTAATGAGTTTTACAAAGAGAATATATCAAAAAACAAAACATTTTTTTGACACCAACATAACGAGTAAGTATCCTTTCATTAACATCCGTTTCAAGTTCAACAGAGTTTATCGTCATTAGAGGTTGAGTTAAGATGTTCTCTAAGTCTTTATAGTTGCGCACGAACTTTATATACTTGATGTTTTATTTTTCTTTCCATAAGAGAAAAATATAATTTTTGTTTATTTTAATACCACTTTTAAGAAGAATGAGAAATACTGTCAAGACAAGTTTTTATGGTAAAAGTCATGATTTGATGACTACGATGGTATATATATGGTGAATACTACGATGGTGATAATAATCTATACTATCTGGATCGGTAAATAACACTTTTATTTTCAAGCTATGTTAAAGTGTAGTAAGTTTTCCCTGAATGAAAAGGACGTGTGTTGTCATCTTAAAAAGTTGAAAATTTTTTTTTGGTGGTAAATGGATCCTAGACGATTCTATGCAAGAGATGGTGTATATGGAGAATGTTACATTGACTATACTCGTCTTGGTTGTGCATGGTTGTGTGTTTTTGAAACTGATTTACATTGTTGTTTTTATCTTATTGGTGGGTAAATTGTTAAAATAATTTAAGTTAGTGGTTTTGATGAATATGAGGACTTAGTCGACAAATCATGCCTATTTATATTCATCATTACATCAATGTTAAAAAGGTTAGACTAAAAACTTACAAATAGCTGTTATTGGTCGATTTTAAATCACTGTGATATGGTGCACGGATAGATGACATTTATATCAGGATTTAAATCATAACTCATCAACTATTATCACTTACTGAGTTAACAATCTACAATATATCCTCCAAAATGTGCAATATCCGTCACTATGTTACTTAGACATTTCCCATAGACACCATACAAACAATTTCTCTGCTTTTATTGCATTTATCCATATAATACTGATTTCTTGCAACGAATTCAGATTGAATAGTTATGAACAAAATGACATCTAGTTCTTCCAGGCTTTGCAATCTCAAAATCCTTTTATGATTTATTATTAACCCGACTGATATAAGGCTATATCTTCGTGATAATATAACCTCACAAACCAAGTTCAAGATGACAATAGATCAAATCCATCAAACTAACAACTCTTGAATGCCTACAACCATCACATAATCTCTATAGTTACCCTCTCATCTTGTTACCTTTTTTTTTTTTCAAAGATAGAATTTTTTTACTTTAATGTTTGACAAGATACTCGTAAACATCTCGCAATTGTTATCTGTTATTCTCTGGGGTTTTCATTACATTAAACCAAGCTAAGCGATCTCTAACTTTCTAGTTATTTCATTTTTACTTCCTATATATATTTACCAAAAGTAAAGACCAAACACAATTAGTGATTTTCAATTTGTTTACAATTGTTTATCAATCAATAAATTTATTATAGCATTAAGAGTCAACAAGAGATGGGTTTGAAGGACGAATTTGACGAAGAAGTATTACAAAATCCTGAACTTTATGGACTAAGGAGATCCCATCGTGCAACTGTTAATCACCAACAAAATTATTTTTCAGACGATGAAGATGATGAAGATGAGAGCATAAAGAAACCTAGAAGAAGGTCCAAGAAAAAAAATACCAATGAGGATGAGAATGAGGATGCTGAGTTTGGAGAAGATGATGAGTTTGATTATGATACCGTTAACGATTTTGATGAAGATAATGAAGAAGATGTAATTGATGATGATGAGGATTTCGATTATGGTAAAAAGAAGAAGAGATTGACACATACTAAGACAAAAAAGTCAAAATCAAAGAAGGAAGAAGATTTTGAAATACCAACTAGATTCTCGAGTCGTAAAAGTAAAACAATCAATTACAATGTCGATTATTCAGATGAAGATTTACTCGAGTCCGATGAAGATATGGGTGCCTATGATGAAGATGAGGATATGGAGGGTACCGAGAATGATTATGAAAATTCAGTGACCCCATCAAGCATGGAGGATAAACATGCAATCGATTTAATCATCACACATCGGTTGAAAGAAGGTGTTGACGAATCTGTATTAAAGACGATTCCAAATTTGAACCAATGTAAAGAAAACTTTGAATTTCAAATTAAATGGAGTGATGAGTCCCATTTACATAATACTTGGGAGACATATGAATCCCTAGGTCAAATTCGTGGTTTGAAAAGATTAGACAATTATTGTAAACAGTTTATCATACAGGATCTTGAATTAAGATTAGATCCATATGTAACGCGTGAAGATCTAGAAGTAATGGATATGGAACGTGAAAGACGATTAGATGAATTCGAAGAATATAAGAAACCAGAAAGAATTATAGATAGCCAACGTGCCACTCTGGAAGATGATACATCTCAGTTACAATATTTAGTCAAATGGTCAAGACTAAACTATGATGAAGCTACTTGGGAAAATGCTACCAATATAGCTAAATTAGCTCCTGAGGAGGTTAGACAATTTCAAAATAGATCAAATTCGAAAATTTTGCCTCAATACTCGAGTAATTACACAAATGAAAGACCAAGATTCGAAAAATTAAATGTTCAACCTCCATATGTTAAGTTTGGTCAGTTAAGAGATTTCCAATTGACTGGTATTAATTGGATGGCCTTCTTATGGTCGAAAAAAGACAACGGTATTTTAGCAGATGAAATGGGGTTAGGTAAGACTGTTCAAACCGTTGCATTTATTAGTTGGTTAATATTTGCTCGTAGACAAAATGGTCCACATTTAGTTGTTGTTCCATTATCAACTATGCCTGCTTGGCAAGAAACTTTCGCCAAATGGGCGCCTGATTTGAATTGTATTTGTTATATGGGTAACCAAAAATCAAGGAATGCAATTAGAGAATACGAGTTTTATACTAACCCATTGGCGAAGGGTAAAAAGAATGTGAAATTTAACGTTCTACTAACAACATATGAATACATCTTGAAGGACAGAGCAGAATTAGGAAATATCAAGTGGCAGTTCATGGCTGTTGATGAAGCACATAGACTAAAAAATGACGAATCATCTCTTTACGAATCTTTAAATAGCTTCAAGGTGTATAATCGTCTACTAATCACTGGTACTCCCTTACAAAATAATATCAAAGAATTAGCTGCATTGGTCAATTTCTTGATGCCAGGAAGATTTCAAATTGATCAAGAAATTGATTTCGAAAACCAAGATATTGAACAAGAACATTACATCAGAGATTTACAAGAAAGAATAAAGCCATTCATATTACGTCGATTAAAGAAGGATGTTGAAAAATCATTACCTTCAAAGACTGAGCGCATATTACGTGTTGAATTGTCTGACATGCAAACTGACTATTATAAGAATATCTTAACAAAGAATTACAGAGCTTTACAAGCTGGTGCTAAAGGTGGGCACTTTTCTTTATTAAATATAATGAGTGAACTAAAGAAGGCTTCAAATCATCCTTACCTTTTTGATGGTGCTGAAGATCGTGTTTTACAGAAATTTGGTGATGGTAAGATGTCTCGCGAAAACATTCTAAGAGGCTTGATTATGTCGTCTGGTAAGATGGTTTTGTTAGATCAACTATTAACAAGATTAAAAAAAGATGGTCATAGAGTATTGATTTTTTCTCAAATGGTTAGAATGCTAGATATCATGGGTGATTATTTATCTATTAAGGGTATTCAATTTCAGAGACTAGATGGTACCATTCCGTCTGCTCAAAGAAGAATATCTATCGATCATTTCAATGCTCCTGATTCTAAGGATGACGTCTTTTTACTTTCTACTAGGGCAGGTGGTTTAGGTATCAACCTAATGACTGCTGATACCGTTATTATTTTTGATTCTGATTGGAATCCGCAAGCTGATCTTCAAGCAATGGCTAGAGCTCATCGTATTGGTCAAAAGAATCACGTTATGGTATATAGGTTGGTGTCTAAGGATACCGTTGAGGAAGAAGTCTTAGAGAGAGCTCGTAAAAAGATGATTTTAGAATATGCAATTATTTCATTGGGTGTTACTGATGGTACTAAATACAAGAAGAAAGGTGAACCTAATGCTGGTGAATTATCCGAGATATTGAAGTTTGGAGCCGGTAATATGTTTGCTGCTAATGATAATCAAAAGAAACTAGAAGATTTGAATTTAGATGATGTGTTAAATCATGCAGAGGATCACGATACAACACCAGATTTAGGTGAATCTCATCTTGGTGGTGAGGAGTTTTTGAAACAGTTTGAAGTAACAGATTATAAAGCTGATGTTGATTGGGACGATATTATTCCTGAAGAGGACTTAAAGAAATTTCAAGATGAAGAGCTGAGAAGAAAGGATGAAGAATATGTCAAAGAACAGTTGGAAATGATGAACAGACGTGATAATGCACTAAGAAGAATTAAGAATAGTGTTACTGGTGATGGAACACCGCAGGATTCTAGTGATGAGGAAGAAGATAGAACAAGAGCTAGAAGAAGACACAGAGCCAATGATTTGAACTCTATTGGTGAAAATGAGATCCGCGCCTTGTACAAGGCTGTTCTGAAATATGGTGATTTGACAGACATATTTGAATCGTTGATTGCTGATGGTACTTTACCTGTGAGGTCAATAGATAAATATGAAGAGATTTACACTGATCTGATGTCGACGGCCAAAGAATATCTGATTGGAGAAGAGAATAAAAGATCTGAGATACTAGATAAGCTTGAAAGAGAAGCTGTTCAATACAAATTAGATTTAAAGTCTGGTAAGATCAAGGCTGAACCTCAAGAAAAGGACACTCCACTAACGAGACTCACTGCCAAGAGAAAAGAGAAGAAAGCAGTTTTATTTG
This sequence comes from Jamesozyma spencerorum, assembly GCA_949640775.1. Lineage (NCBI taxonomy): Eukaryota > Fungi > Ascomycota > Saccharomycetes > Saccharomycetales > Saccharomycetaceae > Jamesozyma > Jamesozyma spencerorum. Next base: position 687,159 of record CATIWH010000026.1, read on the forward strand.
AATTTATGAGTGTTAAATCATTGAACGCAGAGTCTCTTGTTAATAGGGCTAATGATTTGAAGTTCTTGAAGAATTTTGTACATGATCATTTTAAACAAGATCCATTAAAATTTAAGATTGAAAATAAGACAATCAAACCTGTTCAAAGTTGGAGTTGTAATTGGAACAAGGATGATGATGAGAAATTACTTGTTGGTGTTACCAAATATGGTTATGGTTCTTGGTCGCATATTAGAGATGATCCCTTTCTTGGTCTTACGGACAAGATCTTTTTGAATGAACCTCAAACCAGTAAGGGTAAGAAGAGCATACAGGATGCTGATGCTAATAATGTTAAGAAGGGAAAGGGTATTACCGGCTCATCAAAAAAAGTTCCAGGTGCTATTCATTTAGGTAGGAGAGTTGATTATTTACTTTCTGTTATGAAGGATGAAGGTAAAGAATCTACACCAAATTCCAATATAAGTCTTAATACTAGTGCTAGTGGTGATTCTAATTTGAGTGTCAAGAGAAAGAGACAACGTAAGGCCGCTGTCAGCCCTACCAATGGAACAGTCAAGGCTGAAATTCCACCAGTTAAACGTCAAAAACCATTACCAAAGGGACCATTACCAAAGGGACCATTACCAAAGGGACCTTTACCAAAAGGACCTCTACCAAAGGGACCATCACCAAAGGGTGGGGTACTACCAAAGGGTTCTGCACCAAAATTAAACAAGCTTGTTAATAATACTAAGACTGAGGAACATGAGAGAGAGTATGATAGCATGAATGAGGACGAATGTAGACATAGAATGGCATCTGTTCGCATATCGTTACAAAGACTAAGACGAGGAGGTAAAGGTTTAGACCGTAAGGAATGGGCTAACATTCTTAAGAAAGAATTAACAACAATTGGGAACCATATTCAGAGAGAAAAGTCAGGATCTACAAAGACCAACCCAGATAAATTTCGGAAGCATTTATGGTCATACGCAGCCAATTTCTGGCCTGCTGCCGTTAAGAGTTCAAAATTAATGGCAATGTACGACAAGATTACCAATACAAAGGAAAGTACTACCCCATAGCATCATCATACTCATCATCATCATTATCATCATATGTATATCTAATGTAATATATTTATATAATATAATATCAATAATTTCATGCACGTGATTTTTCTTTCGTGTTGAACGACAAGACGCTTTTTTTTTTTTTTACTTTTCACTCTTTTTTTCAGTAAAATTTTTCATGAGATTTTTTCACCACGGCAACAACTGGCAAAGTTTGTGTTTCTCACCTTTTACTTTCACTTTTGCATCTTGTTTTGGTGATGTTTTAGCTGGTGTTTTGATGTATATCTCTTGATATTTAAATTCGATTTAGTCTTATTTTAGTCTTGTTCTAATATACCCGAGCTACATAGAACTTTCAAGTTAATCTTTTAGGGCAATCCATATTTATATATAAAAAGCTTTTTTGGTTATCCAATATCCTGCTTTCATTATAAGTATCAACTTCAATAAAAAAATAAAAAAAACTTAAAAAACCGTTAAAAAAAAATATTATATTCAGAAATTATGTCTGATATTACTGAAAAGACCGCTGAACAATTGGAACAATTGAAAATCAACGATGATCAACAAACTGCTCCAACTTCTACTGGTTCAGAAGAGCAAGATAACAGTTCCTCGACTTCTTTATATGTTGGTGAATTAGAACCATCTGTTACCGAAGCTTTACTATATGATATTTTCTCCCCAATTGGTTCTGTTACCTCCATTCGTGTTTGTCGTGATGCTATCACAAAGACATCATTAGGTTATGCTTATGTTAATTTTGCTGAACATGATGCTGGTCAAACCGCTATTGAAAAGTTAAACTATACTCCAATCAAGGGCAAATTATGTCGTATCATGTGGTCTCAAAGAGATCCAGCTTTAAGAAAGAAGGGTTTCGGTAATATTTTTATCAAGAATTTAAGTCAAGATATTGATAACAAAGCCCTATATGACACTTTCTCTGTTTTCGGTAACATCTTATCATCTAAGATTGCTACTGATGAGAGTGGTAAGTCAAAGGGTTTTGGTTTTGTCCATTATGAAGAAGAGGCTGCTGCTAAGGAAGCTATTGATGCTTTAAATGGAATGTTATTGAATGGCCAAGAGATTTATGTTGCCCCACATTTATCTAGAAAGGAACGTGATTCCCAATTAGAAGAAAATAGAGCTCATTTCACTAATGTCTATGTTAAAAATATTAACTTAGAAACTACCGATGAAGAATTCGCTCAATTATTTGAAAAATTCGGTAAGACTACTTCTATTGCTTTAGAAAAGACTCCAGAAGGTAAGTTAAAGGGTTTTGGTTTTGTTAATTTTGAGAATCATGAAGATGCTGTTAAGGCTGTTGAAGAACTAAATGATCTTGAATTCAAGGGTGAAAAGTTGTTCGTTTCTCGTGCTCAAAAGAAGTTTGAACGTATTCAAAACTTAAAGAAACAATATGAAACTACTAGATTAGAGAAAATGGCTAAATATCAAGGTGTCAATTTGTTTATTAAGAACTTAGATGATTCTATTGATGATGAAAAGTTAAGAGAAGAATTTGCTCCATTTGGTACTATTACCTCTGTTAAAGTTATGACTACTGAAAATGGTAAATCCAAGGGTTTTGGTTTTGTTTGTTTCTCTTCCCCAGAAGAAGCTACTAAAGCTATTACTGAAAAGAATCAACAAATTGTTGCTGGTAAGCCATTATATGTTGCAATTGCTCAAAGAAAAGAAATTAGACGTAATCAATTAGCTCAACAGATTCAAGCTAGAAATCAAATGAGATATCAACAAGCTACCGCTGCTGCCGCTGCCGTTGCTGCTGGTATTCCAGGTCAATTTATGCCACCAATGTTTTATGGTGTTATGCCACCAAGAGGTGTTCCATTCAATGGTCCAAATCCACAACAGATGAATGGTGTTCCACCACAACAATTTAGAAATGGTCCCATGTATGGTATGCCACCACAAGGTGCCCCACAAGGTGGATTTCCAAGAAACGGTGCTAACGCTAACCAATTTTACCAACAGAAACAAAGACAAGCTTTAGGTGAACAATTATACAAAAAGATCTCTGCCAAGACCTCTGATGAAGAAGCTGCCGGTAAGATTACTGGTATGATCTTAGATTTACCACCACAAGAAGTTGTCTCCTTATTAGAAAATGATGAATTATTCGAACAACACTTCACTGAAGCCTCAGCAGCTTACGAATCTTTCAAAAAGGAACAACAACAACCAGCTCCAGTTACTGCCCCAACTACTGAAGCTAACCCTGAAGCAGCCCAATCTGCTTAGGAATTATATATAATTAGTTATGGCTAATATTACTATATTTTGATCACACAGGTTTATTCATATTTGTTTTCGTTTGTGTGCTTTCAACTTTTTTATTGTTTTTACTTATAATATCAAAATCAAATATCTATATCTTGTGTAAAAACACTCTTTTGCGTATCGAATCACTTTGAATACATATATAACTATATATAACAACTTATCCTTTGCTGTCCTTCCCATCGTTAACAACGACTTCTTAGCTTATACAGTCCTTCCATTGTTAAAGAAATCATCATATCGCGGAAAAATTTGCTATGTATTCGCGTAACTCAATATTGAAATTAGCCTATTTCTTAGTTGAAAGTTCAATACTGGACCAGTGGTCATTATTTTCTATTGAATAAAAGAAAAACAAGCTGTCAACTTACAAACCGCAGTCATTATAGAGCACCACTAACTTGCTAATTAATTTTATTTACAGCACTAGCCCGTGTGTGTGTGTCCCTTAATTTTCTTTTCACATTGAGATACACTACAATCTATAAAGGATAACACAGCGACTTTGATGTCAAACAGAAATACAAATCCTTTCGAGGAAAACAGTTCGAATCCATTTGAGGATGATGAATTTAATTTTGAAGGTGATGGTAATCAATCCAACTCAAATGGTGTAACATTTGTTCACAGTGAGGATAAGGGCGACTCTATATTGAATACTCCACCTAAGATCCGTTTTGATGATCATGAAGATATTTCAGTTGAAGGTGGCAGCATTGATGATGTGAATTCTTTTGAACCAACACCAAGAATTGGTGGTGATAATAATGGTACATTTGATGACATCCAACTGGAAAACGATGCTCACGATCAAACACCAAATATGAGAAGATTACGTATGGGAACAAGAAGAAGTAAGGGAGGTAAACCTATGGTTGGCAGAGCCAAGACTTTGAAATGGGCTAAACAAAATTTTGTCCATCCATTTGAAGAATTTACCAAAGACGATGATGGATTTGATGAGGCCGGTTTGAAGAATCGTGCCGATGAACATAGAAGTATTTATTTCAATATGCCACTTCCTGGTGATATGATAGATGAAGAAGGTAAACCAATTGCCGTTTATGCTCGTAATAAGATAAGAACTACGAAATACACCCCATTAACTTTTTTTCCAAAGAATATACTGTTCCAATTTCAAAATTTCGCCAATGTTTACTTCTTGATGCTGATTATTTTGGGTGCATTCCAAATTTTTGGTGTCACTAACCCAGGTATGAGCGCTGTTCCATTAATTGTAATTGTCATTATTACCGCTTTTAAAGATGGGTTCGAAGATTCAAAACGTACTGTCTTAGATTTACAAGTTAATAATACCAAGACTCATATCCTAACTGGTGTTGTTAATGGCAATGTTTCCGCTGATAATGTTTCTTTATGGAGAAGATTTAAGAAGGCTAATTCAAGATTATTATTTAGATTTATTGAATACTGCAGAAGTCATTTAAGTGAAGAAGGTAAACGTAAGCGCGCCATGCGTAAGCGTAATCAATTACGTGCTCAGATGTCTGGTGGTGATAGGCCACGTAATTCCCTTGATTCAATTGGAAGCTTTAGAGAATCCGCTGATTTTGGACGTCCATCCTTAGATCTTGACGGTGTTGGGCAAGTTGATGATGGTGAATTCAATTCCATATTAGATCGTAGTCTACCTTCAAGAGATGACTGTAAATTTACAAGAAATTTCTGGAAAAATATTAACGTTGGTGACATTGTTCGTATTCATAATAATGATGAGATTCCTGCTGACGTTATTTTATTATCCACATCTGATGCAGATGGTGCCTGCTATGTTGAAACCAAGAATCTTGATGGTGAAACTAATTTAAAGGTCCGTCAGTCCCTAAAATGCTCTCATGCTGTCAGAAACTCACGAGATGTCGTAAGAACAAAGTTTTGGGTGGAAAGTGAAGGTCCGCATCCTAATTTATACACATACCAAGGTAACCTAAAATGGATTGATTCCAAGGATGGTGATTTGAAAAATGAACCCGTTACAATTAATAATATGTTACTTCGTGGTTGCACACTGAGAAATACTAAATGGGCTATGGGTATTGTCGTTTTTACTGGTGATGAAACTAAAATTATGTTAAATGCTGGTGCTACTCCAACGAAGAAGTCTAGAATTTCAAGAGAACTAAATTTTTCTGTTTTGATTAACTTTGTGGTACTGTTTGTCTTATGTTTCATTTCAGGTTTAATCAATGGTATCTACTATGATAAACACCCATCGTCGCGAGATTTCTTCGAGTTTGGTACTATTGCTGGTCGAGCCTCAACTAATGGGTTTGTTTCATTTTGGGTTGCTGTTATTTTATACCAATCATTGGTTCCAATTTCGCTGTATATTTCTGTTGAAATTATCAAAACTGCTCAAGCAGCTTTTATCTATGGTGATGTTTTACTTTACAATGCCAAGCTAGATTATCCCTGTACTCCAAAATCATGGAATATATCCGATGATTTGGGTCAAGTAGAATACATCTTTTCAGATAAGACTGGTACATTGACCCAAAATGTTATGGAATATAAAAAGTGTACTATCAACGGTGTCTCATACGGTCGTGCTTATACAGAAGCATTGGCTGGTTTGAGAAAGAGACAAGGGTTCGATGTCGAAGAAGAAGGACTTAAAGAGAAGAAAGCTATTGCTAGAGATAGGGATGTTATGATTGATGAACTTGGTAGACTATCCAACAATACTCAATTTTACCCAGACGAAATTACTTTTATTTCTAAGGAGTTCGTTCAAGATCTAGAAGGTCAAAGTGGCGATATTCAAAAGCGATGTTGTGAGCACTTTATGTTAGCTTTATCTCTATGCCACTCGGTTCTTGTTGAACCAAATCCACGCATTCCTGGCAAGTTAGATATTAAGGCTCAATCTCCAGATGAAGCTGCTTTAGTAGCCACTGCAAGAGACATGGGATTCAGTTTTGTTGGTAAGACTAAGCGTGGTTTAATCGTTGAAATACAAGGTATCCAAAAGGAATTTGAGATTCTCAACATATTAGAATTCAACTCTACCAGAAAGAGAATGAGTTGCATTGTGAAAATTCCTGCAGCTTCTTCAGACGAAGAGCCAAAGGCCTTGTTGATCTGTAAAGGTGCTGATTCTGTTATTTATTCTAGACTAAGCACCAAAAAGGGTGACAACGATGAAACACTATTGGAAAGAACTGCTTTACATTTGGAACAATATGCCACTGAAGGTTTAAGAACTTTATGTATTGCTCAACGAGAAATATCTTGGGCTGAATATCAAGAATGGAATGACAAGTATGATATTGCTGCAGCATCCCTGGCAGATAGAGATGCTGAATTGGAAGTTGTCAGTGACACGCTTGAACGTAATTTGGTTTTACTTGGTGGTACCGCCATAGAAGATCGTTTACAAGATGGTGTTCCAGATTCTATTGCATTATTGGCTGAAGCTGGTATCAAATTATGGGTCTTAACTGGTGATAAAGTGGAAACAGCTATTAATATTGGGTTTTCTTGCAATTTGTTAAATACTGATATGGAATTACTTGTCATTAAAAGTGGAGGTGAAGATGTCAAAGAATTTGGTAATGATCCTACTACTATAGTTGAAAGTTTGATTTCAAAATATCTACGTGAAAAGTTTGGATTAAGTGGTAGTGAATTAGAATTAGCCGATGCTAAGAAGGATCATGACCAACCAAAGGGTAATTTTGCTGTTGTTATTGATGGTGACGCACTTAAAATCTCATTGAGTGATGAAGATCTAAGACGTAAATTTTTACTATTGTGTAAAAACTGTAGAGCCGTTTTATGTTGTAGAGTTTCTCCATCTCAGAAGGCTGCTGTGGTAAAATTGGTTAAAAATTCTTTAGATGTGATGACCTTAGCCATTGGTGATGGTTCTAATGATGTTGCTATGATTCAGTCAGCTGACGTTGGTGTTGGTATAGCAGGTGAAGAAGGTCGTCAAGCTGTTATGTGTTCCGATTATGCTATTGGTCAATTTAGATATTTGACTAGATTGATTTTAGTTCATGGTAGATGGTCATATAAGAGACTATCTGAAATGATTCCAGCATTTTTTTACAAGAACGTTATCTTTACATTGGCCTTATTCTGGTATGGTATTTACAATAAATTTGATGGTTCATATTTATTTGAATATACTTACCTTATGTTTTACAATTTAGCATTTACTGCTTTACCAGTTATCTTTATGGGTATTATGGATCAAGATGTTAGTGATACTATCTCATTAGTTGTTCCACAATTATACCGTCGGGGTATATTAAGACTAGAATGGAACCAAAGGAAATTTTTATATTACATGGCTGACGGTTTATATCAATCATGTATCTCATTTTTCTTTCCATATTGTGTGTATAAAAACACAATGATTGTCTCAAGTAATGGGTTAGGCTTAGATCATCGTTATTATGTTGGTGTCATGGTTGCTACTATTGCTGTTATTTCCTGTAATTTATACGTCTTTTTGCATCAATACAGATGGGATTGGTTTAGTGGATTATTTGTTGCATTATCATGTTTAGTGCTATTCTTCTGGACAGGTGTTTGGTCAAGTTCATTAACCAGTAAAGAATTTTACAAAGTTGCTGATCGTATGTATGGAGCTCCATCTTTTTGGAGTGTATTTTTTGTTGGTGTCATGTTCTGTCTATTACCTAGATTTACTTTTGATTGTTATCAAAAGTTCTTTTATCCAACAGATATTGAAATTATTAGAGAAATGTGGATACGCGGTGATTTTGATCATTATCCACAAGGGTATGACCCAACTGATCCTAACAGACCAAAAATTAATAAATACAGTACCAAGTCAGGCGCTCATATTGGGTTTGATAATGATCATCAAGGTATTATTATGAATGGTATATTTTCTGGTGAAAATGGATCACATAATAGTATTGTCACGGAAGAGATACCAATGAGCTTTATGAATAATGAACATGGTGCACCAACTGGACTGAAGGTATCTGATACAACAAATGAACCTCGAAAGTCTCGTCAATGGCAAGTTTCACCAAAGGAGACACAAGACCTGTTATTCTCACCGTCAGAGGCACAGAACCCATTTTTGGACAATAGTGATAAACCTAGAACATCATTAGACATGACTAGAGCTCAAATGATTGCCTCTAATGATCTAGACCAGAGGTACTCTGTTGAAATGGCAAGAACTTCCTTGGACTTACCAGGGCTTACAAATGCGGCCTCATTGATAAAGGGCAGAAAGAGTTTTAACGCCAACAACAGACCATAATCATAGAACCATCATTTCCTGTATAGTAATAATAATAATATCAAATAGTAGATAACACGTTAAAAGTGCTGTTTATGTAATACAATATAATTCGAAAATTCTTTTAACGGGTTTTCTAGAACGCCTTCTAGAAGATAAAAAACGTTCCTTTAGAAGAAAATCAAAAAACATAACGTCATCAAAACGTAAATCAACCTACAAAAATATTTTTATTTGGTTTTTTATTGGTTATGTATATATAGATTGTATTTATAGATATAAACGAAAACAGAGTTAGTGAAAATCATTGTTGTTGGTGACATACAGAATACAATAGTCCCGAGTTTATCATGTGATTCTATTGTTTAGCTATCTGACTGAGTATTGTACTTTTCTTAGTCTCGTGGTCTTGTGGTCTGTCTCTTCTTAGTGCTTCATTGTTATTATATATTTGCACGGGTCAATTTCCCAACAGATATAATCTCCAGAGTTCCAAATAGCAATTCTTGTAATGGTCTGACTCTTTTTCTCTTTCTGTATTCTTTGTTCTATGTTCCAACTTCTAGCTATTGTTTCCTCTTCTATTATCTTATCATCAATTATTCCCGCTGGTACTGCAGGCAGGGCACCCCGCCTAATTGAACAGACGCTCCGCCTAGTGAGGTGAGAAGCTAAGCCGAGTGTTTCGCTTCCCGGCAGAACAATCATGGTTTGTGGGGTTTTCCAGACAGAAATTGACCCGGGAAACTGAATATTTCGCTTTTAAAATAATGTATAACTCGGGATCATAAATTCTGTTCATTCATCATATCTTTGGTAAAACAAACGTATTCTTAAGGAGAAAAGTTGTCTATCACTGTATGTATATCAATTGTGAATCCAATAAGACCTCTCTTTGATTTATTTCGAACTACAGAGGCCATTAGAATTGTGAATTATAATTTTTTATTTTTACTAACTGTTCAATTAGACACCTAGCCTTTTTTTTTCTAATTGGTCTCTCTGTGTGTACATTTCAAAAGTTTAGTAGTCTGAGTTGAAGTAAGTTTTTAAGGAGTGTATCAGGTTACAAAGATCAGATAACATTATATATCTAGTATCACTCTTCTACTTCCACAACATCGTTAGAACTAATTCAGCAATTCGAACTGAAACTGTACCTCTGCATATGGTCATTTAGTTTTTTTTATCCTGCAAAGTTTTTCATTCAAGTAGCATTCAAAACTTCCCTTCATTTTTTATCAAGTTATTCCTACTCTCACTGCCATTTTGCCAGATTCAATTCTCTTATTTTCTCGATATTTACTATCTTTGAAAAATCATTTCGAATCGTTTGTTAAATCTGTCTTCCCTCATTCCTTCCAAATCATTGAAATACAACTATCTTGATGACTAAATTAACAACAAATTATAAACAACACAAGAGCAAAAACTCGACTCCCATAATTGGTTCAAAAAGTCCAGCAACGGAGTCACTCAATAAATGGAAAATTCCACATTATTATAAGAGAACTTCATCTAATCATCCTACTCATTCAGATCCTAATAATGCAAATTTGAATGGGTCAATCGATTCGTCTATTCAGCCAAATTCAAATAATATCATTCCCCAATCTCCAAAAATCACTGTGAATAATAGTCCCAAAAGAATGATATTAGAAGATGGAAAGGGTAAATCGAGATCAAAGAAAAATAATAAAGATATGGTCTTTGTCAATTATAAAGTAACGGATGATAATGTAAGTTCTACATCTCAAGAGAATTTCACTATTAATAATTTGTCAAATCCAATGGAATCAGTTCCTAATATATTATCACCTTCTACAATGAAACCAACTTCAAAACAAAAATCTGCTAGAAGAAGAATGCTGAAAATTTTTGGATCCTCAAAGGATATAAAAAATACAAAATCAAAAGTTCAGGATAGACCAACTTTCATCAATAGATCAATATCTACGCCAAATTTAGGTGTTGAGGAAATAGTTATGCCTAGTAGTAGAACATCAAAATTACCAGCTACTGCTACTACAACAAAGAGGTCATATAGTTCTTTATTGAAATATGGGAAACTGTATAACAAAGCTCAACGACCACAGGCTGGTTCTCATTCGACAGCAAATTTGAATTCGAATTTCATCAATGAGGAAGTAGTACCGGTATCAACTATTGTCTTGGCAAACTCGAGTTATTCAAATTTAGCCTTGGCATCTGTCTCTGATCCACCTATCAATACAAAGACTTCAAACATACCTTTATTAAACACAAGAAGTAATAGATATCCATCTTCTTCGGAGGATTATTTTATGACAGATCATAGACTACCTGATTTCGATTTAAATAGTCAATCCTTCATTGATATTTCAAAAAAAGGTGATAAGCCTTTTTTAGATTATGATAAAACTGGGAAAGTTAGCTTTACAAAATCAGCCTCTAATCTAACAATGTCTGACAGCAGTAAGATCAAGCAACAAGTGATATATACAAATAATACTGTATTAGAGAGTCCCTCATCGGGAAATGGTGCGATTAAACTTTTAAATAGTAACAATATCAGTGGTAAAAAACTTACGGAAGAAAATGATGCTTCAATAGCATTCAGTAAAATGTTTACCTCTAGGAAAAGAGCAAATACTGGCGGGTCCATGTGCTCTATAAAATCATTATCAAATAACTCAAACATTCCTTCACTTCAAACGCATAGTAATTTTATCAAGGCTTCCAAACAAAGAGCCGCAAGTACGACATCCATGTCGTCCATGACAAACATATATTCACCAATAAGAGTCGGCGTATCACCTGCTAGAGCTAGGTCATCAACTAGAAGTTCATCCAATTATCGTTTATCAAGAGACTTAAGTTCATTAAGTAGTGTTCCAGACGGTCCCGAAAATAATAATTCAACAGGGTTAGGTAATGATTCATATTTAGATTCTCAATTCTTACCAAAATCTATGTCAAACTCAAATGTAAGTCTTGTTGGAAATAACGACACTAGACCTATCATTCAAAGGAAAAAACAAGAATCTATCTCAGATATATATAGAGGTTCTAAAACTGGTTCGAATTCAAACTCACATGTTTCAACACCATCATCCTCAACACCTCTAGTGACACCTCCTTATTTGACTTCCAGTTATGCCACACTTCCAATGTCAAAGTCAGCGGTGTCAACTCCATTGATTACCACAGATATTATTAATGCTGCTTATTTGAGCTCGGCAGTATGTAATCCAAGTAACGTTACTTATTCTGCGACAAGACCCGACTCTAATGAAATTAGCACTTTAGTCGAATTATCAGATTTACAGACATCGTTGAATAAGTCACCAGCAGTACAGAAATTACAAAGAGAACATTTGGGTATTAGTGATGTGAATTTGAATTCCATCAGTACGAAGAATCAAAACTATAATAAGTTGAACAGGAATTGCCATACTGTGCCTTTAGAGCACGATTTTTTACAGTTTTTACCAAATGATGGAAGTGCAAGTAGTAGCGCTTTAGAGTCTATTATGACAAATTCTACTTCGACAATTAACAGTTCAATTCTTGGTGGAAATATTTTACGTAGTTCTCATGATAATAATGATCAATATTATCAATCAAGTACTGGCTTAGGCTTCAATAATGTTGATTTAGATCAAGTAATCATTGATTTTTCTCAACAACAGAATGATCAGATTACTGATAAGAATAAAACTGGTACAGATGAACAATTACTTCAACAAATGTATAAAGAGTTTGATTTTGAAAATCCCAACACTTTTCTTGAACAAACAAGAGTTAGCGATGGTGGAGGTACGCAAACCGTTTCATATATCAATACTAGTCTAGGTGTAGAGAATGGAACATTTTCGAATTCAAGTAATGGAATATCATCAAATCAAAGTCCAGCATTAACATCAACTGGTGCTGGATCTACTTCTTCGCCATCTACAGTTGTTCCTTTGAACAACAACAGTGTAATTGACGTTCATGGTGAGCCGCCTCAATATGGTAATGATATTGATCTTGGATTTTATTTCAATCGTTAAAAAATCTTACATATATGATCGAAAAATGAAAATTAATCCAGTTTATTCACTGTTGAATGCTGTATGTTTATTTAGTTATATAAAATCTTGAGAATTAATTGAGATATTTAGGTAAAATTTCTTTAACATGCTTTAACAATTCATCTTCTGTGCCTGATGGATGATCCAATTGCCATAAAATGATATTATTATTTAATTTACCTAACCATGGACCACCTTTTAATTCTAATAATTTCAATAATCTTTTACCATCAATTAATGGCTTTAATTCATGACAATTTTGTAAATTTTGATCATAGATATATTTATGAAACATGGTATAATCTTGGAAGATTTTTTGAGATGGATTTGTTAAAATCACATTCATTAGTGATAAAAAATGGGGTAATTCCCAATGACCTTGAAAGGTTGATAAAAATGAACCCAAGTTTGATCTTGATAATTTATTATTATTATTGATGAATTGTGTTACAATTTCATTATATTGAATCACTGAATCAACAGCTTGTGATATAGTAGTTGCATCATTTTTACTCATCTTTAAACCTTCTTTGATTATACTTTCTACTAAGGAACATGTATTATTTTGTTTCTTCTTTGGTAATGCAATAATACGTATATTTGCCATTGGTAAAAGTGAAGCACTTAAAAAAAATTTTGCTTAAAATTGGGATTATTTTCAATATATTTGTTTAATAATGGCAATTGATCAATAAAATTAACTTGTTCATTCAAAAATTTCAATAAATGTTCATTTAGAATACCTGAATCATATATATCCAAGATTTCATTATAGTTTGATAAATTTTTTTCATTAAACTGGACGATTGAGTTGTCATTATGCCACCAAAATATAACATTTTCCAAATGATTCCTTTGAATTAAATCTAATGCAATAATTGGATTTGGTCCCGTTAAGATTTTTTCCATTTCATTACCAATACGTTCTCTTGAAATTTTCAATTGAAATGCTTTATTAATATCAGGTTGTTTCATTTCTGAGATAACATCATCATCAATAATAAAATTGAATCTTGATGCGAATCTTATTAATCTTAAAACTCTTAATGGATCATCTAAAAAAGTTTGTCTTGGCGGTAATGGTGTTCTAATAACACCTTCTTTAAGATCTCTTAAACCATTACCAGTAAAATCTTCAATTTTATCATCTTGAATATTATAAAATAGTGCATTCAAGGTTGCATCTCTTCTTAATGCATCTTGTTGGGGTGTACCGAAATTCACTATTGGAATTCTTGATTGATCAGTGTATTCTTCTGATCTAAGATTAACAAAATCAACTTCGATATTAAATAATTTTGTTGTTGCAGTTTCTAAATGTTTACTCTTTTCTGGATTTTTATCAATTTTATGTATCGAATGAGGTTTTAAACCATATTTATGATAATTAATACTAAGGTAATCATTTAATCTTTTAGCAAAATCTTCACCAGTCATTAAATTGATTGCAATATCTAAATCATGTGATCCTTCACCTAATAATTTGTCTCTTACCCAACCACCCGTAATCCTTAAGATCAGTTTCTTAGAATGTTGTGAATTATATAATGTTGTAAAATCTTTTAATAATGAACATATTTTTGTCTCTGTATCATTTAAATGTATCTTTGGTATAGGAATACGTGCCATGGGTAACACAATCATCCTTTTGAATTGTGTTCTACACAAATGAAACATTGAATCAAACTACTTGTTACTTCTTTTATGTTTAGAGAACTGAATAATAATTTTGCATTTTGATATTTGATGAGTTTGCCCTACTTTAGGGTTAGCTAACAGTCACATGTACCTCACATGACAATCACATGACAGGGTTATTTGACCATAATAACATCGAAGTTTAGTCTATTTCAAACTTGCAAAGATCACTCAATGATCATTTGGTCAAATTTACTCTGTTGGTTAATCCCCAATGAGTTCGTTTGGACTGGCAACTCAATCATCAATATCAAAATTATAAATAGAAATTTTGAATCATTACCCATTCTGAACAAAGAGTTCGTTAACCTTTTAAATGATCCAACATCAATCACCAACCTTCAAAATGGTCAAATTAACTGTGTTAATAAAATTGTTGCTCTAGATAAATCATCTTATGAAGCTATCTTAGAGAATCGTAGTAATATTTCATGAAAGAAGAAAATTTAGATTACCATCTTATTCATATGCTGGCTTATTAGTTGGCATTTATTTCATGGAATGATGTATGTTCTTATACTGTCAATAAGGGTTTGATTAAAATGGAGCGAATTATGTGTATGAAGCTGTTGAAAGGTTTATTTGAGGACCCAACTCTTCAAGCTATGTCGTTATAAAATTATTTTTTATTGATAATAACTATTGATGAACTCTCTTTTAGTTACCTTAAAGCGATGTGCTCTGTTTTAATGAAATATCGGACTCTTAGAAATCTGAATCGAAGGCATATTATCGACAAATAGTAAAACTGGTTCAAACAAAAAGTTCATGAATTCGAAAGGTTAGTCAACCAGATAATCTCGGACACATTCGAAAGTAGCAATATAGTCTGCATCTGTGAGAGAGATACAGTCCGTGGTCCTGATCTTGGTATATGGCCAGGTCATTATACCACCAGCTAACCGAGTGGCATACCCCCTAGCTGAGCAAAGAACATCAGTAACAGGATCTTGAGAAGCATCAGAGTACACAGTAAGATCGACCGGAAATCCCATACTATAACGAAAACCAAAATGACTGATAGGCTATTAATATTGCATTACCCTGTGAGCAGCAGCTAAATAAAACTTTCTTGGAGACAAGGCAACATTGGCACAGAATAAGCCACATCAAGTCGTCCGGCATTTGCAATAAAAAGCAACTGATCAATTATACTCTGATAAAATGTAATGCTGACCAGCAATGGAGAAATGTCAGCAAAGTAATCGACACCTAGCAGCCAAAAGAGTAGGAAACGATTTATGAACAGAGATATCACTAATAAGGACAGCACTTTCAATATAATCTTCATATCAAGAATGGTGGAATCAGCACGCTGACGGATGTTCATTCCTAAGAATTTAGAAACAGGACCCAAATCTTTCATTGAGCATTTAAATGTTAGAGCATCCTTCATCCCGTTAATCAACTAATAGACGAGCAGCAATTTAGCGGATCGTCGACATATAGAGCCACTAGGATACCTTCTGAGGTTGACCGAAAATAAAGACCGTATTCACCTTCATGACGAGTGAACCCAATGGCTAACAAAGTAGTGTTGATATGGCGATTCCATAATAATGGAGATTGCTTTAAGCCATATATTCCACCTTTTAATTTCCATACAAAATCTAAATTTTGAGGATCAATAAAACCAGGAGGTTGACGAACGTAGACAGGTTCATCTAAAGCTGAATTCAAAAAAGCAGTATCTACATCCATCTGATGGATGGTTAATTTTAAACAAACAGATAGTGCTAGAAATACCCTAACAGAAGTATACCGAACCACAGGAGCAAACGTTTCAGTATAGTCAATACCTTCACGTTGACGATGACCTTGGGCAACTAATCGAGCCTTGAAACGACCATCATCTTTGACTGTGAGTACCCAACGAGTACCTAATAAATGAATACCAGAAGGACGGGGAACCAGCTCATACGCCCTGTAATCAGTGAACGCAGACATCTCCTTACGACAGGCAACAGGCCATTTATCTGCATGCAGGGAAGCCATAGCTTGATTAATTGTATTTGGAGCAGTAACCGGACCGGAATCGAAAGCATTAGGAGCTGTAATAGCAGTAAGAGCTGTATGAACAGCGAAGTCCTTACATGGAGATGATTTAACAGACTCAACAATCGGTGAAGAAGAATTTAATTCCTGCACAACAGGTGTCAGGGCAGATTTAATAATTTCGGTGTTTGGAACAACCACTATAAGAGAATTGAAAGTAACCAGAGGAGCAGGTAAAAGTGGAAGCTGCATATTACCAATGGAACACCGCCAGTACTTAACTTTTGAGAGGTGTTACCTTTCTCAGGAACAGTTGTAGCAATAGACTTTCGTTCAACTGAAGGTACCTCTTCAATAGACTTGGATGTCATGGAAAAACCAGCTTCAACCGACATTCATTTAACCGGTTTGGACTGATTGACAACTTCATCTTCAGCTGAACATTGTTACGACGTTTGATAGAACGACAAAAAGACTTAACTAAATCTTTGAGAATCTCTTTTTGTGATTTATTAGTGTGTTTAATCAGAGGATGAATACCTTTTGGACATCATTATGGTTGTACTGTTTCTTTTCCTCGGAAGAAGCATATTGATCTTGTAACTTTGCATCTGATCAATAAGTACTTTCAAATATGAAAACTCTTCCAGTGAATTTATATATTCTGATTGAATAGTCAGTATCGAATTCTCATCATATATGCCATTTAACACAATATAAAGCTTAATGAACATCCTAAAAACGTATTTACCAGATCTAATTGGCACAAACTTTCAATGACATGTTATAGTTGCTTCAGCCTTTGTACATAAATGTAACATGACGACTTATGCACCCTGTAATTCTTCAAAAACGGAATATGGCAATCTAGTCAATTCGTCTTGATTCATCGATGCATGCACAAATTCAATGGAACCACGGACGACTTTAGCTGTTGGAAGCATCACTTGAGCTATAATTGTAGAGGGCAGCCATAAAGCCAGCTTTCATTCTAAGCGATAACACCTTGCATTGACTCAACTGAGTAATACTTTAATTTACTAGAAGGTCTTACTCATTATCATAATTATTTCTTTCATTGGCGGTCTATCCTCTCGAGTTAATTCAAAATATATCAGTCAAGGCTAATATTAACATAATAAAATCATCTCATCATTCTCTATGACCCCTTGTCTGATGACAACACAACACTCCAATACCTATGTGGCTTTACTAAGAGAAGGTATGAGGAAAAGCTCGAGAATTCCACACAGCTTATGCACAACAATGAAAACTAACGTTGGCCGGAAGGTAGACATGCCTGTTCAAAACAAATAAGATCAAAAGTCTTCTTTCAGAAGAAACATAAAATCAAATGTTCAAATAAGTGTTGTCTGTAAACATTTGACATAAGTCACATATCTTACATTCTCCCCGGTTTTAAAAAAGGTTGGTCTTCAACTTAATGATCAGCAACAGTAATAGCTCAACCCAGAGTGTTGGGACACCAGTATCATACCTATGGAAGTGATTTACAACTCCGATTATCAACATTTACTTTCCCCATATTTGGACGCAACAAAGAGGAAAAACAACTGCAGTTAATGTCTTCAACTTAAGGATCGGTAACAGTAACAGCTCTTTTTTCAGCATTCAAATATGGGGAGAGTAAATGTTGATAATCTGAACTGAAAATCAGTTCCATTGATATGGTACTAGTGTCCCAAATTTCTGCATTAGACCAATGAACTTTACATGAACCATTTTGCAAAGTCTTTGTAACAGCTTCAATCTGATGTTACTTGTTCTTGTAATCTGCTGGTGGAAAATTCCTTCCTCTAGGGTGACGTTCATGTATAATTTCAGTCCTCTGGCGTGAAATATGTAATTTTCTGTGAGTTGTCGTGGAAGTTGAACTGAGTCTGTTCTCCCATCACTGAGATGAGATTGAAGGGACCGTACCAGATATGTTGAAATTTAGTTACGGCTTTATTGTAGTTGTAAGCATCCTTGTGTACCAGTACCAAATCACCATTTTAGAATTTGACAAAACAATGGCGTCGGCTAAATGGAATTGATTGATGATCTTGAGCTTCAGTTATGTTGTGCTGAAATCATAACATGCTATTTTTTGGTGTGTTTGGAGGTGATAATCTAAATTTGCTTTGTCAGTACCGTCACCTTGTGCTTCAAAAGTATTGTGGCTATCATCTAAAATTGGATTGGTGAAAGCAGGTAGTCGAGGGTGGAATCCATAGTTAGCAAAGAATGGTGCTTGGCTTTTACGCTGGCTTGATATGTATTGTTGTCAGCAAATGAAGCCATATGATTGTTCATGGGTCAGCCCAGTTAGTAGCATGATTATCAATATATGAAGCTTTTGTTTTTTTCATGATGTCGTTTGTTCTTTCAATTTGTCCATTAGCAACTGGGTTATAAGAGGTGGTAACGGCAATTCTGAGAACACCCGTATGCTTTGGGTGTGGTATATGGGAAATTGTTAAAGTGACATGCGCAGTATAGCCATGTTTGACTGTGGAAGAAATATCGACGGAAATGGCTTCAGCATATTCAGTCTTTAGCTGTTGTAGTAGAGGTCTCACGCGAAACTGTGATTTGTGCACAGTGGGAGGTAGCTAGTTTATGAACAGTAATATTTTTTAAATATAGTGTATATGTGTTTGACCATAAACTGGTGAAAGTAAAGTTGTTGCCAGCACCGGAATCCAGTACTATAATAGGTTTATTGATCTGAATGCCTTGCTGAGACTTGGTCCAATGGAATAACCGAAGGTTCAAAGGGTTGATGTTTCCTTCATCGTAGTGTGAGGACTGGATAGTTCGCACTTTCGTTGAAAATAGTCAGCAAAAGTATCACTCTCTCCTTCCATAAACAGATCTGAATATTAAATTCTATGGTCTGGTTATTCGAGGAATTAGCCTAACTTTTGTTTGGAATAGGCTAAGATGGGCATGATCGGTGATAGTGAGGTATGATCCTATCAACTGTGTACTGTAATACTTTGTCTGTTACTGATTGTAATTCAAAATTGTATAGTTTTGTTCAGCACTGGTGAATTGTTCTGGATTTGGCAAATTTGTGATAGAATCCATGTGACGAGGGATATGGATGCAAGTCTTTGGTGAAGTCTTTTGAAACAGTGTAAAAGGATGATTAAAATCAGGTATTGTTTGCTGGCTTGATCCCTTTATGCCAAGAGCACGATGTGGTCAACATATTTTGGTTCAAGGTACTTAATAATCTTGTAAAGTTGTATATACATAGATCCATTGTTAATCACGTTGTTGCTTGCACCTGACACACCTGACATTCACATGATACAAATACATATCAAACAATTAGACGTGATGTATTACTCTACAACATACTTTACATACAAACAATATACAACGCAATATACAATACACACATACACGTGACTGTGGAGATACATCTCCACTATACTATAATATGCTATATACTATGTATGCTATACCGCTGTACGATGATATATACTGTATGATAACAAATACAGAACAATAAGATACAGTGCATTATAGTATAGTACTATATAGTATAGTAGACAGTTTATAGAATGAACCTCTCAGTAAACTACACTACATACACAACTGTCACATGATGCATACGTACTCCATTATACTCACTCAATTGTCTATAATGTATATAGTATAGTATATGGTATGTGCACGTGACTTCCACGTGACTTTCAGGGGTCAGCTCATCGCATAACACGATATGCAAATTTGTCAATGACAATCCCTGAATCGTTAATTTTCAATCGATTCTACTACAAGAATACAAAGATAATAGACAGTTTCATATAAATACAATCCGATATATACCAGGTTTATCACTAATTACTACTACTACTGTTTCCCAACACTCGAATATTTTCAGTCTTCTTTGAACTTTTCTCTATCTCATCCGATCCCTAAAAAAATTTTAACATCTTTTCTTTAACCCATCTATTATCAACTAGACTAAACTAGTGTCCAAGAAGATAAAAGTGTTTTGTTTTGATCTCATTATGGAAGATATTAAACCTGATGAAATTATTAACGGTATACCCGTTTTTAAACCATCAATGATACAATTTACAGATTTTTATAAGTTTATGAAACAAATTAATAAATTCGGTATGAAATCTGGTATTGTTAAAATTATACCACCAAAAGAATGGTTAAATTTATTAGAAAATCCACCTTCGGTACAAACATTGAAATCTATCAAGATTATTTCACCAATACAACAACATATTACTGGTTCAAAGGGTCTTTTCATCGTACAAAATATACAAAAACAAAAAACGTATAATATAATTCAATGGAAAGAGTTATCAAAGGACTATCCATTACCATCTTCCGCGTCCTCCTCCTCCGCCACCCCCTTCTCTTCCTCTATCAAATTGAAAAATCATGAAACCGGGTTCTCAAATAAAGATTTTATACAATTTCAAAATGATTACAACGTCGATATCAAACAATTTAATGATCCAGAAAGACTTAAATTTTTAGAAAATTACTATTGGAAAACTTTAAATTTTACAACACCACTTTATGGTGCTGATACACCTGGTTCATTATTTCCATCAGATTTAAAAATTTGGAACGTTTCAAGCTTACCAAATCTATTGGATTATCTAGATGATAAGATTCCTGGCGTTAATAACTCTTATCTTTATGCAGGTCTTTGGAAATCATCATTTGCTTGGCATCTTGAAGATAAAGATCTTTATTCAATCAATTTTATTCATTTTGGTGCACCAAAACAATGGTATTCTATACCACAAGAAGAAAATCATAAATTTTATGAAGTCATGTCTGAACAATTCCCAGAAGAAGCTAAAAATTGTAAAGAATTCCTAAGACACAAAAGTTTTATAATGTCACCAAAAATTCTTAGAGATAAAGGTATTACAATCAACCAAATCGTTCATAATCAAGGCGAATTCATGGTGACTTTCCCTTACGGTTATCATGCTGGTTTCAATTATGGTTATAACTTAGCAGAAAGTGTTAATTTTGCATTGGAAGAATGGTTAAAAATTGGTGCCAAATCAGAAAAATGTAATTGCGTCGATGATGCAGTTGATATAAATATTGAAAAATTAAAAGAAAATTGGGATCTGTCATCTTCATCAAATTCAAATAAAAATAAAAATTTTAATGAATTGTTAAATCATTCATCACAAGAATTACAAAATATCGAACAAAATAATAAAGAAGGTTCGGTAAGTGCAATACCATTCTTACCAGCATTTTTAAATTCACAAAATGTTTCCTTAAGATCAACTAGTCCCAATTTAAACAACAACAATAATAATAATAATAATAATACAATAAATGCATCGTCATCATCAACAACAACAACAACAAATCAACCTATCATTTCAAGTAGAATGTCATCACCATTTTTATCAAGAATGATGGATTTAAGTAATATTATTGAACCAACATTAGATGATTCGTCATTAAAATTTAAAAAAAGGTTACTGAGTCCACAATTACCATTATCAAATATTTCTTTAGATCCATCAAATCATACTATCAACCCTCCTGCAAAGAAAAATTCTTTTAATAATAACAATAATAACGGGTTTACAACAAATGGTAATTCACAGACAACTTTAGCACCATTAGCTGTAAGATCATCATATACAGCACCATCACAAGCTTTATTTGATTATAATGATGATAATTTATTAGCATTAAGTTTAACATCAATGGCAAATAGTGGTAATTCATCACCAAGATTAAGAAAACCATTATTAAATTCACCTATTGAACATTTTAATTCATTAAAACCATTATCTTATTCAGGTAATTATGGTGGTACACCAAATGCAAATAATAATACAACATTAAATAATCCATTATCTTATCAATCAATTCCAACTTCAGTAACAAATAATCGTTTATTAAGTTCTGTGATAACAAATAGTAATGGTGGTAATTCAACATTAAATCCAGGAAGTCCCTTACTTCAATCGTTCCCATCAAATTATAATACCTCATCTCCATCTTCAATACCATTCATTAAGAGACCTAAATCATCTAATATTGTAACATTAAATATATCAAGAGAATCATCTAGGAGTCCCATATCATTATCAACAATTGATCCTAACAATGTTGGTCAACAACAACAACAATCTTTACAATCACAAAATTCTTCAATAACATCAAATGCATTAAAATATTCTTCATTGAATCAAATTGAAGTCAATTCACCAGCACAAAAGAGACCAAAATTACAAAAACGTGTACTCTCATCACCTACTTCTGCATTGGCTACTACAATTCCTATCACACCAGCATTATTGGAGCCAATGTCACCATCAGTTGAAAAAAAAGTTAAATTACAAGGTACATCTGTTATTCATCCACCTCATTCCAAATTTACAGAAGATGATATTATCATATCGAAATTCGGTAAAGTTTATATCTGCCAAGAATGTAAGAGACAATTCTCGTCTGGTCATCATCTAACCAGACATAAGAAGAGTGTACATTCTGGAGAGAAACCATACTCATGTCCTAAATGTGGCAAAAGGTTCAAAAGAAGAGATCATGTCTTACAACATCTTAACAAAAAGATTCCTTGTGTTCCAAATGACAAGGCCATTAATGAAGCAACTCAAGAATTCGAAAATAGCAATGGTGAAGTAGAAGGTATTTAAGACAATATAAGATATGTTATAAGCTACGTATGATTTGTATATAATCTATAAATATTCACTGTCTTCATTCAATCCATTATTCTTATTCGTGCGCAATAATTTTATTTCGCTTTCACAGTGAATAACGAATAAAACATTCACCATCAATAAGAAATACAACTTGTATAAAAGAGGAACAGCTGTTGAGGTATAGAACTTCTCATTAAGTTGATACTTAGAAGAGTTATACAAAAAACACAATATTTATTTCAAAATGAGTCTGAAATTATCGAATCCTGTAAGATTGTTGCTACTGGGTGCACCTGGTTCAGGTAAAGGAACATTAACCAAGAAGTTGAAACAGAGGTGCCCGAATCTGTTATCTATTTCCTCAGGTGATATTCTACGTCAAGAGATTAAGAATTCTACTTCCATCGCTAAGGATATCACAAGCTATATTTCAAAGGGTGAGTTACTTCCAGACAAACTCGTCACTTCGTTAATATCATCCAATATAATTTCTCTTTCAGAATCACACAAATCCCCTTCCTGGATTTTAGATGGCTTCCCAAGAACTCTCAATCAAGCCAAGTATTTGCATACATTGCTTACCCCAAAGAAGGAAAATCTGACAACTGTTATTGAACTAAATGTTCCAGAATCAATCATCCTGGGACGTATCGAACAACGATGGGTCCATATTCCAAGTGGTAGAATATATAATTTATCTTATAACCCTCCAAAGAGTCCAGGTATCGACGACATCACCGGTGAACCTCTCGTTAAACGTACAGATGATAATGAAATCACGCTCAAAAGAAGACTAGAAGAGTACAAACAAATGATGGGTCCATTGAGAAAATATTACACTTCTAGAGGTCTTCTTAGTGCTGTTCAAGGTGAAACTTCAGATATTATTCTACCTAAGATCATCGATGTTTTGCAATCACGGGATCACATTATGAACTGAAAAATTTCAACAAGCAATCCTTTGACAATTACTAACATTAAACACTAACTGTAAATAAATAAATCGACTTAGTATTTCAAGTTTTTTTAACGATTTGACCCAATTGCTTGTAATAGACTAGACAATAATGAAGTTCTTCATTGATGATTTGCCTGTCCTGTTCCCATATCCAAAGATATACCCTGAGCAGTATCAATATATGTGTGATATTAAAAAGACTTTGGATGCTGGTGGAAATAGTATATTAGAAATGCCGTCTGGTACAGGTAAGACTGTTTCATTGCTTTCTCTGACAGTGGCTTATCAGATGCATTATCCAGAACATCGTAAGATTATATATTGTTCTCGTACCATGTCTGAGATTGAAAAGACTTTAGTCGAGTTAGAGAACTTGATGGATTACAGATCAAGAGAATTGGGATATAAAGAGGATTTTAGAGGTTTAGGGTTGACTTCGAGGAAAAATTTATGTTTGCATCCTGTTGTTTCAAAGGAAAGAAAGGGTACCGTTGTTGATGAAAAATGTAGAAGACTAACTAATGGTGTCAATAAACGTAAATTACAAGAAGATCCAACTGCAGATGTGGAATTATGTGATTACCATGAAAATTTATATAACATGGAGGTTGCTGATTATTTACCAAAGGGTATATTCTCTTTTGAAAAATTGATCAAATACTGTGAAGATAAAAAGATATGTCCATATTTTACAGTTCGTCGTATGATTTCTATGTGTAATATTATGATTTACTCCTATCATTATTTATTAGATCCAAAAATTGCAGAGAGAGTCTCTAAGGAGGTCTCGAAGGATAGTATTGTCATTTTCGATGAGGCACATAATATTGATAACGTTTGTATAGAATCCCTATCATTAGATTTAACTAACGACGTATTGCGAAGAGCAACAAAGGGTGCGAATGCTCTTCAAGAAAGGATTGAAGAAGTCAGACAAGTAGATTCACAGAAATTACAAGATGAATATGAAAAATTAGTTCAAGGTTTACATAGTGAAGACATATTAAGACCAGAAGAGGAGTCATTTGTTGAAACGCCAGTTTTATCTGAGGATTTATTAAAGGAAGCAGTTCCTGGTAATATCAGAAGAGCTGAACATTTTGTTTCATTCTTGAAAAGATTAATAGAATATTTAAAGACAAGAATGAAAGTTTTGCATGTCATTTCAGAGACACCGAAATCATTTTTACAACATTTGAAGCAACTGACATTTATTGATAGGAAGCCATTACGATTTTGTTCTGAACGTTTATCATTATTGGTGAGGACTTTAGAAGTTACTGAGGTCGAAGATTTTACTGCATTGAAAGATATCGCTACTTTTGCTACTTTAATATCCACATATGAGGATGGTTTCTTATTGATTATAGAGCCTTATGAAATCGAAAATGCTGCTGTGCCAAATCCTATCATGAGATTTACTTGTTTGGATGCATCCATTGCAATTAAACCGGTCTTCGACAGATTTTCATCAGTTATCATTACATCAGGTACCATATCTCCTCTTGATATGTATCCAAAGATGTTAAACTTTGAAACTGTTTTGCAAAAATCATATGCCATGACGTTAGCTAAGAAATCATTTTTACCAATGATCGTTACAAAGGGTTCAGATCAAGTAGCAATTTCTTCAAGATTTGAAATAAGAAATGATCCAAGTATTGTTCGTAACTATGGTTCCATGCTAGTGGAGTTTGCAAAGATTACACCAGATGGTATGGTCGTTTTCTTTCCATCCTATCTATATATGGAAAGTATCGTGTCTATGTGGCAAACGATGGGTATTTTAGATGAGGTTTGGAAACATAAGCTAATCCTTGTTGAGACTCCAGACGCTCAAGAAACATCTTTGGCCTTGGAAACCTACAGAAAGGCCTGTTCAAATGGTAGAGGTGCAATTTTGTTATCTGTTGCGAGAGGTAAGGTCTCAGAGGGTATTGATTTTGATCATCAATATGGTAGAACAGTTTTGATGATTGGAATTCCCTTTCAATATACTGAGTCACGTATTTTAAAGGCTCGTTTAGAGTTTCTAAGAGAAAATTACCAAATAAGAGAAAATGATTTTCTATCCTTTGATGCAATGAGACATGCAGCTCAATGCTTGGGGAGAGTACTAAGAGGTAAAGATGATTACGGTGTTATGGTGTTAGCCGATCGTAGATTCTCAAGGAAAAGGAATCAATTACCAAAATGGATTTCTCAGGGTTTATCCGATGCTGATTTGAATTTGTCAACTGATATGGCAATTTCCAATACCAAACAGTTCTTAAGAACGATGGCTCAACCCACGGATCCAAAGGATCAAGAAGGTATTTCAGTCTGGGACATGGAGGATTTGTTGAAGCATCAAGAGGCAGCGAAACTAAAGAAGGATAGAATCTCTGAAGTAGAAGCAGCAGAGATTTCGGTGGACAAAGAAGGTGATATTAAAATGACATGATTGTTGTAAATAACAGAGCTATTGGCATCATATATAGTAAAGTTCAGTACGGCAACGATGTACTGCGCAACATTTGTATTGCAATATATAAATATTTACCTAAATAACATTCACTTGAAAGGAAACCTCTTTGTCAGCATCTAAATAAGAATCACATATACACCAGACATTGATAGTGTGTTGGCCAATCTCGTTTATACAGAATTCCAAGTCATAAGTTTGGGTTTCTGCATTCAACGAAACCTTTCTCATGGCATACAACTCTCTCTTCTCAACATTTCCAACAACTAACCACCAACTCTCTAATTTTGCAAAGGGATATTTCTCTGAGACAACTTCAAGGCTTTCTGGCTCGTCATCTCTGGTTACACTAATGTTAACAGATACCTCAGTACCAACAGCAAAAGAGGTGGATTGTAAGGAATACTTCATTTCAATATTTGGATAGTTGTTGATAAAATTAGCTACCTGAACCATATGTTTATTGCTCATGGTCATAATGTCTTCACGATCTTCATCTTCTAAGGCCATAATATCATATACTGTTTCAATTTTCTTCTCTACGCATTTAGCTAAGATGGATTCATCGAAATAAGGAATTTGTCTTAACGGACTGTCAACATCCCAAACACCTTGAACCAACATTTGTGATATATCCATAGCTGTTGTTGCGTTCAAGTATCCGTCTCCAGATAAGATATCAACGACACAATTTATTAACGGCAATGTACGTGTTAGGATCAAAGGTAGGTCTAGCTCGAATTCAAATGGAAGTTTTATCCTGGAGAAGTACGCTTGTAATAATATGAATACTTTAAATGCAATGGGATTCAACTCAGGATCTATGGAAAATTTCAATGGTACAATTTTCTGTATTTTCAATAACTTTGTTAAATCTTCTTTTCTTATGGTGACTTCCTCGTACTCAACAGCCTTAGAGAGAAGGTTTAATATATCTTTCAAGGTAGAATTTCTTGCTAGATTTGAAATGAAAAGTTGCATCGTCAAAAAAGAGACATTATTATGTGAGCTGATCATACAACCATTTAATGGAATAATTGTATCTGTCGATTTATCAGTATTTTCTATGCTTTCCTCAATAGTCTTTTGATTCTCTTCATTGTCATCTTCTTCTATTTCAATCAAGGACACATTGACCATGTCCTTCAAAACACTTTCAACTAACTCTGTTAGATAGGCTGATATGCCATACGCAGACGTATCCTTTACACCATAGTATGTAGGATTAGCATGAATACGACGATAAAAGTAGGTATATGTGATCCAATCAATACAATCTTGTTTGCTTTGAATAATACCATTGCTAATTTCAGTGATGAAAACGTCATGCAAATGGAAATACATGAAACTTTCAATGGGAAGGGATTCTTCTAAAAACTTTTTATAGTAAGCTTTTTTGTTAACAGTAGTCAATATCATCACTCTCCCTGGTTCTTCGCTTCTTCGATTTGTTGTACTGCCAACCATTTCTAACAATTCATTTACGGGATAATTAATATATCTATTTTCCCTGACTTCAAAATAATGTGTTCCCAAAATAACGACTAAGGCTGCTTTTAAAGAGCTGTGACAACTATCTTTACTTGCCAGCAAGAATGTTAGTGCTCCATGCTCATATAACTTTTCAACAATTCTTTTATCTTTTTTGTCCATTCCTTTGTAGATTATACCAATACCACTTTGTAAAGCAACTTTCAACGCATTGTCTCGGATATGCTTAGTATATTCTTTAACTTGTTCTTCTTCTGCTTTTAGCATGTCCCATTCCTTTGCTTCGGCATATGAGATAAATTTGGAAGTTAATTGGATACAATCAGCCCTAGATGAAAGATAGACCATGATGGATAAATTTTCTGAAGACACTTTAAAGGCTTCGTTAAACGTCAGTTGTGCCATGGAATCAGTAAATGAAATATAGTCAGCTCTATCAAATGATTGAAGATGAATTTGAATCGGATGAATTCTATCTTGTGGTGTATAGTTGAATATATTATTCTTAGTAACACCTATCCAGTCAGAAAAGTCACGGCCATTAGCTAGCGGTGTAGATAATGCTATGATTCGGATGTCCTTTTCCAACTGTGTTGACATAAACATCACTCTGGATACTATGGTTTCATACACAGAACCCATTAAGCCCATACCAGTTTCTTGCAGGTTATCAAATATAACACATTCTAGTCTCTGGATATTCTTCCTCTGTCTCCAACGACGAGAAATAATATCGAACTGAGTAGGCGTTGCCAGTATTAAATGACTTTGAGCCACAATACGTAAGTTGAGAGTCGAATTGTCTCCCAGCTTATTTATAACTTTACCACCAGCTAAATCAGAAAACCTCTCTATCCAACTTTTAAGAAGAGAATCTATTTCTTCTTGAGACGATGATATATAAAGAGCTCTTCCTTTATTTTGCCTCCAATGATTTAGTAAGGCAAGCTCTGCAATAACGGTTTTACCGGATCCCTTGATAGCACCAACAAAGACATTGTCGTTACTATTATAAACTGTCTCGAAAACATTTGTTTGTATCTTATTGAATGTATCAAACTTGAAGATATTGTTGAACTCTTCATTATCGAGAATATCAGTTTTCAAGAGTGGCATATCAAGAAGTTGAGTAGGGGCTGGGAATTTCTTTAGAAGTTTTACGTTTTCCAATCGTACGGCTATTTGAGATTGTGAATGCCACCATCTTTCTGAGATCACTGATATAAAGAAGTTGGGAGGAAGTTTCTTCTGCTGTGATGAAGTCAATTGCAAAGAAAAATCAAGTAAGATTGTCTTTTCAATGGAATCGGATTTGATTAGAATGCTATCATGATATAAGATTTCCTTGCCATTAACATCTTCAACTAACAAAATAAATGGTTCTACAGCTCCATGCACTTTTGAATCCCATATCCATTCAGGTAATATCTCCAGATCGAAGTTCAACAAACTTGGAGTTATTGGTTGAATTGCACATTTCACTGAAACTTTTGGAAACCTTTGGAGTAAGTCAAATGTCAGTTTACTATATTTTTCCAGACGTATAACTTCACCTACATCTGAAGGTGTTTTTAAGCTAAGGTAGTCTGTCCATGGCAAAGTCGAAGCCTCAGTTCTTTTTATAACTTCGATTGGACAACGGTCGAATTGCCTAAATGGCGAGCTTGTAATCCACATCCTTTTCTCCACAGACTTGCAAAGGTTCAATAAATTCTTGGTTGGGTTGGACCAACCTTTTTTCAAACACAGTTCATACATTGCTCGTAAAAGTCTACCAGCACTTTGTTGGATAAATATCATATCAGCGTTGAGTGCAAACCCTTCAAACTTCATATTTGAAATAAAGGCCTGCAACAAAACATTAACCTTGCTTAACGGATTATCTAAATCATCTTGAATTGGGATGGGACATTTTTCATATAATTCCTTTAATTCCTTTCTCTCTTCTTGGCGAACGCTGATATATTTGAATTCATCGGAAAGTGAAAATATTCTGAAAAGATCTAAGTTGGATGTATGCTCACTAAGTTCGTTGTTATAATGGCTCATGGAGGTGTGCTTAATATAAAAGTAAGAAGCAATGCGACCTAACACTGTAGGTTCTACTAATCCTTGTTCTTGGTTGTATATAATCAGATTTTGTTGCTTCAAAATTGAAAATCCAGTATGGACTAATTCCTCCCTAAAGGTTTTCAAAGTTGGATCTGACTCCAAGTGGCGAACCATGTAGAGTTCGGGTGCTGCCAACATTCTAACATAAAGGTACGTAAAACCGAGCCAAGTTACAGCATCATCTCTATTCTTAATCTTTCCAGATACCACTTCGGAATTCAGGTTATCTACTAGGCTAGATATAAAGTGGGATTCGATTGATAACTGTTGATTCAAGATGGCCAAATAATATTGAACATCACTGTTATTAGTAATAATAATACCATCGCCATGTGTATCATATCTTGGTCTACCAGCTCTACCAAGCATTTGTAACAGATCCTGAGGTGACAGTTTCTCCCAAGCACACTTTTCAGGAGAGTAGACATCAGTACCTTTAATTATTACGGTGTGAGCAGGTAGATTAACACCCCATGCTAAAGTTGCTGTAGATACCAACACGCGCAATAACCCATCAGCAAACAAATCCTCCGAAAGAGACCTATCATTCCTTGATAAACCAGCATGATGGATCCCAATAGAACTTAAAAGTACTTTTTTCAATTGTGGATCTTGAACGTTTTCTGCTTCTGCTTTTAGGATTTCACTTGATCCTTTATCTGTAGTGATTAATTTATCTTTATTATCCATCTCAATAAATTTATTTTTTAACCACTCAGCAGTCCTTGCTGTATCCTTTCTAGAGTGAACAAAGACAATGACTTGATTCCCTTCAACAATAGATTCCAATACCTTATCATAGCAGGCATCATTCATAGCTTTGATCTTCTTGAGGAAACTAGTTTCCTTTATACCACAGAATTGCTGTGATAATGGACAGGGTCTATAAGATGCATCAAAATAAAATATTGCTTCATCTGGTACACGTAGAAATTTACCCACATCCCTATAGTTTGGAAGGGTTGCAGATAACCCAACCAATCGTGGTCTATTTTTCATGTTATCAATCCACAGTGTTCTAGCAACAATACTTTCTAAAACAGGTCCTCTTTGATCATGGAGTAAATGAATCTCATCGATGATAACTAAACGTACTAGCTTTACGAAGGACGATTCATCCATTTTTCTAGTAACAATATCCCATTTTTCCGGGGTCGAAACCAAGATTTGGGTCTCTTCAATCTGTTGTCGACTTAACCTTGAATCACCTGTTAATTCTGCAACTTTTAACCCAAAAGATCCTAATCTTCTTTGAAATTCTCTCACCTGTTCTTGAACTAACGCCTTCAAAGGAGCAATATAAACTATTTTGAATTGCCTCAAATTTACTCTATCGGTTTCTGGATTGTAATAATGACTCAAAGTTCTTAAAACAGTTAACATTGCGACATTGGTTTTACCGGCACCAGTTGGGGCACATAATAAAATGTTGTCATCTGAATTAAACGCCACTGGAAATACCTTGGATTGAATTGCATTCAAAGTTTCGGTTTCTCGAACAGGAAAAGCTTTCCTTGTCCAATCAGGTAATGCCGATATAGGAACCAAATCATAATCTATGGCAGCTTTCCCAGGTGCTGGAATATGTATCTCTTCATAGAGAGGTTTCACTCTTTTGAAGGAACCCTCCGGTAAAGTGACTTTTGTTGTAGTCATTAACACTGAATCTTGATCAAATCTCAACCTTTCTAGATCCAATAATGTTGGAATATTTGTCAGTGCTGAAGTCTTGGCTCTTTTACTTCCATTTTGTTCTTGTTCTTGTTCATCTGATGAATCTGAGATATCTTGAAAGTTCCTTTTAGATTGAGAAATATTTTGGCTTTGACATTCTTCAACAAGATTATCAAGATTCTTCGACAGCATCTCTTGAATTATTTGGCTTCTTCCGTTTTCAGTAACTTCTGATAATTGGAGACCATATGATAATTTCAGTCTATTTTCTATCAAAAAATCTATTAGTAGTTGGTGCTTGAGACCTACTACGGCAGAGAGGCTATGGCGAAAACGTTTCGAATCAAATTCTGTCCTTTTTAATTCAGTAATAATTTTAGTTGATAAACTTTCAATGAGTTGTTTATCATGCAGGTTAGTTTCCTCTTGAACTAGCTTATTAAAATAATGCTCGTCAACAGAATATATCTTTGGTACAGTAATAGCATTTGCTGAGATTGTAAAGACATCTTCTTTGTCCATTTTTAGAGCAATATTTTGGTTTGAATTGCTTGTCACTTTTGAATCATCCTCTATATACTCGGTATCCTCTATCTCATTTTCTTGCAAAGCTTCTTGTTCTAAAGTATTGGGTTCTTGATCATCTATGTCTCCTTCATCATCGGCTAAAATAGCCACAATTTCATCCTTCTTCTCTGGGACAATTTTTTCTCCAAAATCAGAAATTTTCTGTATTAGCTTGAGCAATTCTATAAATTTAGTTGGTTGTATTTTGATTTCAAGATCCTTTTCGATTATTTCCCTTTTCTTATCTGTAAGGCCATCTGAATTTTCCTCATCTTTCTTTATCAATCCAATTAATAAATCTGCTGTTCCCACAATAACATCATGAGGGAGATCATTCCCTAATAAGTCAGTAACCCATTGTAATATATCTTCGTATCTTTCTGTATTCTCTTTTGTAGATGGATAGTATTGTAGTTTGAGACTTTCGTCAAGATCTAGAATTGTACGGTTATTATTCTTGTGTTTCCATGTGTTTCTCTGGATGTTTTGACTCTCCATTGCTGAGATGACTTCCTTCTTAGCCGTTTCTCTGTCCTCCTCATCGATAATACCACTACGGGCATTCGATCCCATTTCCTTGGTCGAGATTCTCCCACTCATAGATTTAGGTTGTGATATCTCAGCATCTCTCAAAGGATCTGTTCGAGTACTTTGGAGACTTTTATCTGCTCTTAGCACTTTATTTGACATCTCATCGTAGCGATAAATCTCCTTTATTTTGGAGTTTCTCGACTTCTCTTCTTCCTCTTGACGTTCGGTCATATTTTAACTCCTGTATTTGATTAATAGTACACACAATATTGGTACTGTGAAGATATGTTATTGATCAACTTCTATAGTACTGTTCTACTATTTTTATTAGTCTCTAGTAAGTTTAATGGTGAATAGAGAAACAATTTTTCAGTCCGTCCCAAGTGATACGAACATTTGATGTAGTTTATAACATCAAAATCATCGAACACTTTTACTACAAGATACAATGGGCAACGTTAAGAAACTAGGATATCCAATTGTTGTGGATTATTGCGAGTTTCCTGATGCTATGAATCCAATACTCAGAAATCGGCCACCTTTGAAACTGAGTTTAAGTTCCTTAAGTGACCAGATTTACAAATCTAGGCCCACATCACCAGAACGAAAGATACTTCAATCACCTCGAAAACCATCTGAAAAAACACAGCCAGCAAAGTCCATCATTGTTGATCTGGATGCTGAAGAGGTGAATGATAATAAACCTTGGTATCAGAAGTATGAGCCTTCTAGCATAAACGATGTAGCAATTCATAAGCAGAAATTGAAATATGTAACTACAGCTATTGATTCAATGTTATCAGGAGAATCCAATAAAAGAGTCTTATTACTTACTGGTAAAAGTGGGAGTTCGAAGAGTGCCGTGATTAAGGCCCTAGCACATTTACTTGTTCCGAAGTATAGACTTAATAGGACTAATGGTTTATTAAGATCTATGAACTCGGAGCAGGTGGATTTGATTGAATATAACAATGATGCATCAGTTAATGGGTTATCTCAGCTGAAAAGTTTTGGTGCGTTCCTACAACAAGCCAAATTTAAAGTTGGTTCGAATTTATCTTTATTGTTGATTGAAGATCTTCCAAATGTATTTCATAATAAGACAAGAATGGCATTTCAGCAGGCATTGTTAGAATGGCTATACACTTCAGAAACATGTTTACCACCAATGGTGATATGTATATCTGAATGTGAAATAGAAAACGAAGAAAAGTCTTCAAATTCTTTTAATGTGGATAATGTCTATACAGCAGAAACAATTTTGGGTAAAGAAATATTAAATCATCCACTACTTGAAAGAATAAAGTTCAACCCTATTAACATGACTCTGATGAAAAAATATTTGAATAATATATGTCAGAAAGAAAGTGATTTGTTGAAGAAAAACCATAAATGGGCTAAAAGAGGTGAATTCATAGATAATTTAGCTCGATCATGTGGAGATATAAGATCTGCAATATCCACATTAGAGTTTTGGGCGAAATCCAATACTTCTTTAGAACTTGGGTCAAGAAGGGATCGGCCAAGATATTTTCATGCTATTGGCAAAGTTATTCATGGCTCGAAGGATGTCAAGGATGATAATGAGATGATTAACACATTGATTTTGTCAACAAACGGGGTTGTCTCTAATGATAATTTCAAATTAGGCTTATTGGAAAATTATAGCACATTTAACAAGGGTGACTTTGATATTCAAACAGCCTGTAACATTGCAGAGGCCTTAAGTGAGAGCAATATTATGGGAACGAATGATGAATCACTTGAATATGCAATGAGAACAGTTCGTTGGGAACTAGGTAATATCAGTGAGAATAACGAAAAGATACATGGACAACAGTTTTTTCCAAGAGAGTGGAAGATACGGCAATTAATAAATGAATTCAAGTTACAAAGTGATGACTATTTTAATGTTTCGTTGTATAAATATAAGGCAATGCATCTTTACAAAGATATTGTTCTTGATTATGGTTATTATGCACCTAGGATTAGAAAGATGAGGCACTACAAAAAAGAGTCAATGATGCATTATGCCAATGCGTCAAATAATTTTGAGAGGTCTAAGATTGAGTCTCAATTCAAAGATACATGGACGATTGATAATTCCATAGATATACTAGATAGGGTCGGTGGTCCACTTGGGTCAGTAACATTAGATAGTTCTATTACTACAACAGATGATAATGAACAAGAAACGAAGAGATCTATTGAAAGGCTGCAAATTGAAATCAATAACAAATTGAAGAAGCTTCTAGAACAAAGACAATATGAGCATATATCATTGACCGGAGAATATGACGGAGAAATAGAAGAAGAGATGTTATTAAATGACCCTATAGTCGACAGTGATAAAGAGGATATTAGTTTAGATATCGATGAGGATAATTCCCTCTATGAAATGTTATCGCAGAGGAAACCTCGTATCAAACAAGAATTTAATGAATCACTGTCTGATTCTGATTTGGAATTTTTGTAATTCAAAAGCAACCGGTTTTTTTATTCTATTATAAAAGCTATATATTCTATACCACATTATATATATCATCAAATAAACGATATTTATGCATTTCAGGATGTTTTACAGTAACAACGACTTTAAAAAATTTGGATCTTCTTCTAAATTTTCCTTAAGTATATCTAGCCCACCTTGAAATTTCCCATTTATGTATAATTGAGGGTATGTTGGCCAATCTGAAAACTTCTTCATGTATTTCCTTACCGCATCGTTTCTTAGGATATCGAAATATCCGAATCTTATCTTGTTTTCTCTCAATAATTTAACCAGTTCTCTGGAATATCTACATTTGGGTTCTGTTGGATTCCCTTTAAGAAATATCATCACTGGAGCTGCTTCTACCAACTTACTTAATTTTTCATCAAAGT
Source organism: Jamesozyma spencerorum (assembly GCA_949640775.1). NCBI lineage: Eukaryota > Fungi > Ascomycota > Saccharomycetes > Saccharomycetales > Saccharomycetaceae > Jamesozyma > Jamesozyma spencerorum. Next base: position 722,895 of record CATIWH010000026.1, read on the forward strand.
CCCTGTTGAATTCTATATAGGTATCTGATTCATCAGTGGAGTCAGTTTGGCTTTCGCCTTCGTATTCGTATTGGTATTTGGAAGTGTCACTGTATATATCATCTGAACATTCATCTAGTTGTGATACAAAATCTTTAAGTAGTCTCCCAGAGAGCTTCTGAAGGACATATTCGTTTCTTATTATCACAAAATATGGCACTACATTTACTTGAAACAAATGCAGCAATTGACTGTTTGTCTCTGTGTTGATGAATATGAAAGTAATAAGGTCTGTTGAAAACTTTAACGTAGCTTCCTGGATCGACTTGGTAATTTCCTTACAATTTTCATTGTTGGTGGAATAAAAGTACAGGATGATTAGTTTACGTTTATCCTCATTGGAGACTATTTCTTCTAAATGTGACCTATTTACGATTTCGACTACAGACATGATATTGATGGTATGACAAGTTGGAACAACAACAAATCTAAGTAAAAAGAGCTATAATACGTTATATATAAATATACTTGAACGTTGGAGTGTGTTATTGATTGAAGACTACTATTGCTATATAAAAGTTTATATTGGGTGGATCAAAATGGGTGTCCTTCCTGTGGGGTGCATTAATTAATCAGCATTGTTTATCTAAACTGTCGCCAGATCCAGCGAATTATAGGCACGTGTGTTAGTAATACAGATGCCGATCGTCAATGTGATTAGCTATACATGCCTAGTTGATTCTAAAGTCTAGTTGCAAACTTGTAAAATGAGTTCCAGGTAACGTTCAAGACAGACTCAGGAGTCAATTCTGGGTGCAAAGTTTGTAGTTGAGCTAAGAAAGTATCGCAGATGTCAGGCTTACCCTTGTTCTTGTCATCGTGAATCCACGAATGGTAAGCACTGACGGATTTCAGATATTCTTCAAATTGTTTGAAAGTGAGGTCCTTAGACATTATAAGTTTATTGTCCGTGTGAATTTTATTCTTTTCACGGATATCATACGCATTAAAATAACTTTCCTGAATGTTACAATAGAGAGATTCGTCAAATTTAGAGTCCCTAAGCATCTTTTTAAGAATATAACGACCTGGTTGTTGCCAGTATGGTCCCAGCGCATCTTCACCGGTGAGTAATTCGTTCAAGAGTTTGTCAGTATCTGGCATGTCTGTGAAGATAGGGTCCACATAACCCCAGACGGCTAGAGTACCTTTACTTCTAAGTTTTGTACTGACAACTCTTTGAAACTCTTCAAAATTGAACCAGTGAGCACACTCCGCAGCTGTAATCATATCAACTTTCTTGTCTTTAGGTAAAAAATTGAAAGAATCATATCCAGAGACTTCCAATTCAATGTCCCTATGATCATTACTTTCGTCTCTGAGCTTTCTAGCGATATTTACCATAGTCTCGGAGACATCAGTACCAGTAATACTCTTGAAATCAGGCAAGTTATCATGTAATTGGAAAGTTGCCAAACCTGGGCCGCATCCAATATCAACTAAAGTGTCCCTGGCACCCTTGTGATACTCACTGAGTATTTCTTTATAAAAGGTGCTAGGGTAATCTGGTCTAGATGTCGCATAATGTTTAGCGTCGAAATCCTTGGCAGAGAATGCAGACATGGTACGTTTATGTATTTTTATATTCTTATTGAATCTTCTTCGTTCGACTATACAAGATATAATATACAATATTCTAATAAGTTACCGAATGATCTCCACTAGCCAATTTATATTCAACTTACAATGTTGATGTTCAGTTAATGAATATTTGACTGATAACCACGCAAGAAGCTTAACACGGCGATTTCCCACATTAAGCTAAACACCGTATAATGTTAACAGATTTGCCGTGTTCAATAAACAAGTACTGATGAGTAATCAACTTCATTGGGTTTTCAAGACCATATCCGTATCAAGAGTGTGTGTATACTTCACATTGTGTCCTCTTTAAGCTACAGGTAGTGGCAAGTATTACGACAGTTGATATGCAATTTTTGAATATTCTTGGCGATCTCTATTACGATGAAGAATTAGTTGAAATTTTTCACTAAGCTCATCTTGAAAAATTATGCCGTTTTGACAAGTTAGAGATCTGTTGTCGAAGTAAGGTAATCACAATAAGCCATGTCGACGAGATTCCAGTGCAGGACGTGTTTGGAAGTAGCCATGGCTGAGCCCATGATGAAACACTTGACGTCCGTACGTCATAAGACCATTGTGGACCTCGACAATGAGGAAGAGGTCGCTTGTGAGGATTGCGGTGATAATAATATTCATCTGTTGCAAATAATTAGATTTGGTGGTGAAGATATGGTACTGCTATGTAATTCTTGTTTCAAGAAACAGTATGGTGTTAATGAGAAGCCTAAAACTTCGTATTCCTTGTCGAATGGTACCATTCTGAAATTTTGGGATAGTTATTTGAAGGTAAGAGACTGCACTTGCATGAAATGTGGTAGAGAGGATAAGTTAAACGTTAATAAGATGCAAAATGTTTTATGTGATAATTGCCTTGCCGGAGCCCCCAATTATATTTCGGAATCTGATGACAAGTTTTTGTATTGGTTATTAAATATTAAAGAGCCTTCTGGGTCCAGTAGTTCTGATGGTAAGTTTACAAGAGGTAGAAGTGGTAAACGTGGTAGAAAAATTGGAAGAGGCCGCAAAGGTAAGGGTAAAGCTAAGGGATCCAAAAAGACTGTTAGCACCGAACCTAGTAACCCAGAAAAACCTTTGGATATATTCAAGAAGATTGATGCAGCTGCTTTGAAGAACAGGAAACAAAATACCATGATCATTAGTGGTACTAATCTAAATCTGAAAAGTTTCAAAGGATTTAAAGCTGTTAGTAGCGATACCAACTTGAATAAAATGGGTCAAAAGACTAATGTCAAGAAAAGTTTCAGCGAGTCAAATATGAATAAAAAAATTTCAAATGTTACAAGAGATCAAGATAGTAAGTCAAAGAAAGGAAATGACCTTAAAAATGATAAAGTCAAGAAAAATGATTCCAAAACTTCCAATTTAGGGAAAACAGTGACTAAAGAATTCCATGTTCCAACTTCTAAAGGCAAAACTAATTCAAAATCTAAAAGCTCCAATGATGCAGTTACTAAGAAAAGTGTGAAGAATAGTGATAGAAGGACAGAAAAAAGTACTGCTAAGAGCAACGCTGGGAAATCAGACAATAAGAGTAGCAGTACATTAACGGTTTCATCCAATGCAAGCAGTACAAAGAAAGAGCTTGAGAAGAAATCATCAAAGAAGGAAGGAACAAGTATAGACTGGAATACATTCAATTGGACATCCGATCCTGTTTCTACTAATTCTGTGAAAAATGAAGAAAAAGTCAATGGTAAAAATACAAAGCAAAAGAAGGTTACCAATGAGAGAAATAAAAAGAACGTCAAAGAAAATGATTTAAAAAAGACCGATATAAAACAAAATAAGGTGAAGGATTCCAAGAATGACAAAAGAAGCAACAAGACAAATGATAAGAGTAAAAAAAAAATCAATAGTGATCAAAATGTTTCCACGTCTTCTTCATCTACGAGTCTATGGGACCAACCATCTTCGAGTCTATGGGGCCAGCCTAACTTGTCGGATGGTACTGAAGATGGTTTGATTGAAGAAGGTGTTCAAATTAAAACATATACCAAGTTCACTCCAAAATTATCTTTCCCTGATCTAGTGACATATTTCGATTCATTCTCGAATGCTATATTTCTTGAACAAAAACTTGAAAATGTATTTATTGAAGATTTTGAAATTATGTGGCCAAAGGATCGTAAAGAGATTGCTTTTCTTGTTAAATTTAAATCTAATAACAATATGGAGTTAAGAAACTTGTTATTACCACATTTGGTTGATCGTACAAAGAATCCTTTCAATGAAAGACAACCGTTAATGTTATCTACTATTGATGAAAATCAAGTCTGGTATACTTTTATCAAAGAACTTCAAGAAACTAGAAATGAAATCATATTGTTACTTGAGTTATTCCCATGGAATAAGTTATCATTACCAACAATGATGAGTTCAGAACAATTTAAATTACTACCTGTCTCTGTTCAAGCGAATCGTACGTTATTTGCAATGACTCGTATTAAAAACCCTAAATTTATTGAATTATTACTTGGTAATAAAGCAATGAAAGAGATAAAATTTAACAATCGTTTGAAATTCACTCGCGATTCATTAAATGATTCTCAGAAACGTGCCATTGAGCATGTATTGAATAATACAGTGACCATTATTCAGGGTCCACCTGGTACAGGTAAAACTTCAACTATAGAGGAGTTAATATTACAAATGATCAAGACATTGCATTCTTTCCCTATTATGTGTGTTGCAGCATCTAATATTGCTATTGATAATATTGCTGAAAAATTTCTGGATAATAAATCTGGGATCACTGTATTAAGAATTGTTAGTGACAGAAAGGAATCGACTTATGATGATTCACATCCCTTGGGTAAAGTTTGTCTTCATAATATCGTATTTAAACTATTATCACCTGAATTACAAGAGGCTGAGTTACTTGTTAGAAGAGGTCGGAAGACAGATCTTAGTGCTCGTATGGAAAAGAACTTATATTTAGCCAAGAGCAAGATTATTAGTATTGTTGTTAATCAAGCTCAATTAATTTGCACAACGAATATTACTGCTGGTGGTAGACAATTGAAGTCACTTAAGGAGATGCCAGTTGTAATTATGGATGAATCTACACAATCATCTGAAACATCCACGTTAGTACCTTTATCATTACCTGGAATCAAAAGGTTTTTATTTGTTGGTGATGAGAAGCAATTAAGTAGTTTCAGTAATATTCCACAATTGGAGATGTCATTATTTGAAAGAGTATTATTGAATGGTATATGTGGTAAACCACAAATGTTAGATACACAATATCGTATGCATCCATCAATAAGTGAATTCCCAATCAAAGAATTTTATAAAGGTAATTTATTAAATGGTATCAATGAAAAGGATAGATATTGGCCAGGAATTAATTTCCCATTATTCTTTTATCAAATTAATGATGGGTTTGAAAGTAGGGTATATCATGAACGTAACGGTGGATATACATATAATAATAAGCATGAATGTAATGCGATCGTGAGAGTGTTGTATAAGTTAATGGATGATAAAAAAGTTGATTTGGAAGATATTGGTATAATTACACCATATTCTGCCCAGAGAGATTTAATTTCAGAAACATTACTAAGGGATAGAATAATCAATCCTAGTGGTAAAACAATTATTCAAGAGACTGATGAAGATGAATTTTTAAATAATGGGTCCTATGTGGGTCGTGAGATACAATCACATGTTGTTAATATTATTAATGGAATACAAGTTGCCACAGTGGATTCGTTTCAAGGTCATGAAAAGAAATTTATCATTTTTTCATGTGTAAGAAATAATCAAGATAAAAAAATTGGGTTTTTAGCAGACAGAAGAAGATTAAATGTTGCATTAACAAGAGCTAAAAATTCAATGATTATTGTTGGTGATACAAAGACTTTAAAATTTGGTGGTTCATTATGGCAAGGGTTTGTTAAATTTTTAGAATCAAAGAAAGTTATTTCATCAGATTTGAATGTTTATTAAACGTCTAAAAGTACTCTTTATCGTATAATATAGTGTAACATAATATAATATAATATAATATAGAATAGATTTACTGACACTGACAGAAGGAAAAAAGTTTTCTAAAAGTGTTACCCAGCATATATAAACTTACCCTGAAGTTAAAATTGCTTTGTTACCCAGCACCCACATTTTTTTATTTACCCGACACAAAATCAGGTGATTTAAATACAATGTAAAAAATTACAGGTATCTGATTACCCCGCACACAAATCCAGCTTCCACTAATTATTCAAATACTACAAAATAAAAAGAAGAAGCCCGTATACAGTCTCGTTTAGAATGATCTACAACCCCCCCTTTACAATTTCAAATTTTCTTTTGGATTCTTTACCGAGCCAATTAGTTATTTTTTTTGTTAGAGTTATCAAATAAGCTAATTTTGGTGGTTTTTAGTAATGATTTAATATTTTAGACACTTAACTTGTTAAAAACTATTTATTTTATACTTTATTATAATTCCAAGAGTTTTAAACCTGTCAAACAAAAGTAAGTAAAAGAATATAATATGGCTCAATCCCGTGAAGATTCTGTTTATTTGGCTAAATTAGCTGAACAAGCTGAACGTTATGAAGAAATGGTCGAGAATATGAAAGATGTTGCTTCTTCTGGTCAAGAACTTTCTGTTGAAGAAAGAAATCTTTTATCTGTTGCTTATAAAAATGTTATTGGTGCAAGACGTGCTTCTTGGAGAATTGTTTCTTCTATTGAACAAAAAGAAGAATCAAAGGAAAAATCAGAACATCAAGTTAATTTAATTAGATCTTATAGAACTAAAATTGAACAAGAATTAACAAAGATTAGTGATGATATCTTATCTGTTCTTGATACTTATTTAATTCCAAGTGCTGATTCAGGTGAATCAAAAGTTTTTTATTATAAGATGAAAGGTGATTATCATCGTTATTTAGCTGAATTTTCTAGTGGTGAAATAAGAGATAATGCTACTAAAGCTTCTTTAGAAGCTTATAAAATGGCAAGTGAAATTGCAACAAAAGAATTACCACCAACACATCCAATTCGTCTTGGTTTAGCATTAAATTTCTCTGTTTTCTACTATGAAATTCAAAATGCTCCTGATAAAGCTTGTCATTTAGCAAAACAAGCTTTTGATGATGCTATTGCTGAATTAGATACTTTATCTGAAGAATCTTATAAAGATAGTACATTAATAATGCAATTATTAAGAGATAATTTGACTTTATGGACAAGTGATATGTCTGAAAATAGTCATGAAGAATCACAACAACAACAACAACAACAACAACAACAACCTGTACAAGAACCAGCTGATAATAATGATGAAGCTAAATAAAAAAAAATGTTTTAAGTATATATGTATCTATCTAAATTTGTTTGTCAAATAGTATTAATTATTGTCTCTTTCTCTTTCTCTTTCTATTTTCACTATCTTATTATCCTATAGATGTGATCAAAATCGTACTTGTGACTCCGCGCATTATCAACTATTTCTCCCTATATATATATATATATAATCATCAGTATCATAACAATATTTGAAACATAAAATAACAAACTCTGTCAAGGAAAGGATCATATCAATGCTAACAGCAATTAAGAGACATGGGATTACTATCCCATATACACAAATGTGTATTAGATCTTTAGCTACTACAGCTACTAAACAAACCAAATCTGAAGATTCTGTCACTATTGAATTACCAGAACATTCTTTTGAAGGTTATTTAGTTGAACCACCATCTTTAACATTTTCAACAACAAAATCTTCTCTTTTACAAATGTATAAGGATATGGTTATTATTAGACGTATGGAAATGGCATGTGATGCTCTTTATAAAGCTAAAAAGATTAGAGGATTTTGTCATCTTTCAATTGGTCAAGAAGCTATTGCAGTTGGTATTGAAAATGCAATTACTAAAAAAGATAGTGTTATAACATCATATCGTTGTCATGGTTTTACTTTTATGCGTGGTGCTCATGTTAAAGATGTTTTAGCAGAATTAATGGGTAGAAGAGCTGGTGTTTCATATGGTAAAGGTGGTTCAATGCATCTTTATGCAAACGGATTTTATGGTGGTAATGGTATTGTTGGTGCTCAAGTACCATTAGGTACAGGATTGGCATTTGCTCATCAATATAAAAATGAAGATGCTTGTTCTTTCACTTTATATGGTGATGGTGCATCAAATCAAGGTCAAGTATTTGAATCTTATAATATGGCAAAATTATTTAATTTACCTGTTGTATTTTGTTGTGAAAATAATAAATATGGTATGGGTACTGCAGCTTCAAGATCATCTGCCACAACAGAATATTTTAAACGTGGTCAATATATTCCAGGTATCAAAGTTAATGGTATGGATATTCTTGCCGTTTATCAAGCTTCTAAATTTGCTAAAGATTGGACTATTTCAGGTAAAGGTCCTCTTGTATTAGAATATGAAACTTATAGATATGGTGGTCATTCAATGTCTGATCCTGGAACAACATATAGAACAAGAGAAGAAATTCAAAATATGAGATCCAAGAATGATCCAATTGCTGGTTTAAAGATGCATTTAACAGATCTTGGTATTGCAACAGAATCAGAAGTTAAAGCTTATGATAAAGCAGCAAGAAAATATGTTGAAGAACAAGTTGAATTAGCTGATGCTTGTCCACCACCTGAACCAAAATTATCAATCTTATTTGAAGATGTTTATGTTAAGGGTTCAGAGACACCAACTTTAAGAGGTAGAATTCCACAAGATACTTGGGATTTTACTAAAAATGATTTCTTACATAGAGGTTAACCTATATATATTGTTATGAGCTTATTCTATCTTAACTATTTTTTCATCTGTTATGTATACATTATATAGTTAAACTCTACTTCTATACTGAATTACCCGTCTCTATAACACTTTCATCTTTTCTCGATTAGCCGCCAAAGAAATATTTTATATAAAAAGGGAACAATTTCCTCAATTTTTACAAGAATCTTTCTGTCACTTTCCCTCATAATAACCACAATTAAACTAACAAATAAACATGTCTACAGCTACTGAAACTATCGAGGAAACATCTCAGGGTAAAAATATTATTACAGTTGAAGAATTACAAAATTATGGTATCAATGCTTCTGATTTACAGAAACTTAAATCATCTGGTATATTTACAGTTAATACCGTTTTATCTACAACAAGAAGAAATTTATGTAAGATAAAGGGTTTATCTGAAGTTAAAGTTGAAAAGATTAAAGAAGCTGCTAGTAAAATTATTCAAGTTGGTTTTATACCTGCAACTGTTCAATATAATGTACGTAAACATATATTTGCATTGTCAACGGGTTCAAATCAATTAGATTCTATCTTAGGAGGTGGAATCATGACAATGAGTATTACTGAAGTTTTTGGTGAATTTAGATGTGGTAAGACTCAAATGTCACATACTTTATGTGTAACAGCTCAATTACCAAAAGAAATGGGTGGTGGTGAGGGTAAAGTTGCATATATTGATACTGAAGGTACTTTTAGACCAGAAAGAATCAAACAAATTGCAGAAAGATATGAAATGGATCCAGATACTTGTTTGGATAATGTTACATATGCAAGAGCCCTAAATAGTGAACATCAAATGGAATTAATTGAACAATTAGGTGAAGAATTAAGTTCAGGACAATATCGTTTAATCATTGTTGATTCAATAATGGCAAATTTTAGAGTTGATTATTGTGGTCGTGGTGAATTAAATGAACGTCAACAAAAATTAAATCAACATTTATTTAAATTGAACAGATTAGCAGAAGAATTTAATTGTGCTGTATTCTTAACAAATCAAGTTCAATCAGATCCAGGTGCATCTGCTTTATTTGCCGCTGCTGATGGTCGTAAACCTATTGGTGGTCATGTTCTTGCTCATGCTTCAGCAACAAGAATACTATTGAGAAAAGGTCGTGGTGAAGAACGTGTAGCAAAATTACAAGATTCACCAGATATGCCAGAGAAAGAATGTGTTTATATCATTGGTGAAAAGGGTATAACTGACTCTACAGAATGAGTAAGAAATTTTGTTTTTTTGTTTGGTCTGGTCTATAATATATATTATATTAGTTTTGAAAATACCCATCGTTAGTTGAATCATCAGGATTTAATTCAAATATCTCATCATAATCCTCTTCTTCATTGAAAAAACTGTTATCGACGTCTTTATATCTAAGAGGTTCAATGTAATGTCCCCATGGGAAAGCATAAAATATTTCTCGTCTTTTACTAAGTTCAAAATATCCATAACGGTCAATTCCAAACAGATAATATAATAAATAATCAATTTTCCCAATAAATCCATCTAATTCTTTCCATTCTAATTCTCGATCAAAGACAATTTGCTTATCATCATTTTCAATAATTAATTTTGTAAAATCGTCAGTATCATAACGATTATCATAATCCTCACAACGGAAAAAGGGTCCACAATCAAATGCTTTACCATCATAAAATTTACCTAATGGTGCAAGATCTATTATATGTTCATGTTCTATAGGTAATGATGGTGAATCAGGTATATATTGAAAGTTAATAGAACCTAAATGACCAATATCGAGAACATCAGAAGGAGCATGAAGTTTCGATAAATCTTTGTGATCAGACGAAACATCATTCAAAGAATTTAGTTCTATAAACGCAAAATTCTCATCATCTTCATCCCCAATATTCGGTAATTGTTTCCCATTCGAACTGATACTATTGTATTGCTGTTCTTTGATTAAAGGTTTTATACCTGGTTTAATAACTCTGTTGACATTTTCATGACAATTTATATCAATGGACTTCACTTTCATCTTGACACTCTTAATCAACTTAGTACTGGGAAATATATCAACAACAATCATTAACGCAGTTTTAAACCTCTATATAATATTTTTTTCACAAAGACAATTAGATCTAGTGAACTATCCACAAAACCTGAAATTTTGATCCAAGTAGCCTGAAAAAATTAGTTTCGATACCTGCTACATTAACATTTGGTTTATTTTTCAAGCACATTACTGGAGATCATCATGTTATCAATGTATTCCTGCAGGTACTGGTTCTCTTGTTGAATCTGTTCACAAACTTTTCTCTGTTCCAGAGTTCTATTCCAAAGTAAATCTAACGTATCTCTCAAAAGTTTGGTTTCCACCAACAATTTTTGATCGTCTGATAAAGCAGCTGTCGGTTTAACAGTTTCAGTTTCTGAAGTAATTGTATCATTGGAAATGGCTGTACCATCATCCTTTGCTCGGTCACTTAAAGTTTGATTATCTTCAGGCATGATATATTAGTCGTATAAACTAGTTTCAAATAGTAATTGTGTATTGTAAACAGAACGCTTATAACTTTTATCTTTCTCTTGGCTTCAAGGTTCTTTATTCTTATTAGACTATTAGTTGAACTATTTTGTCTTTATAATTTTTTTTCGATATGAAAAAATTTAGTATATTTTAGAAATAATTATTTCAATTATAAAGTATAATGAACTTACAAATAAATAATCAAAAATTAAAAAAAAATATTATTCAAATGTGAATATATTTTATATCAAACTAATACGATACTCTCTATTCTATTGTATTTATTTTTTTCAAATTTCTTAATAATGTAATTTATATAACAGTGATAATGTATCCCATGAAATACTTTTATGTATTAGAGTGAGTCGATTCAATCAACCTTGATGGAAGAATAAATCTTGTTGATGAAGAACATGCTACTTATAAAACCGATTGAACCAGTAACAATACAGCACAATAAGGAAATGACAAATGAATAACCAATATAAAGAACAATCGTAGTAACACCACCGAACTTAAATTTAGTGAATAAAATGGAATGAACGAAAACGTAAATAGCACAACCTACACCGCCAACAATGAAACTTCTCCATTGCCATTTCCAGTTTTCTAAATTGAGAGAATGATAAGTTATTAAAATGGTGACTAATGATGTTGTTAAGGTCAATAGTAAGAATGAAACAAATAAGAAACCAAACATGTAGAAAATCTTATTGAACCATAAACTAGTGTAAATGAAATACAGTTCAATAGCAATTGAACCAAATGGGAAAATACCAGCAATTAAAGTAGCTGGAATAGTCTTTAAATACCATGGTTGGAAAGGTATTTGTCTAGCAATTTGATTAGTCTTTGTGGGATGTTCATCCCAATGACATTTCTTATGAGCAATTAAAGAACCAGCAAATGCAGATGGAATGGAGAAGATAAACCATAGAAGAATGACAAAGAATAACGTACCAGCTGGAATAACACCAGAAGAATGAACGTACATTAACCAAAAATTCATAGAAATCATGGTGAATAGAATGAAACCTGGAACCAATAATGGTGTTAATAACATATTCACCTTCCAGTATGGTCCATTGAAAAATTTATAGATACCCATGGAGGTATAAGAACCAACAAACCCGAAAACGGCATATAGTAAGAACATAACAGTGGCCAAAGAACCCCTAGAGCTTGGAGATAAGAAACCTATAGCGGCGAAGAACATACTACAAATGGTCATTAAAAACAACTGAACACCGGAACCAACAAGAACTGATAATAATAACGATCTGTGTGGAATACGGAAAACATCACCGTGACCTAACTTCCAACCAGAATCCTCTAGGAATTCATCATCTAGATTCAATTCATTATAACGAGCAAAGTCACTCTTTAACGCCTTTAAGAGAGAATGAATTACAACAGATGATAACAAGAGAACAATGACCGAAAAGTTAATTAAGGAAAACCATTGAATAGTTGGATCGTAAACGTGTAAATATTTGTCCCATCTAGTGGCCCAAACTGTCTCGGATTCAACAAACTTGACAGAATATGTGAAATAAACCTCATTGTCTTGATCTTCCTTTAAAGTCAAGGGTCTGCCAGTAGTTTCACATTTACCAGGAGCACTACGTTCAATAGAGACTGGGTTAACAGTAACACCAACAACACGGTAGTCGCCGGCACCACGGTCATGATATTCAATTGAGATCTCAAAGTGATTAACAAAATACATTAATTCGACGTTCTTAACCGTTTGAACGTTCTTTGCATCACGAGCATCTAACTCCAAACCTTCATTAGAAGTTGGTTTCTTTTCGTTAATTGGTGCAACATCACTAGTAAGAGCTGGAACAACTTCAACGTAACCTAATTCAAAACCTGCACCATAAAAATCACTCTTAGTCCTACTATCATGAACTGGTTTGGCAGCTGGAAGACCATCAACTAACCAATTTTGAAAAAACCCATTCTTAATCAATTTGTTAATGAATTTTGCATCCTTCCCTGGAATAGTACTCTTACATAAAGAAACACATTCTTTTTCTTGTAACATATTGATTTGAAATGGAGAATTATATATTCTATCACCAAAGATAACAGAACCCAAAGAGGATGGTTGTTTGACAATCTCTTCAGGTTGACAAAAATGGAATTTGTCATAGTAATAATCATAAGAATACAAATATTTCTGTTTGTCCCCTTTAAAGTCCTTACCAGATTCATCCTTGTGCTGGAAATACATGGAAGGAGTAAGATGATTCACAAATAATGGAATCTCATCATTCTCATGATATGTAGTTGGGGCCATGCCAGGTAAATAAAAAGCTTTGGCCACAGAAAGACACAAAGAAAACAGAACTAGTATAAGCGGCGTCTGCATTATAAATCTTTATGGTGAATGGTACTACTGACCTGTTGGAACTCTTGCAAAATATTACTGATCAAAATATGGATTTACCTTTTGCAAGAATATATAAATTTCACTGTTTATTTTTCAGCTTAACAAAGCCAAATCGGATAAAACATCGAGATGTTTTGATAATTTTTCACTATTGAAAAAAAATTCAAAAACCCGCATCTCTAAGTATCACTATCATAATGAAGCATCGATAGTAGTCATTGCGATGTGTCTATAAGAATGATCAAAAATTGTGATTGTTGGTTCATTACTTGGGAAGTGTCATTGTTTGGCTAGCAAATATCTTATTTTTTTGTCTTCTTTCAGTACCGTATGCATTATTTGTATCTACTATATATATGAAAGCTATGTTCTTATATATATTTCATTAACTTCTCAGGTGGTACAGTATCGACCATCTCATCCTCATCGATACGAGGATTCATCGGTTCGTATCCTTGTTCGTCGTCCATAAATACGTAGGCAAGAATGACTCCGACTAGACCTAGTACAGAAATGGTTCCTAAAGCCAGAGCTAGACCAATCAACACAACAAACCCACGGTCAATCTTCTTCCCTGGCCCTTGTATAGTTGTAATCGTAGTTGATGGTGCCAAAGATGAAGACGATGAAGTGGTGGGCACTATATTAGTGGTACTGTTAGAACTTTGTAATACAATTTGTGAATTGCTGTATCCAGAAATGTCTTTATTGAAAAAACCATTCACTGGATCAGTACCACTATTATCATTAGCAATGAATGTTAAATAAGGCGTCCAGTCCTGGAAATCGTAAATCATAGTCTGTAAAGGACCATAGTTTGAAGAATAAAATTGACCATTGATTATTAACGCTTCATTATTATTACTATTATCTGCTCTCTTATTCATCAATGTCGATGTTGAAGTCAAATTAACTGATCCAACACTATAAATAGAACTCGAAGAGTTTATATTTGGAATAAGGACCGTTTTCCAAACATTATCTTGGAAAATAAATAAAGAAGTCTCATTCCATGCAATAATCTTATTATTTGAAATAACAAACGATTGGATCTCATCTTGGCTTCTACTTCTAAGTGGGCTAATGGTGTGATCATTCATATTGATAGAAGCCATGGACAGTGACGATGTACCATGATCATTGAAGTTTCCAGACACGATCAACTCAGATTCATTGTAGAATTGCATTTGAGTGATCGTTCCACTAACAGGATTATTGGCAAATGACGACCACTTATCAGTAACATAATTATACAGACATAACCCAGTACAATTAGGACGAGCTAGGGTAAAATTACCTGCTATCATAATTGTTGAATTCATGGGAAAGTTCACCATAGCGTTAATTTGAGAGCCCGAACTCAATGATGTAAGATTTCTAATAACTTCATATGTGGTGGTATTCAATATAGTCAATTGTGGAGAGCTTTTTGAATCAGACGACGTGCCAAGAACCAGCATGGTTCGGTTGTTATAATATAAAGAGGAAACAATTCGTTTCGACCAATTCCAACCAGCAATAAAATTGTCGTTTAAGAAATATAATTTATTAATTCCTGAAGTCTCATAGATGTATGCTGTGCTTGAACTGTTGAGAAAGATTCCCATATAAGGTTGAACATCATTAGTGAAACTCATTTTGTTGACCCCAGAGTCTGAAATACTCACAGGTCCATTTAAATCAATATACTGATTCATCGAAACTGCACCAGATAATAACATGTCATTATTTCCATTCATACCAGCTGCCCATAGAGATAAGGAAAATGAAGAACTATTTGAAATTGATGAAGATTTCGTCACGTTATAGATATATTCGTTATTCGCAACTAAAAATTGCTCCTGGCCAAAGGTAACATTCGCGACATTGTTGATCTCGGATGTATCAAATGGTTCAAACTTATTGAAAGATCCATTGAATATTATACAATTTGCTGCTGGGTTTGATATATTAAAATTATTACCATAAATCAAAACACCGTCGGAGTATTCGGTCATGCCTAACACATCACCACTTATGGGTGTAGCATCAGTTGTAGTAAGTTCTAATTCATTATCAAGTTCGAGTTTCGACAAACCTTGTTTTGTATCACCAAGTACTAATGTATTGTTATACCAGTTGGCAAATATTGTTGCATTTGGTTGGAATTCCTTGACTGCATATTGGTTCAATGATGTCTCTGCTATTTTTTCTAATGATGACGAAAAATTAGAGACTTGGTATTGGAATAACCCATTCAGTTGAACATCGTTAAGATCTTTTGGGGATGAAATTTGGCTCAATCCATCCAATTTTTGAACAGAAACGGTAACTCTATCAGCTACAACAGTGGTTGCTGTAGTTGATGTATATAAACCAGAACCATATTCTAAAGTGACTCTTAGAGAGGCATATAAATATCCTGAATACAGCTCGTCATACTTCAATTGGTCATTGTTTTGGTAAATAAGTTTCGTTGATAAAACAGTATTGTTATCCGCATTCCACACTGTGACATTCGCAACACCCCTCGATGAGCAAGTGTTATCTTCTGAACAACCTGGTGTATATATGTTCACTGTATACTGACCAGGAAATTGTATTTTGATATCATACTCTACAAATGGTACAGAATCTTGGTTTGGGGTATAATATGTGCTGATATAACTTTGTGAGTTTAGGCCACGAATCCAATTATTATTCGATAATTTCACTGAAGTGTATGAGGATGCTTGATCACAGTCTTGCAAATTTAGGGTATTATTAGCAAAGCTATTAAAGGAATTTTGAAATAATTGGAAGCTGGCCAAACCAACATTACTCATGTAAGAACCTAATGCAACAAACGTAACTGAAGAAATTCCAATTGAGTTGACCAAACCAAAATCTTGAAATGTCGACGACCATTTTATATCAGTTGTATTGTCATTCATTAAACTTATTTGTTGTGATTCTGAAGTGACATTCTCGTTTGCAGATTTCAACGTCTTTGTTGTCAATAAGGGACAGAAAGCATCACAATGTTTAAGTTCATGCGTAATTGGATCGATATATGTTAAATTCATGATACTACCTGCTGAGGTTAGAATTCTGAATAATGATACTTGATTTTCAGGCCTTGGTGAGTTATAAATTCGTATCTTTGTTGGAGAGATATTATATTGTAATGAGCATATTAGTGAACCTTTATTACCTGGGTTAAACCATGATTCAGAATTGGGGTCTGGACATACGAAATTATCCTCATTGAAATTATTAGTATCACCACTCCATGTAGCTTTTTTTATTGGAACCAACGGGCTCAATTCTATATTTGTTGAATTTGCCAATGATGAAGACGGTATTGTAGAGTTTGAAGTAAATGAAAAGGAATCTAGTTGGTAAAATTGTCCAGCAAATAATATTGAGTCATCATTTAGTTTCACGATTGAATTAACCTTTGAGTTTTCACCAAATCCATGGAAGGGAAGTAGTTGTGTTTTATTAGTTGATTGATCCCACAAGACGACACCATGAGCTGTAGTTGAGTTAATTGGATATGAAAAATTACCCCCAAAATATACTAATTGTTCATCTACAAGTATGCTTTCCACATTTGATATCGATGAGGTAAAAATAGGATATATGGATAAGTCAGAAAGATTATACAGAAGTTGATTCTCTAGGTTAAAGTTTCCTAAGAGGCCTGATCCACTTAGTATAAAGGAGTCTGAACCAAATGGAACAATTTTATTGATATATGTGTCTTGACTACCTTCGTTCAACTGTATAAATGTATCATTGGAATAATATATTAGACCTCTTGAGTTTGTATTTGAGTTTATTTCTGTAGTGAAATTTTGTTGGCCTGCATATCTATAGAAAGAGAGGTCACTTATGTTTCCCAGAAGTTGGTAGGCACTATTATTATTAGATGATATTTCTGGTTGTCTTATCGTTTGAATATCTAAGATTTGTTGTATATTTGTCAACTGAGACGCACTAGAAACTCCCATCAGGAGTGAAATGTATTGTATTATATGTAGATTAAGCATTAGAAAATGGTATATGATATGAATTTGAGATTTTCTCTCGAGGAATGTTTAATTGGATATTATTAATATATGGAGTCTACAGAAGTCGCTATGGGGTATAAACTGTAGCTGAAGATAACTAAAAATGTGTGTTTGACCTTCTATAATTTTGAAAATTCAATTTCTGGGCACTGAACGGACAACTTGACTAGATTATTTACCTTTTATTTTACTTATTGACTGATGATCTTTATGTTTTCGTGTCAGATTTAATCTTTTTTTCATTATGAAATGAGATGAAAATCATTCTTTTAGGCAACGAATATCCTCATATGGTAAATAGTAAACAGAAATTATAGATATCTTGATGAGATGCTTGGAGCAGTGAGATATGGTCAAGAACTGGTGAGTTCGCAGACCCCACTTGTATCTGGCATTGTGTCTTGTGTGTTATGCCTTGGCATACGCTGGTTTGATTGTTATAAGTTGAGCCATTGCTTGCGAGAAGCGTTGAATATGACGGGCTCTTCTGTCTTTAAAGCAACCTAATCATGCGTGAGTATGAGTGCTGTAAAGTCTAAATCCAGTTTTGATACCCAAACCGATGTTTTGTACACCATTCTACACCATGTTCGTAATATTCTTCTCTTGTTACCCTTGCCCCTCGATAAGAATCTGTTTGAGCAAATGCATTCATAGACTTCCAACCATACAGTTCACAATCCTTTGTTGGAATTGTCAATCTGCAAGTCCAATCAGTAGGTAACTGTCTCTGTAATTCACTGACTAGTCGAGTACCAAAATTGGGTAAGTTGAAATTACCACCAGTGCATACAATATTACTTACCATAAGAGGACGAATAACTTCTGGTAACATAGAAAGACTCTCTAAAATAGTTTCAACAATACCTGGTTTTAATATTTGAGCAATCTCAGGATGAAAGAATGTCTCTGGAATTGAGAATAACTCATCCTTCAATGTAATGGTTTGAACATTGTCTGGTAACGTTGGGCTTACCTTTTTATCATATACGTAACCCAAAACATTTGTTTGAAAATCTGGTAACACATACTTTACTGATGTAATATCTTTATTCTTGAAACTATCAACATAAGAGATAGGACTAACATACAAACATTTTTCTTTGATATTATTGACTAATATTGTTTCATCCATCATATTATAATGTCTAAAGGACAATGTTTCTTTCAATAAACCATTAAGAAACCTACCACCGATATCCAATTTCTTGACAGCTTTATAATATGGAATCCCCTTGACAACCGGTACGATCCAAGTACAATTGAAACCAGAATCTATAACTAATTGGAAATCCTTGTAATCGTTATTGGTCATTTGAGATTCAGGCGGAATACTTTCAGAATCTTTCCCTGATATGATCCTTTGATTCTTATAATCCTTATTAAACGGTATAAACCCAGCAATACATGACTTATACAAACTTCCAATTTCGTACTCTTCAAAACATACTTGGTCCATGTTCTTGCTAAGTTCAGCGACACTCATACAAGTTTCACTTACTATAAAATGCTTACCTTTAGTGTCCCTCATATCAAAACCTTCAAATTCATCGGGATTGTAGAAGCAATAATCCCAAATACAGCTTTCAAGTTCCCAAGAGACTAGCTGTCCAAGTTCATGCGGCCTTCGTATTGTTGCAGACGAGATATCCTTGATATTATTCACTTGATTTGAAAGATATGATACACCATACTTGTCCTTCGTGATACAATTTAATGCTTTGAAAGGTACTGTCTCAACAGTATCAACCGTTCTAGGACCAAATTTTATCATATAAGACCCATTATCTATCACAATCGGGGAATCCTCCATGATATAAGATACCGGCTCTTGGTCTTAGTCTGGTTTTAGTATTGAGTTGTTCTCTATACTCATCATTTCTTCAATATCAAAAAATATCAAACTGAATTTCAATCAAAAAAAAAAAAAACTGACAAATTTGAAGATTGTTTTAATTCATCTCGAGAATAAAAATAGAAGATCTACTCATTTAAAGTTGAATTACGACTGGTCATCCAAGTGTTTGCAATTGAGTAATTGATAAGAAGAAATTTGATTCAATGTCAAGCGAGGAAAGTCCTTTGAGTAAGAAACAAAAGGTGCTTTTAGATGCCATAACACCAGAACAAATCATTCCCCATGATGAAAATGAGGTACTTTTAGCTGATAATCAGTCTCTAACAAACGACCAAATAAAATCAGCAACGTTTACTTCAAAGTCACCAACTCCAAGAAAGTTGGTTCTCGGCTCATCAGATAGTCGATATGCATTTTCCCAACCTATTCCATCAACAGCAAATTCGTTAAATGCACCAAACCTTCAACCACCTCCCTCGTCTCAAAGATCTGGACGGAAAATAAAGACATATTCTCAATCGCCACCTAGGTCACCTGGAAGATCACCTACTAGAAAACTTGAACTGATCCAATTGTCCCCAATTAAAAATAGTAGGATGGAATTACAGAAAATTTACGATGCGCATCAATTAAAGACTCAAAGTAAAGAGAGACTCTTTATCAACAAATTAGTTCTCAATAACTTCAAATCTTATGCAGGAGTGCAAGTAGTAGGTCCCTTTCATACAAGTTTCTCTGCTGTAGTGGGTCCTAATGGTTCTGGTAAATCTAATGTTATTGACTCTATGTTGTTTGTATTTGGATTTCGTGCTAATAAAATGAGACAAGACAGATTATCAGAACTAATTCATACATCAGAGTCATTCCCTAATTTACCTTCATGTTCTGTAGATGTTCATTTTCAATATGTTATTGATGAACCCGATGGTTCCGCTAAGATTGACGAAGAGAAAGGGTCGCTAGTTATCACAAGAAAGGCATTCAAAAATAATTCTTCAAAATATTATATCAACGGTAAAGAAAGTAATTACACTCAAGTAACAAGTTTGCTGAAGGAGGAAGGAATTGACCTAGATCACAAAAGATTTTTAATTCTACAAGGTGAAGTCGAAAATATTGCTCAAATGAAACCAAAAGCAGAAAAAGAAAGTGATGATGGCTTATTAGAATACTTGGAAGATATTATAGGTACTGCAGAATACAAACCTCTTATCGAATCACATATTTCAGAAGTTGAATCATTGAATGATATATGTATTGAAAAGGAAAATAGATTTGAAATTGTTGATCGTGAGAAGAGTTCTATGGAATCTGGTAAAGATGCTGCATTAGAATTTTTGGAAAAGGAAAAGCAATTAACATTAGCAAAATCAAAGAAGACACAATATGAATTATTTCAGAATAATATAAAACTTTCAAAGACCTTGGAAAAAGTATCTGAGCTAAACGAAAGTTTGACAAAGGGAAAACATAAGTATGAAACTTTACAGAATGAAATAAAGTCAGTACAGACCAAAGAGGCAGGAATTATGGATAGAATATCAAAGAATGTAGAAGAGGAACAACAAATGAATAAAGAAAAGAGGCATCTTGAAAACAAAGATGTTTCCATGGAAGAAATGATGAAGAATTTGACCCAAAAGAAGACGAAAGCTGAGAAACTATTGAAAAAGACACAACAAACCATCAATTCCAACGAAAATCTGTTAAAGGAGCTTGAAGCGGAACAAATGGAGTACACCTCCACATTATCGGAGTTAAATAATGAACTTGATAGAGAAAGGGCAAAACTAGATGAAATCAAATTATCACTAAAAGATAAAACAAGCGATATTTCAGCTGAGATAACCAAACATGAAAAAGATCTTGAACCTTGGAATATTCAATTACAAGAGAAAAAATTACAGATTCAACTAGCAGAATCGGAAATATCTGTACTGAGAGAAGCTGAAGTTAAATTAGCTGCAGAGATAGAAGATGTTAAATCACAAATCTCAAATCTAGTAAACGATATTTCTGAGAAAAGTAAGTTGGCAGATAGTTTGACCACACAACAATCTGAACTAACGAACGAACGCTTTCTAGGTGAAAAAGAATGTAATCTAGCCAAAATAAAATTGAAAGAAATGCAAGATGTATTGAACTCTCATAGACTACGGGCAGCGGAAGCTCGATCAACCTTATCAGATACTGAAAATAAAAATAAAGTCCTTACAGCATTATTAAGGCTGCAAAAATCCGGTCGTATATCTGGATTTCATGGTAGACTTGGAGACTTAGGCGTTATTGATGACAAATATGACATTGCCATTTCCACTGCTTGCCCACGTTTAGATGATATTGTTGTTGAAACAGTTGAATGTGGCCAACAATGCATTGAATACCTAAGGAAGAACAAGCTGGGCTATGCAAGATTTATTTTATTGGACAAGTTAAGAAAATTTAATTTAAGTCCTCTCAGCACACCTGAAAATGTACCTAGACTTTTCGATCTAATAAAACCAAAATATGACACATTGCTACCTGCATTTTACAGTGTTACAAGAGATACCTTGGTTGCAAAAGACTTAAAACAAGCCAATCGTGTAGCATACGGTAAGAGAAGATACAGAGTTGTAACATTGGATGGTAAGCTGATTGATATATCTGGTACGATGAGTGGTGGTGGTAACCATGTTTCAAGAGGGTTGATGAAACTGTGTAAAAATAATACAGAAGCGTTTGTTAATTACACACCAGAGGAGGTAATGACGATTGAAGCTGAATCATCTGAAAGAGAAAAGAATTTTCAAGTTGCTAATGATACATTTCATGAAATGGAGGAGGAGGTAAAGAGGTTGAGAGATAAGGAACCTGAAATCGAATTAGAAATATCGAAATGCCACATGGACATTGATTCTTGGAAAAATGAGTTGGAATTAAAGAAAGATCTTTTAAAACATAAAGAAAATGTTTATCAGACCACCATGAGTGAGCAAGAGGAGTTAACTCGTATCCAAACAAAATTAACTAGTCTGCAAAAAGAATACTTCCAATTGGAAGAGCAAACTAAGAGCAAAAAAGAAAGTATTGAATCACTGAAAAATAAAATAATGAAGATTGGTGGTATTGATTTACAAATACAGAATTCGAGGGTAAATTCATTGAATGAAAGAATTGAGATATCACATTCGAAACAGAAAAAATGTAAGATTTCCATTAAAAAAGCTGAGAATGACTTACAAAAGGCTAAAAAGAACATCATTACAGCTGAAAAGGATTCAAAATCATGCTCTGAAGAGCTTGACAAATTAAGTAGGGAAATCTCAAATGTGAAGGAAAAACTAGCATGCTTTGAATCGAGAAAAACTGAATTACTAAACGAAAGAGATAGCCTCAATGAAGAAGCCCAACAGATGAAAGCTCTGACTACTGAAATGGAAGATAATATCAGCGAATACAAACTATTCGAAGTAGAAATCCAAAACAAACTAGAGAAATTAACAGCATTAGTAAATCAAATAAGAAAAATTATCAAAAAACTAGATGAGGAACTGAGATCTTACAAAATCAGAGATGTAACACGGACATTACAAATGTTAGAAGAAGGGAGTTATGAGATTGATGCGGCAAATATATTATCAAAAGAAACCACTTCCACCAACAGAGGAGAGATAACTGCTTCAAATACAAATGGAGAAGAAATCGAAAGGGTGGCTCAAGATGAAGATATCTTGATGAATACAGATGAGGAAAAAGATAAGCATGCTAGATCTGAAAATAACAACAGCTCTTATAATGAAATGGAAATTGACGACACAGATGACAAATCTTGGAATGGTATACCAAAATATCAGAATGATGAATTAAGAAATATAGACATCGGACTGCTGGAAAACCAAATTCAGCAACTAGAAGAATATATTGAAAATACCGATGCTAATATTGATATACTTGAAGAGTATGCAAGAAGATTAGTAGAATACAAAACAAGAAAGCTAGATTTAAACAACTCCGTCAAAATGAGAGATGACGTGAGGGAGAAACTAGAAGAATTGAAGAAGAAAAGATACACAGAGTTCATGGAGGGTTTTGGCATTATATCGATGACCTTAAAAGAAATGTATCAAATGATCACAATGGGTGGTAATGCCGAATTAGAGTTAGTGGATAGTTTAGATCCATTTTCAGAGGGTGTAACATTCAGTGTCATGCCACCAAGGAAAAGCTGGAGGAATATTACCAATTTATCTGGTGGTGAAAAGACTTTAAGCTCTTTGGCTCTTGTTTTTGCCTTACACAAATATAAACCTACTCCGTTGTATGTTATGGATGAAATCGACGCTGCTCTAGATTTTAGAAATGTCTCAATTGTTGCTAATTACATTAAAGAGCGGACGAAAAATGCACAATTCATTGTGATATCGCTAAGAAACAATATGTTTGAACTTGCTCAACAGTTAGTCGGTATATACAAAAGGGATAATAGGACTGAAAGTGCCACCTTGAGGAACCGTGATATTTTAAGTTAATTTTCAACATTGTCCTAATATGTCGAATAAATTAAATATGAATTAAGTATAAACTATGTATACAATGCTCTATGGTATGCTATGATTGATTCAAACAAACTTATTACAGGACTATTATTGTGAACGTCCAACAATGTTTGCGTATTGCTTCTCTGCAGTATGTACTATTTTTTGAACAGGAATAACAAATACTTGATGTGTAAATGCAGGAAGTCTCTTTCTGTTCACACCAAACCATTCTAATGGCGGCGTAGCATCACCTAAATCTCTGATTTGTGGCATCTCAATATGAGGTGGCTTCAAGGGAATATAGACAAATCTTGATTGCAACTCTTCATCCTTAATTCTCTTCTCCATCTCTGCTTCAGTTTCCAAATTTAGGTCGGTATCTTCCTGTGTATGACGAACCGCCATAGCTCTTACATGAGTAGCCCACATTTCTTTGATAAAATTGACAGGTCCAAGGTTCCATTTAACTGAAATCTTTTCTGTAAAAGTGCATTTATAGATATATTCCAATGTAGTACTGTTTTCTTTTTGCCATGTTGTCATCGCAATCACTAACTCAGGTATCTCAATAATTGTACCACCTTTTATTTTGGAGGCATATTTCATATAATCTTCAACTAGAATTTTGGACACAGTTTCTTCATCCAATTCTTCCAATGAATTGGAAAGAGCAACAGATGTGTTATGGGTCTGAAGTTCTAAACTGGTTTCTAATTTTTCACCTGATTTTGTAGCCACCCATGCTGTCAAGTTTTCAACATGAATAACTAAAACTTCAATATCATACAATGAAATAGGAGAGATTTGAATTTTTAGTGTAGATATATCGACAGATAAATCTGTTTGCAGTAGATTCAAAGATCTTAGAATATCTTGATAGGCAACGGTAGGGTTTGATTCTGTATTATTAGAAGATTCTCTTAATGTTTCGATATATGAAACTCTAGTATCTTGCCTCATACGTTTAACAGTATTGTACAAATCCACAACATTAGCCGCAACCAAAGCTGTGGAACATACTTTTACACTAGCACATGTGAGCGTAACCTTTAGCATATCCGGCATTATATCATGTATATCCATCTCACTATGTAAATGGAACTTTGTGTTGTTAATAGTACTAATTAAAAACATATGGTAGTCGAAAGCGGCCTTAACGGCAATAGTATCAATACCAATGGATAATGCAACAAGAGGATGGTAGTGATTAGATTTTTCATCTGGCCAATTTATCTCAATAACAGCTGATCCTTTTTCAACTTCGAATATACCACTGAGCCTACCTTCCGATAAGAAACTTATGCCATCCGTAAATGCATACACAAGTTGTCTCTTGTCCTTGAAATGATCGGCTGAAAACCATGTTCTTTTCATCCTTAGGGAAAGAACACCTAGAGAAGAACCCAGGTCAACATCACCATTGATGTTACTGAAAATCAAAGTAAAGCTCCAGGGAATATCAATATTGATAGTGCTAATCTGGGGTATGGATAGTTGACTACCTGATCCCTTCACATTATTCATAGGTTTATTTTTCAATAAGCTACTGAGTTTCCAAATATCGAAAAATAAGTAAAGATTTTGTAATTGCTTCATGTTAAAGTACACATCAACGTCCGAAATCAGACCTGTACCGTATATGCTTATTGAATCTGTATGTGTAAAAAGCACCACAAGGTCAATCAAGTCTAACGAAAAATACGCACTCGTTTCTCTAGAGAATATATGCTTTATGGAAGCTTCTGTTTTCTCAATAATTAATGAGACGGCGAACGGTTCTTCATTATCAAGGTCATTTGTAGTCAAGCCAAAAGTAAATGCCCCAAAACCAATATCTGCCTGTACTTTCGCTCTTGGTTCACAGCTTAAGCTTAATTTCTGTTCAGCAGAGCTTACCTTGAACGCTACATCGAAAGGATCTAAAATTCGTTTATAATCAACCTCTTCTTGAGGCGACACAGTAGTCGATTTGACATCTGGTTTGCTATTTATATTGTACTTCCTTACCATATCTTCAACATGTAGTAAAAAATCAGCAATTAAAGGAGCACAACGTGCAAAAAGGACATTATGTGTACTGTCAATTGTAAGCAAAGCTCTTATCCAATAGGGTTTTGCAGATTTTTCGTTATATTTGTAATTAAGATCTAATGCAACTTTAGGACTCTTCACTTCAAATGATGCCTCTGCATGAGATTCAGTGTCATGCACAGAGTAGACTTTAAAGACACCACCATCAAATCTAAACTTACAATTAATGGATCTAATATCTGATAAGAACGGCGCTAAATTTTTTGAACTATCTTCAACGCTGTGTTCCTTTTCATTTGAAATTCGAATAGGCTTTATTAAGGTGGTCTTCAACTCTTGAAAAACTTGAACAGAATTTAAGAATGACTCTATCACTTCAATAAACACAGAAAGAAAGTTAACATCCAACGCTTCACCTTGGAATCTAACAAACACATCTTTCATCATATTATAGGTTTTAAACCAGTATGAAACTTGCATATTTGGTAGGTAACTTCTATTAAACTTTGTTTTTTCATTGCCCTGAGAATAGAAATTGTCGGACGTGTCACCATTTGCCAATGCTAAATATGCGTCCACTAGTGTTAACTTACCAAATCCTTTCTCATATGCAGAAAACAATCGGTTATAGCCCAACATAACACCTGGTTGACTTGACCTTTCATCTTGAAATAACCAGCCAATGCAAAAGTTGTAAGACAATATGTGGAAGGAAGCCAGTTTGATTGGAGGCTCTGATGTGTTCGTTTTTTTGGACTTCTTTAATGATACAAAATTCCACAGATTTTTGATTCTATGCTCTTTGTAGTATTGGTATAAAGTAAATAGTTGGTGATTACCCCAAATTAATCGGACAAGTGAAAAGGGCGATAAACATATTCTCAGATGGTTACTTTCAATTTGAAATGATTTATGGACTTTCATCATCTTCTGAACAGTGGAAAGTTTTAGGGAAAAGTCTGCCAATTTTGATAGACCAGCAGGAACTGCGCGGTCTTTGATCATAAAATAAATATTTTCAATGGAAAGTTGACCAGATATTTCGTCTTCCTGAGTATATAATTCATCATTTGTATCCGAGAAAGATGCCAACAGTGAATGCAATTCAAAGACAAAGAAAGTAGTAGCGATTGGAACCAATAGACCGAAGTACTTCAAATCAGCATTGAAGACTGGTTTCCTTTGAATAACTTGCGTCTTGTCGTCTGTGAGAGAAATGGTTTTTATTATTGGCTTCAATGTTTCAAGTTGAGCAAAACTTTGTGAAGCGATACGTTCGTCTTGCAGAAAACTAGACAGAATTCTATGTGGTTCAGAAAATGTCCATTTTGCAATTGACGCAGATATTGAGATATGATATACAGAACTATTTTCACTGGGAACATCGTATTTGAATTGAAGATCGCTGAGTGATATTCTAAAGTATTGCTGTTTTGTCATATAGGAACTCAAGTACAAATCGGTATCCCAAATGTTTACAGCGATAGTCTTCGAACCAAATCTATTAAAGACTACTTCTAATTTCTTTACCTCGTTTCTGAATTGAAATGGTGATAAAGGCATCATTTCTATACTGATGTTTGAAAAAAAGCAAGAAATTTCTATCCTAGAATTTTGTCCTGGCTTATTAGTGATGCTTTTCTGTTTTATACCATGTGCCGTCTGTTTCAGATCTTCCTTTATCTCATTGATTGTATTAGCTATTTCTTTGACAGAATTGACAACAACATCTGTGTTCGACATTGCTCGAAAGTGGAGGTCGCTACATTGAGAATTAATAACGAATGTTGGTTGATGAGACCAGGACTTAGTTATTACTGACACGGATAAATCGCGAGATTGACATTCTGCTAAAATTGCTTCACGATACTTGAACCATAACTCTGACCTCTTAGAAAATAAAATTACAGAGCTAGCTTGAGAGGTATATTCATTAGGGTTTTCCCATAAGATACTAATTGTACCATCATGTATTCTACTGTTCACATTGATTTTTTCAACCTCAAAAGTTAAATCACTAACTTCAAATAATATAGCAATGTTCACACGAAAAGACTTCGATAACGTCGAAACTTTTTGTAATTTGTTATCATCTGATGATTCTAATTTCGGGATCAGTTCTCTAAGCTTGATTAGCTTCTCGCTAAATTTCCCTTTAATTGTTCCGATTTTACCTGTTAGATTCACAAAATTTTCACGACTAACACCTAGTTCAGTGAAAGGTGGTGTTTGCTCAAATAAAAAGTTTGCACTCGTAACCACGAAATTGTGATCAACTTCATATCCTTGAGAATACACCGTAAGAAAAAACGAGTTGACCTTCGCTTTTAATATCCTTCTCATCGAGCGTTTGAAAATTTCAGCTTGTTCTGTTAGAAACAGCTTACCATAAATGTAAGATCGTGCAACATCTGAGAATTCCCAATTTCTCCAGTTAGAGAAAATAGACATAAAAATAGCTGCAGGATCACGTATATCTTTATGTTGTTCCATCGATGTGGTTATGGTTTCATACCAATCTTGAGGTAAGTACGTTAAAATATGACGCAGTCGGGTGATAATTTTCCAACTACGGTTTTCTCTGATATGACCTTTAGATAAACGCATAATAAATGCTGGCTTTGTAATGACATATGGATCATGACTAATTTGATAATGTTCACTCGCAGCTGTCAATTTAGATATCAATTCTCTTCTAGTAGCAACTCTATTTCTGTTAATATCAGTTCCCATCAATGAGATATTCTTGATGAACTGAATTTGTTTATCAAAAAATGTAAATAACCATTCAATTTGGGATTCATCAATAGTAATGTCAGATGAGGTCACATCTATAGAATCCACCTGTTTATCTAAAATTGAGGTCCATACTTCTGTCCCCTCAATCAGTAACGCTAAGGCCGGTGGTCGTTCTTCTCTGTGACCAGGCGTGTATTGTTCATTAATTGCAACTCTGACAGATCTACTTTTAACCAATAATGCAAAGTCTATAGCTTGTTTTTCTCTATTTTCTTCAATTGACTTTTCAGTCAAATTAACATCAATATGATCTAAATATAGTTCCACACCACTACCAGTTCTTTTGCCCCAAAATATGTCCAAATACCATATTCTTACCTTGGTGTTCTCTACAGATGTGACACCCTCCTTTATGCTACTTAATCTTTTCACTAAACCAATCTCAATACTGTCTATGATTTGAACAATATCTTCTTCATAAAATTCCTTTAAAAAGCTTTTTAGGTAATCTTCAATTTCGGGATTAATATTCACTGATACATGTGCAACATCTAAAATGTTGCTTTCACAGTTACAATTTGTGTTTTTGATGGAGCTCGTTGACTTATCTTTTTGAAGCGGATCCACAGACCCATATGTAGGAGGGGAAGCTATAGTAGATGTGTGATATGTGGATGCGGACTTACTAGAATCGGAAACACCTCTAAATGGACCAATCTCTTCTAAAATGTATCGATATATGCCTACGAATTCGAATGTAATGAAATCAATTGTCTCTGGAAGTATAGGTATGGGTAGAATTGGTAATGATGAAGATGGCGCAATACTCCCATACAATATGTTGTATATATGAGAGTCTTGATAAACTTCTGGTAGCAAAAAAGATACTCTATGGAAAGGTGCATCATTTACCATTATAAATTCTCTTTGAGACGAACGCTCGTCATCAAAGTCTTTCTTCCTCGAAAACTTCGAATACTTCAATTTAGTTTCAAAGTCGAAAAAGCATTTAGTGTCATTGTTTTGATCCAAACCACTTAGATTTACATGAATCAAGGGTGCTTTTACATCTAATCGACTTGAATATTTGTCATTTTGAAAGTCAATTTGAGTTAGATCAAGATCGCTTACTTTCAATGACAAATGTGATAAGAGATCTGAGCTATTAATGACTAGATCTAACATATCGAGATGTAATGCAACGGATGTCATATCATTAATAATTACCTTTTCATACAGTAAAACATTCTCCAAATCAGTGTAACCAAATCCAATTTTTTGAAAAGACGTTATAAAACCTTTGATAAATTCGACGTTAGAATTAATAGACAAGTGGCCGATATCAAAATCCCAGTTGCAAAAG
The DNA here is from genome assembly GCA_949640775.1 of Jamesozyma spencerorum. Taxonomy (NCBI): domain Eukaryota; kingdom Fungi; phylum Ascomycota; class Saccharomycetes; order Saccharomycetales; family Saccharomycetaceae; genus Jamesozyma; species Jamesozyma spencerorum. Next base: position 752,765 of record CATIWH010000026.1, read on the forward strand.
TACGTAGGTTCCGTGGGAGGTAAACCATACATACGATGGCCACACACTGTAAGACTTGTCAAAAACCCCTGCTGCTCAAAATCTGCGCAATTATTTTTATATACACATTCAAATATCTCATTTGGCTGTTTATGGACGTACCTTTTTATTGAAGAATCATTCAAAGTGGCCATTATGTCCATATAATAATTACAACTTCTCAGTCCTATCATGAGTTCATTAAAATGAAGGCCGATACAAGGGTCGCAGTTAAAGTTTGTTTCTGGTAAAAGAATGGTACTATCAATGAATGTGAAAGTAAACCACAAATCTGTTTCGTTAGTTGTTCTTTTTACATCAGACGGTTGAATAGATATCACTGCATCAACTGGTGCTTCTAATAAAGACTCTGAATTGGCTGACAGATAGTCTGTGGAAACAGCTGACTTTTTTTCTGAAGAAGAAGCTAAAGAAATTATATCGTTTCCCGTATCTTTAGCTCTACTACCACCTGTATATTCTTCTGATGTGACAAAATGGAAAAAGTCACCGAAGTAATTCATCTTGATGTTTATGAAATATCTAATAACGAACCCATATAGGTGTAATGTCGTAGAGTCACAGTCACATTTCACAATAACTTCATCAACATTATCAATATCCAAATCTGAATAAATAAGATAAGAACCGTTCATTGTAAAATTATGAGCTCTACCAACTTCTTTATTCTTCATAAATTCGTTCAACGTATTCCAAGGTGGGGTATTTAAAAGGAGCCTAAACATAGGCGTATGCAATTTGTATGGAATGGTTGTGAATTTATTAACAATATTTTCTTTTGGAACAACAGCTGAAATAGATAATAAATCACCATGAACTGACAGGTAACAATTCTCATTAAAGTCCAACGGATTATTAACAATATTATGATCATTGACATTCAAATAAAGGGAATATCCATTAACGTCCCAATTAAATTCGTAAATGAAGGGTCTGAAAAGTTCATAAGGTGTAGGTACATCAGAGGAGAAGTCACTAACTGTGTCTGCAATTAATGTAACATGCTCTCTTAAAATAAATGCCTCTAATTGAGTTGAATTCAAAACGATCTTCCATGTAGCTAAATCATTCCAACCTAATGGATATCCAATATCAACATCAAAATCAAAGAATTTGCATTTTATAAAGATATCATGATTAACACTCGTCCTAATTTCGTTATTGACAAGATGTATATTGATATCATTTTGGAAACCTTTCTCTGTAGGTACAATTCCCATATTAAATGTTACTGTTGAATTTTCTGAAAACTTTAAATCTGTCCAACCAAATGGTCTATATTCATCATTAGTTTCTCTGTATTGTCTTAAAAATTCTGGATCTTTACTAGATTCTCTTGTCGGTATACGCCAAGTAGTATCTTCCATAATGTTAATTGATAATTTAAGCATGGTATATATTCTTGTCTGACCAGGTACCAATCTTCTTATGGGTTTAGGAGTTCTTGATACAGATGGGCCCAATAAAGATTTTATGTGATTCATTTGCCTTTGAGCCCAAGGTCCATAGCACAGTGATCCGCGAAATACTTGAATATCTAGATGATGAGTTGGTGGGGCACCATTGTTACCCACATCTGGTCCATCCGATTTCAAAACGGTGGCATGAGCGCCATGAGGAACCATACCTGGAACATCGTAATCACACGTAACTATAATTTTAGAAGTTTTCAGTAAACTACTAAATTTAGCGTATTCTTGACTGGCAAAATCATATTCAATGTCGTTTAGTTTGTCATTGACATTATCAAACAAAGTTCCTTTATACAAAGATAATCCATTCCATTTTTGAAAAAATATATTATTCGTTACATCATTTTTCTTCTTCTTACGAGTAATACCAAGAGGTCTTGTCACTAAACCTGTAATTTTTGTAAATCTTTTCCATAATCTGGAGAGCTTACTTGCGTCAAATTTGAATTTAATTGACAACTCCTCATTGTAACCAATATTTTGTTTCATAGAGACTGAAACATTTTTGGCTTCAAGAGAGTATTTCATTTTATAAACATCTAACTTCGAGTCTGGTGAACAATAATCGATCAAACCTAATGCACTATCTGCACTCATAATTAATAAATATGGTGTAAATTTGTTACCAACAACTATAGAAAGATGGCTTATTCGTAGTTGAATGGGTAAAGAACTTAAAAATGTGGAAGCCTTTCGTATTTGTCTCTTGTTGAAAATTCTATCATTGATCGTTGTTGTATCAGTGCTGCTGTCATTAGTTGTTTGTGTATCAGCTTCATCCTTAGCTATGGAACCTGAACTTCCAACATCAGTGGAACTATCGCTATATGGGTCTGAGAAATTCAGTTCTTGCTCATTGAGAAATTCTTCGAATTTCAATTTTTCTTCTTTAGAAAACATGTTAATTATATTTTCATATGATTGCGTTCTATTGTAGATGAATAATTCAACACCTTCACATTGAAGTACAAACCTACAAGGCAATTTCCAATTCTTTAACCTTGCATCGCCTTCGATGTTATTATTATCTTCATAGAATTCGGATTTCCTTGTATTGAATAACCAGTATTTCCATGTGATGCAGCCTTGTAAAAAGGATATAGTTTGATCCTTTTCGATTATTGTTAGATTCTTAAAGAATATTCTTCCACCTAACAATGAAAATCGTACTGACTCTAAATTCAGTTTGATGTGTAAATGTTTCCAAAGGATCCACTCTAAAATTATACTAATTGTCAAAGCAATGGCTCGACCAACATAAAATATACCAGTAAGACATAGGATAACAACAAGAATCCAATCAACTAAAAAGACCCAACTAAAGTTTTTGCCTGCACCTAATGCAACACTACTAAACTCTGCGTTAGTATCCCTCATGTGGATTCGGATTGCTGTTATTTATTTGTTAAATTTTGGTCAAGTTTGTTAACTGCATGTAATAAAATCATTTATTTGATGCCGCAATTTCTTCCCAAAAAATCTCTCTCATAGAGATAATGAAATATCAAGTAGAAATGAAGGACTTTGGATACAAATACTATAAGAAGTTTGTTGACAAGAATATTGAGCATCACAAGTGACTTGCAATATTTTCAATTGAATGATTATTACAATAAATATAAATATAAATATAAATAGACATGCCAGTTAATTGAATACTAATACAAACATTTTTATGAGGTGATGATTTAATCACGATACTTGGCCAAGAAGGCTTTGTGAAAATCTTCCCAACTCTTGATCCATTCGACACCTGGTGCCAAAAACGTGGTCCTTAAATGATAGGTACCTGGGACTTGACCAAATCCAGAACCAGGTACAGTACAAATACCAGTTGCTTCTAATAATTCTTTACAGTAAAATTCATCTGGAGTCATCTCTAAGTGATGTGCCTTTTGAATAGCCTTAAATGGTAATATCAATCTAGGAAACAAATACATTGCTCCTTGAGGTTTTTGACATTCAATACCTTCTAAAGAGTTGAATGTTTCCCATAATCTTGTAGATCTTTCATTCAATTGTTTATGAATTGAACCTCTTTCCTTTTGATCAATTTCATAGGATTCGTCACCTTCAATCGGTGGAGAAACCATTAAATCAACTAGAGCTTGACCTGTGACGACTGGACATAATGAAATAGATGCTAATTTTAATAAAACTTGTTTAATTTCATGCGGGAATCCAGTTAATTCCATGTATCCACCTCTTTGACCACACTCACCAGAGACACCCTTTGAAGTAGAATGAAGGGATGCTAATTGAACGTCATCGAATTTCCCTGGAATGGTTTTTTGTAATTCTCGTAATACCTTTTTCATTGAATGAAATTGACCTTGACCAAAGATATTTTCTTGATAAACTTCATCAGCAATAATAACGATACCATATTTTGCTGCAATTTCAAAGATTTTAGCAATAGAATCCTTAGAGAGGACAGCACCAGTTGGATTACCTGGGTTAATAACAACAAGAATAGATGGTTTTATATTTTGTTTTGTAGCATCATTGACTACCTTTTCAATATCGTTAATATTGGTTGACCAATTTGATTTTTCATCTAAATAATAAGGTAATGCATGTGTATTATTTAAAGCCAAAGTAGCTGTGTATAATGGATATTGTGGAATCGGAATAAGTACACCTGTCTCTGGACCTTTACTAAGTGTTGAAAGTAAATAAGAGACGGCAGCTGATGCACCAGCTGTTAAAAAAATATCTTCAGGATAAGCAGGTTCACCATTATCTCTTTTTGTTATAAAATCAGCAACAGTCTTTCTTATACCATAAACTCCTTGAGAAGATGAATAAGCACCAACAGATCCACCAATTTCGTTTAATAATTTTCTTGCACGACGTACAGCATCTGGTTTATACAAAGATTTTAATGAATTTGAATTTGTTGTCTCTAAAGTGGTTAACAATTCAGGAAATTGTAATAAAGAAAGTACTTGTCTATAAAAACTCAAAGGTTTTTGTTTCAATTGTTGTGGATTACCAATATTAGCATTAATAATTTTATTAAATGGTAAAGATTTTGGATTTTCATTTAATTGTACTTGTAATTCTTCAGCACGCATTGGAATAGCACCTCTTACAGCATATTTAGCCTTCAAGACATTTTCATTAAGATCATTCAATGTAAGTGGTTGAGCAGGTTTCCAATTATTATGTTTTGGTAGATGAGAATGAGTATGTAATACTCCATGAGATTGTTGACGTTGTAACAACGGAGTCTTTAGAGAGTAAAATCTTGTTGTCGGTAAAGAAGTTTGTGAATTATTATTTTTTAGAATGATTGATGATGATGACATCGGTAATTGTTGAAATAGTTTTGATTTTGTTCTAATTAATTTTTGAGTTGTTAACATTGGGTAGTGTTATTTATATTATTTAGTGTGGGGATGATTTCTCAAACGTTAAAGAGGGAAAGTTTGAATCTGAATGACTGTTGCCTCCTCTTTGTATAAAAGACTTGATAGTCACGATTATTTTTTTGCTTAATATAAATAAAGTTATAATTAAGAGATCTCTTTATTAAAGACGCAAAACCAGGAAAGGAAATAAAATGACAGATATACGTAATTTAGGTTAGTAAAATAATAATAATGGTTATATATCTGATGATTTGACGAAAGTTAGAAAAGGGAGTAGTTATATCTGACTTTCTTAATGAATTGTGGGTTTTTATATAATGTGAGCAAAAAAAAACGCTTGGTTTTGAGTAGATAAAAGATTTGCGTCTGTTTTGTAGAGTGTGTGTCACCAAGTAAAAATGATTGTAATCAGTTCGAAAAAAGTGAAAAATTTTGCACGGATGAATGAAAAAACTGATTGAGCATCCAGAAATTTAATTAAGAAAAATTACAAGTATCCCGTTAATATACTATCATTTATATATACTAATAATAATAATGATTTTTTCAAGATAAGGTCAATTTGATCAAAGTTGGCTCATGTTTAGATAGATGCAGCCTGTCAAAATATTATCATGAGATTTTAAGGATAAGAGAGATATATAGAGTATTATTATATAATATATAATAAAAAAGTATGTCGGGGATTAAAGTACGCTGCGGAGATTGAAGTGCGCTCTTCTCATTGGTGGTTTTTTTTATTTCCTTATTGGGGCAAACCAAATACCGAGAATCGGAGTTTCCTAATTTAGGCAAAGAGACCATGTGATATTGACATTTCTATCAGGAGTGTTTATTGAATATTATACTATACTATATTAAGTCTGAAAATGAAGTCTATCTTTAATAATGAGTGTTAGTTCTGTATTATAATGTTTTGTATTAATTGTTTATATATCTTTATATGTAGTATGTAAATCTCTATGTTAGAGGCATTTCGTCTTACAATTTAGTCTCATTTAATACAATATAAAACATATTAAAGAATAAGTTTGTTACTTTACAGAGAGTATTAGAATAAGAATACTGTTATATGTAAACAGTCATGTGACTTATCATAATGATTCTACGCATATAAATGAGACAAACATTTTTTGTATATCATCGATAAATAATAACGGCTTGTTTAATAGACTGTTTAGCAAAACTTACTTCTATCCCATACGTTTCTCTTCTCTTCTTGTCTATGTAAAAAACTTGTTCTTTTTCTTATTTTACCGCTGAAAATTTTAATCGCCACCAAATTCATCATCTATTATTGAGAAATCGATAACAACTCAATATGACATTGACACCATATGAAATCTTAGAAATATCATCTGATTCAACACCAGATGAAATTAAACGTGCTTATAGAAAATTAGCACTTCGTTATCATCCAGATAAAGTACAAGATCCAAATGAAAAACAAGAAAATGAGATTAAATTTAAAGAAATTAGTACAGCTTATGAAATTTTAACTAATGGTTCATATGAAGAAGAACAAGAAGATTTAAAGTTTAAAGAAGCCTTTAAGAATCAACAGAAACATAGTGATGTCATTATTGAACTGAATGTTTCTATTTCTGAATTGTATAGTGGTAAAAATATTAAATTTGCTTTGAAAAAAGATATTATATGTGAAATATGTGAGGGAAATGGATGGAAAAGACGTAAAAATGGGAATTTATATGAACCACCGGAGATTGATTGTGTTAGTTGTAAAGGTATTGGATATTTACAAAGAGAAATGTCAACACCATTCGGATTTACTACAATTCAAAAAGTTTCATGTAATAAATGTAATGGTAGAGGTAAGATTAAGAGTAGACCCAATTCTGATAAAAATAAATGTAAAAAATGTTATGGAAAAGGTTTAATTAAACAAGAGAAAACTTTAATGGTAAGTATACCAAGAGGTTCTATTGACGGTGATATTATAACATTTGAAGGTGAAACAGATCAAAATTTAGATGGTATAAAACCTGGTGATTTAATATTCGTCATTGAAGAAAATGATCAAATTAATGATTCAGACATTCAGTTAAAGAGAAATGGTAATAATCTTTTTATGAACCTAACTATTTCATTAGCAGAAGCAATTACTGGTTTTGATAATAAATTTTTGACAAAGACTTTCGATGCTAGATTATTATATTTAAGTATTCCCAAAGGTAAAGTCATCAAGCCTGGTAATGTTATCAAAATTAATAGAGAAGGTTGGCCATTAAATCATAGTGATTATGATTTTGGTGATTTATTTATCAAGATTCATATTGAATTTCCACCGGATAACTGGTTTAGTGAAAAGAATGATTGGATTCAAATCAGAAATATTTTGCCAAATGTTATAGATAACGTAAAGGTTGATCAAAATGATCCGAGAAATATCGAAATTGTAAATAATTATACTATCTTGGATCAAATGCCAAAACCACAATCACAATCACAGTCACAATCACAACCTGGAACAAAGAATCCAAATTCTCCATATGATGATGTACCAGAGTGTCCAACGCAGTAGATATTCTTTGTTTTCCTCTCCCGCCTTATAGATATTTTGATAGAAAACTGTAAATATATTCGCATTTTTCATTGAGGTGGAAAAAAATGAAATATAAAAAATATAATCTTAAATTACCATCCATACAATAGAGCAACAACGAGCAAATGTCAGCCCTTACAAGATTGTTTCATAAACGTGTACCACATTCATTTCCAAAGACTTTTACATTAGCCAAAGACTCAAAAGTTTGCATCGAATACCTTGATAAGTTACCCTTACATCAACAGACATTACAAAAAATTGAGGATAAGATCAATGATTCAATTAATCAATCAATGGATTTTTTATTCCCATTAGCACAATTATTTGAACGGTTTGAGAATAGTAGAACAAAGGCACAACAAAATAAAGTTCTTGAGATTTTAATTCATAATGTCTATTTTACATGGTATCCACCTGCAGAGCATCTGATGCCATTAATTCGTCAACGCGATTTATTTATCAAAAATTGGCCTATACAACGTCATTCTGATCTTATCCAAAAGACAACTTCCGAATTATCAAATACACAGGCATCAACTCCACCATCACCGAATTTACGTGAGTTGTGGCTTAAGAAAAAGGAGAATGCAGTAAATGCCACATTGAATACAATAGATGACCCCGCCATATCCAATATCATGGAACCTATATTGAGTCAATACTTCTTTCTTATGCAACAAGGTATGTTCTTAAGAAAATCTCTTCCGGGACTACCATTCCTTGAAGTACCGGTAAATGTTTTGGGCGATGACATTGCTGAGTGTCGAATTCACAATTTGGCTAAAAAGAAAGTCGAACAAGTTTGGCAATCATTAACGGTTGATAATCCATTATTGCCCGAACAGAGCGAAGAACAATTACAGATCATTCAAGCAGATACTAAGATGAACAGGCGTTGCAGACGTCGTTACAAACTTATCCTTAGAGGTGCTTACACTTATAACAACAATAGTCGCAGCTTTAATAAAGTCTCCATGTTTTGATATCAAAGAGTTACGATAATTTTAAAAGCGTCACAGTCACGTGCTATTAAAATGTCTCCGCCACAGTATGATACGGTGTTTTACCGTTTGAGAGTATTAAAGAGAGTGAAATAGTAGCGATAACTACAATTATAACTGTCTGTTATTAACTGGAAATTAACAATTATGACGGGACTCAACTCCACTAGTCAAGAGATTAATATTAAAAACTATAACGACCTCGAAAGAGCAGATTTCGTTCCTGCTAAAGAAAATGACTGGGATGACCTTGAAAGGGAATACAGTCAATACAAGCTACAAGAGTTTAATGACAGCACCTTCAAACATTCGGAACCTTCAACGGAGTCCCTCAAAGGTGCTAAAGCTCCAAGCTGGAAAGAAATACGGCCATTGGAGCACGAAGTAGATTATATCAACAGCTCAAATATTTATATACCATCTTATTACGAACATCAAGTTTCTTTAAAAGAATATTATAGACATAACCTTCGTGATAAACTTACATTTAGATTTGTTGGTCAATATATTTATTCCGTATTTCCTGTCTTACAATGGCTTCCACATTATAATTATAACTGGTTTATGAGAGATTTAATTACCGGTATTACTATTGGATGTGTCCTTGTACCACAATCGATGTCATATGCTCAATTGGCTACACTTCCACCACAATATGGTCTATATTCATCATTTATTGGTGCTTTCACTTACTCTCTATTTGCTACATCCAAGGATGTCTGTATCGGCCCTGTCGCTGTCATGTCATTAGAGACTGCAAAAGTTGTCGCGAAAGTGCAACAAAGAAACCCTGATGCTAGTGCACCAGTAATCGCTACGACTTTGGCTCTATTATGTGGTATCATCGCTGCAGGTATAGGTTTTTTAAGACTTGGATTTCTTGTAGAATTGATTTCAATGACTGCTGTCACTGGATTCATGTGTGGTTCTGCTCTAAATATTATTAGTGGCCAGGTACCTGCTTTAATGGGATATAGTAAATTAGTCAATACAAGAACTTCCACTTATAAAGTCATTATCAATACTTTGAGACATTTACCTAATACAAAATTAGATGCCGTCTTTGGGTTGATTCCATTGGTAATATTATATGCATGGAAATGGTGGTGTGGTAATGCTGGTCCAAAATTAGCTCAAAGACAATTTGGTAAGACTAAACCAAGACTTAATTTTTATATTCAAACATTTTATTTCTATGCCCTGGCTTGTAGAAATGCAATCATCATCATTGTCTTCACTTGTATCTCATGGGCCATAACCAGAGGTAAAAAAACAGAAAATCGTCCAATTAAAATACTAGGTACAGTTCCATCAGGACTAAATGAGGTTAGAGTATTTAAAGTACCTGATGGATTAATGAAAGATATTGCTCCAGAATTACCTGTCTCCGTTATTGTATTGTTATTGGAACATATTGCCATCTCTAAATCATTTGGTAGAGTTAACGATTATAAGATTGTACCAGATCAAGAAGTAATTGCCATTGGTATTACCAATTTGTTAGGTACGTTTTTCAATGCTTATCCTGCTACAGGATCTTTCTCTAGATCAGCTTTAAAGGCTAAATGTAACGTTGCCACTCCTTTATCAGGTATCTTCAGTGGTGCCTGTGTCCTATTAGCCATATATTGTTTAACTGGCGCATTTTTCTTTATCCCATCTGCTACACTTTCCGCCGTCATCATCCATGCTGTCTCAGATTTAGTAACAAATTATAAGACCACTTGGTTCTTTTATCAAACTAATCCATTGGATTTAGTTTGTTTTATTACAACTGTCTTAATCACCGTTTTTTCCTCCATCGAGAACGGTATCTATTTTGCCATGTGTTGGTCATGTGCTATGTTGCTTCTTAAAGTTGCATTCCCAGCCGGTAAATTCATGGGTCGTATTGAAATCACCGAAGTCATAAATGGTAATATTGTTTCTGATTCAGCAATCACAGAGATCACTTATGACAGTGACTCTGAACATGGTGAAACCATAGATTTATCTCTAGATAGAAAGAAAGCTAACAAATCGTTCAATAAGTTTAAATCGAGTAAATCTTTAAGAATGGAAAACGTTAAAGAATTGACAAATTCAACCAGTTCATCTGTAAATAATGATACCCGAATCAATAATGAAAAGTTGATCTATTACACTAAATGGGTTCCATTTGATCATGCTTACTCCAGAGAGTTAAATCCAGACGTCGAGATTCTTCCGCCACCTCCAGGTGTCATTGTATATCGTTTCACGGATAGTTACACATATATTAATTCATCAAGACATTACGATATAATATTTGACGAGATCAAGAGAACTACAAGAAGAGGACAATTGCTTCATCATCGTAAAAAATCTGATCGTCCCTGGAACGAACCAGGTAAATGGGAACCACCGACATTTTTAATGAATCTGACCAAGAAATTTACAAAAAATTCAGACGAAGGTAAGGCTCAGAATGAACAAACCTCAGAGAACAAAGATGATAGACCTCTGTTGAAGATTTTATGTTTAGATTTTTCACAAGTGTCTCAAATTGATAGCACCGCTTTACAATCACTGGCTGATTTAAGAGTTGCTGTTAATAGATATGCTGATAGACAAGTAGAATTTCATTTTGCTGGTGTGATCTCACCATGGGTTAAGAAAGGTTTGAAGAATTTGAAATTTGGTAGCACAAACGAACAATTCAGTGATGAGTCTATCATTGCTGGCCACTCAAGTTTCCACCTTGCAAGGGTGCCAGATAATATTCAATCAGATGATATAGAAAACAGAATAGTTTACGATGTCAAGGTTGCGACAGGTACTAATTTACCATTCTTTCACATTGACATTCCCGATTTTGCCAAATGGAATATCAAATAAACTATCGTCCCTTACAACTTTGCGTCCTTACGCACATTAATAAATAATATATATATATTATTTGCTACTAAAACTAATATGATACAACTAATGACATTTATTGCATACTCTATATTTAATACCAAACTCCGAAGAACACAATCTCTTATGTTTTTTTCAATTCGTTTATATATGAAAAGGTTGGCCATGGCCTACAGGATATAGAAGAAGATAAATAATGCACTAACGACTAAAATGACGGCGAAGGTCAATAAGGTGATATTTTTCATTCTTTGCCACCAGAGTCGTTCTTTCAATTTTGTTGCCTTCCTCTTGAAATTATCACTATTGCTGTTTAATTTTGATGTCTTATCTACAAGCAATGATACTCTTTCCTGCCTTTCTAAAAATTTGTCAATATTGTCATTCATAATTTGAATAACACTTTGTATGTCATTCTCTGCATCTTCAGCAACTGAATCATTACCTGAATCGTTAGCGTTTGTATTCTTTTTCTTATAAGAGAGAAGCTCAATATGAAACTTGTCCAAAATTTCTTGGATATGGACTCTCAGTTCCATATTAGACTCATTAGACATATATTCATCATGTTTTAAATCACTTAATAATCTAATCGGAAGAATTTTGGGCGTATCCACTTTTGTAAAACATACAAATATAGAGTCATTGTTTGCGCATGTCGTATAATAACAGTCAAAACCGTCAATCAAATTGGAAGAAACCTTTGTCACTTTATTCCCACTTATCGATATCACTTTTGGCAACACCAGATCAATGATTAGTTTATGAAATATCTTTGGATTGGCACTTTGATCGATAGATCCATAGTTCCCATCAGATCCACTTCCCTCTGTCCCCTCATTCTCAAAATAACTGGAAACTGTAGTCCCATTCTTTAGTTCTTCCACGTACGTTACGTTAAACCGTTTCATTCACACTTGTATATCAAGATTGCAAACTTTCTATTCTTCAAGATTGAACTCTCTATATTGATCATGCTACCCCCTTTTCGATTTTCTATATTTTGATATTGAAAAATTATTCACGTGATGAATGAGACGTATAACGAATATAGTATAAATAGATTATTTAGAGTAGAAGGATAGGTATGCTTGTAGAATCGTAAGTTGAATCTAGGTAAAACGGGAGTCGCACCAGCCCTTTACAACGTATTGGGTTTGATTTTGAAGAATTCCACAAGGTTTCAACATCATGCCTGCTTCTGTAGACCATGGCTTAAGATTAGAATTGACTCTTACTATGGAAGTATCATCAGTATTGTTCTCTGTTGATTCCTGAGTAATGAAAGTGAGGTTGCTAGGAATATTATCTCCAAATGTATCTGAACGTAAGTTTCCCTTTGAGAAATCGTTCCAAATCTTGACTTTAGTTCGTATAGCCAGTTTTATACCTTCGTTAAATTTTAAATTATCAATGCATTGTTTTGGGTTAGTATGGAGTGAAAGGTTTGTAAAAGTATTATCGTCGATATATACTTCTGGAAGTAAATTCTTGTTTATTGTTGATTTTTCAATAGCTAAAAGTTTGAGAAAATTGACATTTGTAGACCTTTGCCTTGTTCGTTTGTTATTCGGGGATAATCCAGTCAGACCAGTTGAATTCGATGTTGAGTTTGGCCAAATTTCCAATTCAAATATTTTATCTTCATCTGGTGACTTTTGCTGTTGTTGTTTATGGGGAATAACATTTGAAGTCATTTCTATCGAAGTAGCATCTTTGGATTTGATTCGTTCGTATATTGGTGAAATATATTGAATGATATCCTTGGGTGTCAAAGTATCTTGCAACTCCAGGTCCTGTAGATTCAATAATCTAATCAAAGGTTCCTCCATGGAGGTTTCTGTATCAATTAACCGTATCGTATTGAGTGGATGACCCTGTATTATACTTTGAGACGGCAGTATTTCATCAGAATACTTGCGTTTATATCGTTTACTGAGCATACCTTCTTTGACAGCTGTGTCAAATTCATCCTCATTTGAGGATGACTGTTTAATTTGTGAAAGTACAGCACTCATAGATGGTGTCACGGAACGTGATCGTGTAACTGTCTCAGTAGTTGTAGTAGCCTTTGTAGCGATGGTACTTTGAGCTAAGTTTTTGGGTATCAGGTTGAAACTACTTTTGTTCCTACTCTTGTTCCTCCTATAACTGAAAACAAGATTGTTTTCGTTCTCATTCCTGGAGATGTTCTTCATGGAGATCGAGAACTGCTCATTTATTTTAGAATCCTGTATTACCGAGAGAGGCGAAAGTATCATATCTGCTCACTAAGGAGATTTGCTGTTGGATTGTGACCTTTACGAGTCAATCAAACGGGGGCTTGACTTAGCTCAGATGTCTGTAGAGGATTCAAATCAAAATGCCTTTTGTTAAACTTCAAAGATGCAAAGTCCTGGGGGGAAAGCAGTTATTTTCAAAAAGATGAGATTGAATTGTTTGTTCTCTTATTAGAGATGATAATGCACCGGTAAATTCTTTATTAACACAAAGATAAATCAAATATGCCTGTGTCACTGAGGTTTTGAATCTCCCGTGGAGTCTTAAGAAGTAAATCTTCTGTATCTATTAGCGATTTGCTTATGAAATTTTTTGCGTATCGCGATCATATGATTGAAATTATGTTCATTATATAATGAGTATAAAGTAGTTTATGGAATTGGATGAATCTAAGTGGGTCTATTTGAAGGTTGATTGAAGTTTTGAGGTTGTGAGGTAAAGTTCGATGGTAATTGTGTGTGTTCCTGGGGTGCTGAGCCATTAAGCGGTATGTTTGCAAGGTGATTCTTGGTATTGGAACTTTGAATTGGCATCGTTCGGGGTGGATTGTATGCTGTTGAAGCAGTAAAGCTTTGTTGAACTGGAATTGTTGGTACTGCTGCCATTCCATCTGATAACAACGTTTGATTTGGGAAACTACCCATAGTTGGTACCGCTGCCATCGATCTGTTATGGTTGCTCGGAGATTGAGTAGTAACATTGGCTGTTGTTATCGCTCTCTCTTGTTCCAATTTCTTCTGTCTTTCCAAAAACTTTTGTTGTTTTCTTCTCTCACGATCATCATGAGCCTTCTTTTGTTTGGCTCTAATAATCTTCAACTCTGGTACAAATACCTTGCGTAATTCATCTTCGACTTTTCCTAGACACATACTACATAAGAACACTGAACAATCACCAAATCTAGCTCTTCTATCTGTAGGTCTTGCACTCAATGATGATTCTTCGGAAATCTTTGGTTGTGGTGCATGTTCTTCACCGTCATCAAGATAGTTAACATTCTCACGTTGTCTTCTTGAGGATCTTCTACCAATGCTATTCTCGATAAACCCACCAAGTGTAACTGTACCAAAATCTCGTTGAGTTAATATTTTACCAAAATCTTTCTTGGAATGAATGGAACTGTTTGATAATAATTCAATCAATTTGGAAGTTTGACAATCAAAATGTTGCCATTTGAAACACATATCACAACAAACAATAGGATTATTAAAACTTTTCAGTTGTTTCAATTTCATATCATTTACTTCGTCTCCATCAGATTCTGAAATAATCACTTGCTCAGTTGATAATATGGGATCAACATCACAAAAACATTGAAATATCCAATCGTTTTGATCATCAGCTTCAGTAATATTAGTGGGAATCTCTAATTCATTGAAATTAAGCAAATCCTCTGTAGTTATACAAATATCTCTTGGTAATTCTTGGATTTTGGAAATTATGGAGTTGTCAGTGATAGTCTCTGTATTTGTTATTGAACGGTTATTACCTAAGATTCTTTCTGTGAATAATGGACCCTTTGTAAGAACTTCAATATCTGTTTCATTCAAGATTGAGTCTTCTGGCTGAGGTGTACTAGCTAAACTTGTCTCTTCATTGTCATTTTCATTCCTAGTTCTACGTCTATTTATTTTCTCCTTCTTCAAATCTGTCTCAAATCTTGCCCAAAGTTCACTCCAAAGATTATCCTTACATTTTTTGATTAATTTCGTTACTGTACGTTCTCTAGTCTTGATAAATGAATCTCTATCATCCAGTTTATCAAGTAAGTGATTTTCTAATTCTTTCCTCTTAATCTCCTTTTCTCTGTCCAATAGTCTTGAAGATCTTTTACGTCTAGTTACCAATTCTTTCATTTCATTCTGTTTGACTATTTGAGTCAATAATTTTGATGAATGAATCAAAGAAAGAACAGTTGTTTCAATCCAACCTTCTAAGTTATTCATCAGTTCTTTATTAAACACACCCTTTTGAGCTCTTTTATTAAAATTTTCCTCGACAACTTTCAAAAATGACTTCCAATCATATGACATAACAATATTTGTAATCTTGATTGTTTGTAAATAATTTTCAATCTCCTGGGAATAATCTAAATGGATCAATTCATTTTGTTTCATATCGTCCTCATATTTGACTGTACAATTCTGTAACTTCACTGGAACAAAGAATTTATCTCTTGGTGGTTCCTCAATTTGCACACATTCAACAAGAGAACCTGGATGTGTCATAAAGATTATATTACTTCTTTTCAATGAATCTTTATCGGATTCTGATGCATTATCAATTTTCAAATAATCAAATAGGTCAGGATTATTGCCAATATAGTTTCTGAATATCATATTTCTTGCTTCAATTTGTTTGATAACATGATAAATAATATTAAATTGTTGAATAAGAGAAAGTTGGTTGAACTGACCATTATATTTCAAATCAGTCAGTTCCATATTTGTTAAAAATTCCGTAATAGAAATATCCCAATTTGTACCCTTATTATTAGTCAACTGTCTCAATAATTGACTCTTGAGAGTTTCATAAAGGTTAGATCTTTGTTTTTCTTCATTATCACTCTCACTATAGTTGTCACCATCACCATCGATAAATTCACCATTTGACAAAGCAAGAATATCCTTCAACATAAGAATCTCATCAAATTTAATATGTTTCCACATAGGTTTTGTACCAAAATAAACCTCCATAGTGACAAACGAATCACATACAGCATATAACCATGAAATCACATATTGGTATGTCCAAGTAGATCTAACATTACTCAAAGTCTCAAACTGAAGCTCTATTGATGACACATTATCCCAAGGATGCTTTGCCAATTGTGATAAAGTTTCCTCAGTTAAATAGTCCCTAAAGTTAAAGCTTTGATTGATTTTCTTTCTAACTGGCTGTATTTCCTTACGTTTAGCAGCATTCTCAACCGGGTTTTCAACCTGTTCTTCCACAAAATTAGCAGCCAATGCACTCTCAGCATATGAAGTCACCCTTGTAGACCGTCTACTACGTCTTTCACCCAACATATCGATCTCTATCCTCTCCTTTCACTATTGTCAATCACTTCATCATCTTATAGTAAACAAAGTGAATAATTTTTCATCAACGCGATTTCAAAGTTATAAGCAAAACAAGTTGAATATAACTGTCAAAACAGACTCATTCAACACTATAGAGTGATTCTAATGTCTAATTAACATTGATAATGCGATGTTAAACATAATTCACAATCTTCAACACTTAAAACTCTCTATTTTACATCAAATTTAACACAAGATATATTTAAAGTGTTACCCGCATTTCGAAAAGGGGAATTTCTTATATTTCATGAATATAAAATTCAAACACATCAAGAATTAAAAGTGAGTTTCTATTGAGGAATAGAAGCAGTTTAATCGTTGGTTTGAAGAGGTTATTAGTGATTTTATTAGAGTCTTGAGAGGATATGTCCAATACTCAGGATTATCACGTTAATACCCAGTTTAAAATGGGAGGAATGGCGACGCCACCGTCTCAAAAAGATGTTAATCTTTCAAATAATAATATCATCTCTCCCAGTGTAATGGCACCTGCTTCTTTACGAATGATGGGTAAAACTCAACAGCAACAGCAGCAGCAAGCTTATAATACTCCTCCACAACAGAATCAGTCATTGATGGCTCCAGTCAACTTTATTAATGATGCAGAAAAAGATACCCAGCATCAAAGAAACAAATTGCAACAAACTCAAGTACCACAAGAAGCTCAAATACCAAAATCCAATGGTTCAAAGACAGAAATCAAACAGTTTCATAGAAAATCTCTTGGTGATTGGGATTTTTTGGAAACTGTAGGTGCTGGGTCTATGGGGAAAGTAAAATTAGCTAGACATCATCAAACCAATGAAATTTGTGCTATAAAGATTGTGAATAGGGTGACAAAAGCATACTTACATAAAGATCAATCTTTACCACCTCCAAAGACAGAACAAGAAGTAATTGAAAGGCAAAAAAAATTAGAGAAAGAAATTTCGAGAGATAAAAGAACAATAAGAGAAGCTTCTTTAGGTCAAGTACTTTATCATCCACATATTTGTCGTTTATTTGAAATGTGTACAATGTCAAATCATTTTTATATGCTTTTTGAGTACGTATCAGGTGGTCAATTATTAGATTATATTATTCAACATGGTTCTTTAAGGGAACATCATGCAAGAAAATTTGCGAGAGGTATTGCCTCGGCGTTAGAATATCTTCATGCCAATAATATTGTTCATAGAGATTTAAAGATTGAAAATATAATGATTTCAACATCTGGTGAAATTAAAATTATTGATTTTGGTTTATCAAACGTTTATGACAAGAAAAAACTTTTGCATACATTTTGTGGATCTTTATATTTTGCAGCACCAGAATTGTTGAAAGCTAATCCATACGTGGGTCCCGAAGTTGATATTTGGTCCTTTGGTGTTGTACTCTATGTCTTGGTTTGTGGTAAAGTACCCTTTGATGATGAAAATTCAAGTGTCTTACATGAAAAGATTAAACAAGGTAAAGTAGAATATCCAACTCATCTTTCAATTGAAGTCATATCTCTATTATCCAAAATGTTAGTCGTTGATCCGTTAAAGAGAGCTTCTTTAAAACAAGTAGTTGAACATCCATGGATGAATAGAGGTTACGATTACATAACACCATCATATTTACCGAAGCGTATACCATTAACGCCTGAATTAATTGATATGAACGTCCTCAAAGAAATGTTTCGTTTAGAATTTATAGATAATGTCGATGATGCTAGATCAATCCTTTTGAGGATAATATCTGAGGATTCATATAAAGAATTATCAGAACAATATTGGATCAAAGTTAAAACATTAAAGAATAACAATAGTTTATCAGGCTTCGATGATCCAACTCAAGCATATAGTCCCTTATTATCGATGTATTACTTGGTTTCTGAAATGTTAGCTCGTAAGATGGCAAAATTACAAAGACGACAAGCTCAACAACAAGCTATTCAACAACAAGAGAAGAAAAATTTAGAGAATGCGGTTAGTATCTTATCTAATGTACAAAAAAATGACAATAAAAAGATTAATAATTTGGACTCCAATCTTGTATCTAATAACATTCCACAATTATTAAGATCGCCAATGTCAACGACGTTAAAGGATGACACTAAATTTCACAACAACAACAACAACAACAACAACAACAACAACAACAACAACAACAACAACAACAACAACAACAACAACAACAACAACAACAACAACAACAACAACAACAACAACAACAACAACAACAACAACAACAACAACAATCACTTCAACATTCATCTGTTAATACACCATCTGTTATCCCACCATTAAATTCGCCAATGGAATTATCTACGCCACAGAATAATAATGTAAACAAAAAACCATTACAAGTTTTAATTCCACCAAAAATTTCTATGCCTGAACAAGCACATAGATCTCCAACTAGTAGAAAGGCTTCTGATAATTTAGAAACATTTGATTCTGTCATGGATAATCCTAATGGTAGTAATAGCAATGGCAATATTGAAAACAAGGATGCTCTATCTTATCTTGATAGTTACTTACATCAACAACGGGGAAGTATATCACCAGTCGATTCAAATAAAGACGGACAGTCGAGTTTTGGTGGAATATTCAGGCGATTATCACAGCGTCGTCAACAAAATACACCACCATCACATGCTCAAATCGATACATCACTTACATCTTCCAAACAACAGCAACCTCAGGTTCAAGTTAGCTTACCAAGTGACGATCGTACTAATAACGGACAGCCAATCAAGACTCATACGCGTGCTGTCTCAGAATATGTACCCACCGTTTCTAATGGTCCATCTCATGGTTTGCCAAGCTACAATCACTACAATTATAATAAGACTGCTGCTACTCCTGCAACTGCAGCAGTCAATAACAATATAATCACAACTCCACAAAGGTCAGCATCACAGAAATATTCCAAGAAAGCAGATTTACCAGCGTTGCCTAATAATGCAGAATCTATACTTCAAGAACAGCGTAGTAAGCAAATGGCAAATAAAATGCAACAATTGCAAGTTTCTGGTAATCATTGCCAAGATGTAAATGTCAATACTTCAACAGTTGAGGCAGATGAAGCAAATACATCCAAGGAGGATAATATGCCATTACCACCATTGAATGTTGTCAAGGGTCGTAAGTACCATCCAAGTGCGAGAGCCAAATCTGTTGGTCATTCTCGTCGTGAATCACTCAAGTTCAATAGACCACCTGTTCCAGCTGGAGTCCTGCAGCCAGAATATGATGATCATGGCTTTTTAGAATATAGCGATGATAATAAATCAGATAGCAATTCTAATAACAATAGTGTGGTTGTGTCTAGCCATAATGATAATGCTAAATCTTCTACTAAGCCAGCATCATCCCACATCGTGGGCAAACCTTCACAACCTGTTACCACAAACCCAGCTTCTGAGCAAGAATTGACTGATGAGCAAATATTAGAACAAGCTTCCAGGGCTCCGCCAGGAACGATGCCATCTGTAGATTACCCACGTTCTCTGTTCTTGAAAGGTTTCTTTTCTGTGCAAACAACTTCATCAAAACCATTACCTATCGTCAGATATAAAATTATATCTGTGTTAAAAAAAATGAACATTGAGTTCAAAGAGGTTAAAGGTGGGTTTGTGTGTATACAAAGAGCACCAATTGCTACTGAACTCATTAATCATGACTCTAACCCAAGCGCTCAATCTCCATCTCTATTGCAAGTACCAATTGATAACAAAAGTCTGAATAGTCGTCCTTCAAGACAAAGTTCCCTGAGAAGGCAAGGTTCTGTCAAGTATGGTCAACCAGGGACTCTTGGTATTCCAGCAACGCCATTGGCTCCCAATACTCATGAAAGGAATGTATCATTAATAGCATCGCCAATGGTCAATCATCCTAATCAATTTTCGATGCAAGAGCAATCGTCTGCTTCTATTGAAGATCTCCATGAAGATTCTGATGACGATATTTTAACTACTTCTAAAGTCCAAGATATGAACAAGATCCCTGCTCTTCAAGCTACTATGTCGGGTAAGGAAAGGCCACCAATTAAGTTTGAAATTCATATCGTCAAAGTTAGAATTGTTGGATTGGCAGGTGTTCATTTTAAGAAAGTTAGTGGTAATACTTGGTTATATAAAGAGCTGGCTTCTCATATATTGAAGCAGTTGAATTTATAAGAAATACTCAATATTTCTAATTCTATATATTACATTTATCTCGTTGTGTTAAGCTTTGTTATCGAATCAATATTAAGATTTGATTTTTTGCAGTCGATATGCTGTTAAATGCCTTCTCTATGGATAGTATTTTTTTTCTCTTGAAGAATCTATAATAATCATTTAACATTATAAAGCGTTCGAGATGCTTTCAACCTCGTATGAGTTATTTTCAAAAGTGTAAGATTTCACTCTTGAAAAGAAGAAAGGTTTTTCGTTTCTCAATGAACATTCAGAAACATTTCCTCCAATATCTTCTACTGTCGAAATTATCCATTTCAGTCTCTGATGTCTCCTATGTCCTTGATTTTTAATGGTTAGCTCTTCTTTGAAACTATACTTATCATTTGCCCTTGTGATTGTAACATGGTTTGTTTCACCATCAAAGAATAATTTCCAGTCACACAATTGACTAAATGCTAAATGGTTTTCTCTTTTGAAAGATTTGATAATTTCTGATGGTTGCTTCGTTGTCAACAGCCTTAATACTTTGCCATCCTCATAGAATCTAAAATACCTGTAATAAGTGAGCATTTGAATAATATTACCAATTGTGGATGAACCTTCTCCAGGGGCACCATATCTAAGGCGATTTATCACACTAATGTAGACACCCTCAAATTTAATAAATGGACGTTCCTTTAGCATACGTTGATAATCAGTATCCCATAAAATTTCTTCCAATTTCTTTATGCTATTTTCACCGTTCAATCTAATGAGTTCGTTATCATATACTTGTTTAGAGTATATCTGCTTAGCAAATATTTTATATGGTAAGGAATCGTGAAAGCATAATTTGTTAAACTTTGAACAAGTCAAAGATAAGTTAACCCAAGATTCACCAGAGCTCAATACCACATATTTGATTATTCTTAATAAGATATCGTTAGGTAGCATATCAAGAATCCAACATGGTAATAATTTCTCCGTCACTGTCACTCCATCTTCATGTTGAATGTCACCAATTTCATCATTGCTTCTCTTGGCGTTATCATGATTTAGGGAAAGACCCTTCATTTCCTGTTGGAATACCCACTCCTCATGTAATTTCTTACCATATGCTTTCTCGACTTTTGGGTGAAGTTTTAATGCTCTTCTATAATAATTTACAGCATCTGACATCGCACCATCCCTTTCCTTTGCTACACCTTTCTCCCATATAGAAACAGCTTCTGCTAGTTTGGTGTCACTATCATTCTGTACCACAGTTCTACTTTGGCTCATCTCAAACTTCTATTTGGCATCTAGTTAATATCTTTCTTGCCTTTTTATTTCTTTAACATATGTTTAATATTTGAACATAATCGTTATATTTTCAAAAAATTAAATATCGAAATTTCATTTTAGCCTAAAAACATCATAAAAAAATAGACTTGAAGCAAAAGGAGCTTTCATAAACTTATGAACAAGATATTATAAACTCTATATTCATTGTAAGAACCATCTTAGTTTTTCTGGCTCTTGAACGATAGGCTTTAGCACTCAAATGCCAAGAAAATTTGATTTACTTAAGCAAAGATACATTCTCATTATTTTGGTGGTTACCACTGATCAAATTATCGATTTCATTTAGTAATGTAAAATCAAAATTATATTCTAATGCAAAATCAGTACCATGAGATAAAGTACCTAATAAATCTGTAAATTCAGAATTAATCTCATTATTGTTGTTGAAATTATTATTATTTTCAATAAATTTATGAGCAACCTCATAGTTCAAAGTATTGGATTCTAGAAATGTTTCAAAATCTAAATGGTACTCATTTTTTACATCAGATTCACTCCTTATGCATTGAATTGCTAATATTGCCGAGTAAACCATGTACAAGTTCGCACGTTCAAAAGTTGAGAAATTTCTTTTCCAAAGTAGCAATAGACAATGCAACTCTTCGATACACTCGTCGATTAACTCTCTACTTTCTTCCAAATCAAACATAAAGGGTTTGTTATATGATATAATAACAATATAATAATGATACCATACGTATACTGTTGTTGGATTGAAATCACGCAGTCTTTTCAGTGATCGTTTATCCCACTTCAAATCTTGGGATAAATCTCTTCTCCAATTAATCATTTCTGTATTAAATTTTGTCAACACTTCACTTCTTTGTTCGAGGGTTTCAGTTTGTATAAAAATCTTACTTGCAAAGATTTCAGTAATTCTTGATAATACAATCAATTTTTTCAATGGATTAACCCATGATAACGATACACCTGGATTATATATATAATCTTCAATACCTGTCTCGATATCTGGTAATTCATCAGTTTCAGGTACAGTAGAATTAGATACCCTAAGAGAGGTAGATCTACCAAATAAAACCGATATTAAATGATCTGCAATATAACAACCCCAATATATTCTACTTCTGACTTCAAAATCAATCTTGGATAATTCATCCTCATAAACATGATTCCATGCCTTTGGATTCAAATGTAAGCCGATCTCATGTGCAATTCTAAACGCCAAACCAGAAAGATACCAAGCCATTGGATTTTCACCACATCCAATATCATAAAATGCAAGACAAAGTAATGTTTGAATTATAGCTAATTTTGAAGAGGATGTCGAATCTGCTAATGAACGATCTTCCAATTGAAAAAGCTTTTTCAGTACGATTGACTTAGCACGATGATAATACTCATCACATCGCCCATAAAGTTCATCTGAGGTGCTAGAAGCTTTACTACCTAGAGCGGCAATAGCAAATACTAACTCTTCAGAACAGTAATATGATTTTGTCGATTGATCACCAAAGAATGCTGAAAGAAAAGTTTCTCTGTGAATAAACATATAATGTCCTGGGTATAACCATTTAAAGAATAATGACAATGAACGTAATATTATTGGACTTCTTGAAAGATTCTTCAAATTTACTTGTAGTTGTTGTTGATCTGATATCGTTTTACTTTTTATTATTGATAAGGAATTGGAAGGATATATGCTATTAGTTCCAACTGGGGCCACCGATGATGAGGTAGTTGAGCTCACAGGTGATACATTGGGAATACCGTTTGTTGTTGTTGTTGCTGATGCCCCATGATTTGGAGTGTTCAATACTGGTTGGTTTGTTGTGATCATAGAGTCAACAGACATTAATGGTGGAGTAGTCTCCTTTAAAGTAATATGATTTTCAGATTTTCGATCTACTTTCAATGACGTTTCCTCTAATTGTGGAATACTTATATTTTCCAATGCTAAAGTGTTCAATATTCGATCTCTTTCATCGTTATTTTTAGTGTCCTTCACTGATTTCAAAGTTGATTCTAAATGTGCAATATGATTCTCTAAAGCTTTGACATAAAGGGTCGAATATCTATTTCTTCTATTATCTTGATCCGTAAACACACAGTCTGTACCTAATTTAGTACAATTTGAACATGGATTTTTCATATCACATTTCCTTCTTCTTTGTCTACAAGTTACACATGCTAATTTTGTTGATTTACCTTTTAAATTGGACCTAGATCTGCCTCGTTTGGACAGTAAATCATCACTCTTTCTTACTCCACTCTTATGCTCCATTGGAACCGGTTTTGGTTATTTGCAAAGTCAAGTTTATCTTCTGTTCATCAGATCTGAACCTTCGATAAAATGGCATCGAATTTTTTTTTTTATCAAGAAATTTCATGTAAAATAGCGATGTCTCTTTCTTTACTAACAAGTTGAAGAAACAGCAAAAGAAGTTGAAATTCTATAACTGATCGAATATATATACATTAAACGTAAATAATATAGAATATATCAACTCAAGAAGGATATTATTGAGTTACTGAATTCTTTCGGATTATCCAAAAAAATATTATGACGAGCCTGCGAAATCTCTACATAATCAAGTGAACCTTTCTTTTGATATTGTGGATAATCTTTCAAAGATTCTATAATTTTGTAACCGGCATATCTATCCATCCAATCTTTATCACCATACATCAACATAACACGTCTTGCTTTTAATTTATCCAAATTATCCATGATTGGATCCTTTGCCAATAAGCTTTTAGAGAACATATGAGTAAAATTGCTGATTGTAACTTTTGGAAATGATTTACTATCGTAGAAAACTCTATATAGATAATCCTTATATTCTTGTAAGGGAACTGTATTATAGGCAGAATCAATAAAGGATTTAGCTAATTTGGATCCAATTGGTCCCATCCATCTGAGAAGGTTTAACTGATTATTAAAAAGGATACTTGGTACGCTAAAGGATTTATCATAAAATTGTGAACTTGGATCCTCATAATTCAATTTATATTCTTTACCAATTTGAAGATTGTCATTATTTAAAGATTGGATACTAGTCTCAACTCCCAAAGGTGAGATCAAACATAAATCCTGTACAGCTTCTGGATGAGCAATAGCATATTTAAATGAAATATATCCACCAAAAGAATGACCAATAATATTCAATTTAGCAATATTGTTGGTTTTACGCCAATTATCAATCCTTTCAATATAGTAGTTATCATAATCTACCAGACGTCTTTTTTCGAGGGCATAATCAGGCAAATTAGTTACAGTAGCATTACTTTTTTCCTTATTATATTTGATATTGATACTTTTACTTCGTGCCTTAAGATTATCGCTAGCAACAAATTCCGGTGCTGTGGAGAGGCCATTACCTGGTAAGTCAATCACGTAAAGATCTTTAATCTCTCCTGTAAGTTGTTCAAATGTTCTATGGAATGCCATAGAGGAAGCGGCATAACCATGAACCATCAAAGTGGGCGTATCCACCCTCTTTGCAGCAGAGTTATGAAAATGCCATTCGTTGATCTCATCATTAACCAAGGTATTCGAACGTGTTCCTGTTGTATGTATTTCACTCATCAATTTGTCCTGGATAGTCTTAAGCACAGGATCCACAGATGCAAATTTTTTAGTTTGTTCACTTGAAAATATTCTTAAACTAGAAGGAAGCATAATAAATGCAAATAAAATAATATATATATGTGTATGTGTGTGTATGGTAAATGGTTATTTAACATTTCAATACCTCGAACAATTTACTATCGAATTACTGTCACTTTATATACTCTCGAGCTTGCTTAAGTAAAAAAAGTTCCATGGAATTTTGCAGATCTGAAAAACACGTCGGCCGATATTCTTGATTACATTTTTATTCGGCCGAGTTCTCTATTTGTTGAAACTCCGTGGAATGTTTTGAAATTGGCACAGATTTTGTCGATGAGTTGGATTCTCGAGGTCAAGCTGTGTTGTTTTATTCTTTGTTGAAGCAGATGTTGAATGGTGATTTGCAGTTTTTTTAATTGGTGGCAATCCTGAACATAACTATTTCAACAGATTTTATGATTTAGTAACAGACTAGAAAAAAATGTGGCACCTATAGTAATAACTACATGGGATATTGACGTTGAATGTATTAAAGACACACAACAATCAATCAAAATCGTTGAACGTCATTGTTTCTACTTGCTAAAACTCTCTATTTCATGTTACGATTTTTGTACGAGTACCATTATCAATAGTAAAATGGTAATCGAAGATTCAGTTTTTGTAAGTTATAATGAAAACCATCGCTTATTGTGTTAACTGCAAACAGCAAATATAACACCAGCGGCATATTAGTTGAAAATTTATTTTTCAGTATTTTGTTCTAATCAGTGTTACCTTATGCTGTGAGTGGTTCTTCTCAGTAACTGGGTCCGGTACGATACACATTAGTAGACCACTAGAATAGTGGCTAGGTAAGTATTTGACGGAAATGATATTGTAATGTGGCAACACTTCCCAATCTATTTTATGAGTATGTGATAATAAAAATTAGTACAGTTCCTTTGTTGTATACAGAGTGTCCATACAAGATATCAGCAATGTCATATGATCGAGCGATTTTTATCGAAGTGAAAAATATTTTCTCCACTCATCTCAAATATATAAAATGAAGGATTTGACAAATTTACTTCTTTATTTTTGCTTGTTTCCAAACTTATCTATTTTATATTCTTGTTGGAAATAAAGTGTATTGAAACACATTATATCGTGTTAAAGCGAATTTAGATATCATATGTGTGCACTGACACTTGAGCGGAAAACGTCGAGAAATGAAATTGTCCGACATAAGAAAATAATATTGGTAGTTTGTATAACATTATATATCTTTTATAGTTTAAAAGACCAATCAGGTACTAAGTAAAAATGACTGACCACATATCTGATAGATCTAAAATTCTTCAACTCTACATAAAATCTACAGAGACAAATATAGACACTTTTTATTGAAATTCATATTCTATCAACGACAACAATGAACAATACAGTAAAGGGAACAGCCACCAATTCTGACTTAGGTCAAAAGATAAATAAAAATTTCCTTGGAGGCATTCCTTATATATATAAAGACATGTAACATATTTCTGTTGTAAGTGATTTACATTTTGAATTGATTACTATAGCTAAAATACGTCATTCGAAGTTAACCCCTGATTACTATGGTTACTTCGTGATAATACCCTAATCCTGATTGTTATGGTAAAAGGTCAGATTACCTAACCCCTGAATGAAGGAGTAGTTTGGATCGGATATTGCCTTTGAGATCTAGATGCTTAGCTAAAAATAGGTTAATAAGAAAAAGGTATATTAACCCATGATAATTGTTAGCTTATCAATTATCATTATGTGCTGTGTTTATATATTTTTATATATGTTTAGATAGTCAGACAGTCAGTGAACAAGACTAACGATAATCTGTGATCTTGACAGAAGGTCAATCACAGAGACTCAAGTAAGAACATACTATCTAGTTTAAGATAATATAATCAGTTTTGGTTAATATTTAGGATATTCGTATTTCAAGAGAAAGACTATTTATAACAATTTCAATAAAATAAGCTTGACTGGCGTAATGGCAACGCGTCTGACTTCTAATCAGAAGATTCTGGGTTCGACCCCCAGGTTGAGTGCTTATCTTATTTTTTTTAATTCATACTACCAGAATATTAGATTGAGGTCAACCATTCAACCAAACTGCTCGCCACTTTACTTGTTTTCTTTTTCGAATCTTATATCTCTTCACAGAGCTTATTCAATATTTGAAAATGAATTTTCATTGGCTGAATGTTATTTCCCATTGAACTTATCACGAAATTCTTGTCCGTAGAGAGCTTTTAATCAATTAAGTATATTGGAAGTGAATGCACTTTTCCAAGATTGCTACTTTAAGAAACTTGTTTTTAGAGATAAATATCATTCTTCAAAGATGACAATTTCATTAAAACCAAAAATTATTCGCCTCAGAAAAATTGTTTGATCTGCTCAAATATTTCAGAAAGATAAGTCCAATAGAGCAGTGTGTGTTTGCCAACAGAGGACAGTTGACCACTAATTAGATACCAAGAAGATATGACTGAAATTCGTAACAGAAAGGAAGTTTCTTCCAATACTTTTAGAGGAGAAGAAGTGCCGCTATTCGATAATATAGAACAACAGTTGGTAGATGCTGTATCCGAGGTTGAATTGAGTTTGGCCAATCAGTTATCTGATTTTAACGCTACAGATGAGGGGACAGAAAGTAGAAGTGAAGGAAGTAGTGAAGAATACGATACTAGTTCAATCTATTATGAAGATGCTCTAGTGGAAGCTCAAAGGCAATGGGATGAATCTCTGGCTCAATTGAATAAAGTCCTGAATTGGGTGATACTACCATTAGTTGGTAAATTTTTGGGAAGGCGAATGGCTAGAGTCATCTGGCAAAGTGTAATTGAGAAGCTATGGAGTTAAATAAATTTGTTCAAGCAACTACGATTACAGGTAGACTCCTGTACTAGAAAGAACGGGAATATATTCGGATGGAACCGTGTATTGGTAATCAGCCTAGAGGGTTCGTATATTTTTTCCTTAGATATTAGCAAATCACACAGCCTGTCTTCTTAATTACAAACAGAACCTCAATGTCATTCGCTATGTCCAAATGCCCCATATAAACAGCTAAACAGCTCATATATACAAATAAAAATACACACAACATAACAAACACTAATGTCATCAGTATTACGCATCAGATACTTCTAACTAGACTATCAACTATATCTTCAAGCACTTCACGTGACCTTGTCAGACCATCAAGAGTTTTTCACTGAGTCACAAACCAAGATCTCAACTTTTTCAATATTGAAAAATTGATTTGCAAAGGGGAATCACAACTTAAATTGACAATACAGTTGTCTCTTTGGTTATTTCAACTGAAAACTATCGTTAATCAACGTATAACATTCAACAATGGCCACTGTACCATTAGAAATTGTCCCTATCTTGGGCAAGAAAATGATCCATGTGGGCTACGATATCCATTCTCATATAGTTTCAACCATCATTAAATCATGTTCTTCATCCACATATGTGATTGTCAACGATACCAATTTATCCAAGGTCCCATACTTTCAAAGCCTTGTGGAAGAGTTTGAAAATGCTTTACCTACTGAGTCTCGTGTATTAAAATATGTGATCAACCCAGGTGAACCATCAAAGAGTAGAGAGACAAAAGCTGCTATTGAAGATTATCTCTTAGCGCAAGGTTGTACTAGAGACACAGTCATGATTGCCATTGGTGGTGGTGTTATTGGTGACATGATTGGGTTCGTTGCTGCTACATTTATGAGAGGTATCCGTGTTATTCAAATTCCAACTTCATTATTATCCATGGTTGATTCATCAATTGGTGGTAAGACTGCTGTAGATACACCATTAGGTAAGAATTTTGTTGGTGCTTTTTGGCAACCTGAATTTGTTTTAGTAGACATCAAATGGTTGGAAACTTTACCAGCAAGAGAATTTATCAATGGTATGGCAGAAGTTATTAAGACTGCTTGTATTTGGAATGCAATAGAATTTACAAGATTGGAATCTAATGCAAGCTCTTTCTTAAGGATTATAAACACCTCTAAATCAATCAGTCTTAAGAATGACACTACTGGCGAGACTTATCGAATTTCTAGCACAAATATTGAAGCCATTCTAGAACATGTTTACAAACTAGTCCTTGAAAGTATTAAGGTCAAGGCCGAGGTTGTTTCTTCCGATGAAAGAGAATCCAGTTTAAGAAACCTATTGAACTTTGGTCATACTATTGGTCATGCTTACGAAGCTATTTTGACCCCACAAGCTTTACACGGTGAGTGTGTTTCCATTGGTATGATTAAAGAAGCAGAACTCTCTCGCTATTTGGGTATCTTGTCTCCAACTCAGGTAGCCCGTTTATCCAAGATTTTAGCTGCTTATGGTTTACCAATTTCTCCGGATGAGAAGTGGTTCAAGGAGTTAACCTTACAAAAGAAGACTCCATTGAATGTTCTATTAGATAAGATGAGTATCGACAAGAAAAATCAAGGTTCTAAGAAGAAATGTGTAATCTTAGAAAGTATTGGGAAATGTTACGGTAAGTCTGCTCATTTTGTCACTGATGAAGATTTAAGATTTATTCTAACTGATGAAACTTTGGTTTATCCATTTAACAATATCCCACAAGGACAAAAAAAGACTGTAGTTCCACCTGGGTCCAAATCAATTTCCAACCGTGCTTTGATCATGGCTGCCTTAGGTAAAGGTCAATGTAAGATTAAGAATTTGTTACATTCGGATGATACAAAACATATGTTAGCTGCTGTCGCTGCCTTGAAAGGAGCTACAATTACTTTCGAAAACAACGGTGATACTGTGGTTGTTGAAGGTCATGGTGGAAAAACTTTAGTTGCTTGTGAAGAACCATTATACCTAGGTAATGCTGGAACTGCCTCCAGATTCTTAACATCCGTTGCTGCTTTAGTTCAATCATCTTCATCTCAAAAGTACGTTGTTTTAACTGGTAACGCTAGAATGCAACAAAGGCCAATTGGTCCTTTAGTTGATTCTCTTCGTGCTAATGGTACCAATATCGACTATGTAAATAGCGAGGGTTCATTGCCAATAAAAGTTTACACTGATTCAACATTCAAGGGTGGCAGAATTGAATTAGCTGCTACTGTCTCTTCTCAATATGTCTCCTCTATCTTAATGTGTGCTCCATACGCTGAAGAACCAGTTACACTGGCCTTAGTTGGTGGCAAACCAATTTCTCAATTATATGTGAACATGACAATTAAGATGATGGAACATTTCGGTATCAAGGTTGAAGCCTCTGCCACTGAAGAGTACACTTATCATATTCCAAAGGGCCACTACACTAATCCACCGGAATACGTTATTGAAAGTGATGCTTCTAGTGCTACATACCCACTGGCATTTGCTGCATTGACAGGCACCACAGTTACCGTCCCAAACATCGGTTATGAATCATTGCAAGGTGATGCAAAGTTTGCTCCAGCTGTTTTAAAGCCAATGGGTTGTATGGTAGAACAAACAGCTACATCCACAACAGTCACAGGTCCACCGAAAGGTGGTTTGATTCCACTAAAACATGTAGATATGGAACCAATGACTGATGCATTTTTGACTGCTTGTGTTGTCGCTGCTGTTGCTCATGATACAGATCCTAACTCTAAAAATTGCACGACCATTGAAGGTATTGCTAATCAAAGAGTCAAAGAATGCAACAGAATTGAAGCTATGGCCACACAATTGGCTAAATTTGGTGTTAAGACAAATGAATTACCAGATGGTATTCAGGTGTACGGTCTTGACTCTGTTGAGAGCTTGAAGATACCTTCTGACTCTACTGGTCCAATCGGTGTTGACACCTACGATGACCATCGTGTAGCTATGAGTTTCTCCCTACTAGCAGGTACTGTTAATTCTTCAAATGTTAAGGACAGCTCGAGCACACCTGTAAGAATTATGGAAAGACATTGTACCGGTAAGACCTGGCCAGGTTGGTGGGATGTCTTGCATTCGAATTTAGGAGCTAAACTAGACGGTGCTGAACCATTAATTAACACTACTCGTAACTCCAAGAAGAGTGTAGTCATTATTGGTATGAGAGCTGCAGGTAAAACTACTATAAGTAAATGGTGTGCTTCTGCTTTAGGTTACAAGTTAGTCGATCTGGATGATGTATTTGAAGAACAATATGGTAAGGGCACCATTAAAGAGTTTGTAGCTGAGTATGGCTGGCCAAAGTTTCGTGAAGAAGAAACGAGAATTTTTAAAGAAATTATCGAGAAATACGGTGATTCTGGCTACGTTTTTTCCACTGGCGGTGGTATTGTCGAGAGTGAAGGTGCCAGAGATGAGCTAAACAAGTTTTCTGCTACTGGTGGAGTTGTCTTACATTTGCACAGAGATATTGAAGAAACGATTGTGTTCTTGAAGAGCGACCCGACCAGGCCAGCATATGTTGAGGAAATCAGGGAAGTTTGGGCCAGAAGAGAAGGTTGGTACAATGAATGCTCAAATTTCACTTTCTTCGCACCACATTGTTCCACTGAAATCGAATTCCAACAATTAAGAAGGACATTTAGTGGTTTTATCACCAATATTACTGGTAAAAGGATAATTGAGATTCCAAAAAAAAGGTCTGCTTTCGTTTGCTTAACCTTCGAAGACTTAACAGAACATGTCGATAAGTTAACCCCGATTACTTATGGTTGTGATGCTGTAGAGATCAGAGTTGATCACTTAGCCAAGTTAAACCCTGATTATGTCAGCAGACAAATATCCATCTTACGTAACGCCACAAATTCTCTACCTATTATTTTTACTGTTAGAACTAAGGAACAAGGTGGTTTTTTCGAGAATAGTAACCTCGATATTTTAGAAGGTTTATTCAAGTTAGCTTTGAGATCTGGCGTTGAATATATCGATTTAGAATTGACATTGCCAACCGCTATTCAATATAAGGTCTTGAACAACAAACGTAATACCAAGATTATTGGTTCTCATCATGATTTTGCAGGTAAGTTCCCATGGACAGATGCCGAGTGGGAAAATAGATATAATCAGGCACTATCCTTGGACGTTGATGTTGTTAAATTTGTTGGCATGGCTAAGAAATTTGAGGATAATCTGGCATTAGAAAGCTTTAGGAATACTCACACTTCCAAACCTTTAGTTGCTATCAACATGGGTGAACATGGGAAGGTTTCTCGTGTTTTGAATACTGTGTTAACTCCAATCACATCTACTTTACTTCCAAATGCTGCTGCACCTGGTCAGTTAACTTTACAACAAATCAACCAAATTTACACTTCCATGGGTGGTATAAATACTAAACAGTTTTATGTTGTCGGTAAACCAATTGATCATTCTAGATCTCCAATTTTACATAATACAGGATACAAGGTGTTAGGCTTACCTCATCATTTTGACAAATTTGAAACGGATTCAATTGAAGATGTTAACAAGCAATTACTTGAAGGTACAAAGGATCTTGGTGGCTTAGCTGTCACCATTCCATTAAAATTGGAAATAATACAATATATGGATGAGCTTTCTGAATCTGCTGCTATTATCGGTGCTGTAAACACTGTTATTCCATTAGGTGACGGTAAATTCAGAGGGGATAACACCGACTGGTTGGGCATCAAGAATGCCCTATTAAGCAATGGTGTTCCTGATTCTGTTTCTGGTATTTCTGGTTTAGTCATTGGTGCAGGCGGGACTTCAAGAGCTGCTATTTACTCTTTACACCAATTAGGATGTGATAAGATATACTTAATTAACAGGAGTACTGAAAAATTGGTAAACTTGAGGGAATCCTTCCCAGAAGAGTACAATCTTGTTATTGTCGAAACTGTTGAACAAGCAGAAAAAGTCAAGGATATCATTGGTGTTTCTGTTAGCTGCGTTCCAGCTGACAAGCCATTGGATGCTGTGTTATTAAGCAAATTAGAGAGATTCTTGGCTAAAGGATTTAATTCCATTTTTGTTCCAACGTTATTGGAGGCTGCCTATAAGCCATCATATACTGCAATTATGAGATTGGCTCATGACAAGTATCAATGGCAAACAATTCCAGGTGCCCAAATGCTAGTTCATCAAGGTGTCGCTCAGTTTGAAAAGTGGACTAATTTAAGGGCTCCTTTCAGAGCTATTTTTGAAGCTGTCACTGAAGATTAAAGTACTCTTTATTTTTAGTTGTGCTGTATAATATCTGATTCTTGTTGTACTATACAAGATGTTTACTCTGTTATTTAAAAAGTATTACTTTCAATTAGCATATAAAGATATTAACCTACTTACATAATGGAGCAGTTGATTAAATTAGCTCTCATCTTGGTACATCTACTAATTGTACTTTCTATGTCACAACTTTTAGAAAAGGATCAAGTTTCTCTAGACAGCAGTCACTTTAACAGATATCATCCAGAAACGATCATATCAATTGTCCTTTTCTTCAATTAGTTACTACCATACAAGTACTTTTTGACATTCAAGCCCAACAAGTTAAAAATATTCAATCTTATAATATTTCATATATTTTTATTATTTACTGACGTTTTTTCATCGTATATCAAAGCTGTCACCGCAAATTCCGACATAAACGACTTCGAGAAAATATCAAATAACGATGATTTATATTTAACTTATTGTGAAGTTAGATGGTCAGGGTTGGATCAGGACCAAGCAAAAAAGTCGTAATGAGTCAAAGGAAAGTTGCTGTTATTACAGGCACCAACAGGTAAGTTTTCAAAAATTAAAACTTTTCATTTTGTTGACAAGCTTATAGTACTAACATTAGACAAGTAACCTGGGTATAAATATTGCATACCGTTTGATCGAGAAAGAAGATCCAAGAGTTCGTTTGACTATAGTCGTGACTTCTAGAACGCTACCTAGAGTCAGAGAAGTTATTGACTTGTTAAAGATTCATGTCAAGAAAGTTGAAAGAGTTGCTCCTGTTGACTATGACTACCTATTAGTTGATTTTACCAATATGGTAAGTGTACTAAATGCATCATATGAGTTGAATAAGCAATATAATGCAATTCATTATTTGTTTATCAATGCTGCCCAGGGTGTCTATGATGGTATTGACTGGATAAGTGCAGTCAAGGAAGTACTTACCAATCCATTGGAAGCTGTAACCTATCCTATGTACAAGATTCAAAGAGTTGGTGTCAAATCTAAGGATGGAATGGGAATGGTCTTTCAAGCTAATGTATTTGGTCCATATTATTTGATTCATAAGATTTTACCGTTGTTAAAGGCTGGAAAGGCAAGAATTATTTGGGTCTCTAGTATAATGTCAGCTCCTAAATATTTGTCCCTAAATGATATAGAATTATTGAGAACAAATTCATCTTATGAGGGTTCTAAAAGGTTAGTTGATCTAGTTCATTTGGGTACATATAAGAATATGAAAAAAATTGGTATACATCAATATTTGGTTCATCCTGGTATCTTTACGAGCCATTCATTTTATAAATATTTGAACTTCTTCACTTATTATGGAATGTTGTTACTTTTCTATTTGGCAAGATTATTAGGATCTAAATGGCATAATATTGATGGTTATAAAGCTGCAAATGCTCCAGTATATGTTGCAACATTAGCAAATCCACATTTTGATAATCAAGATGTTAAATTTGGTTCAGCTACATCAATGGATGGTATGGAATATATTGAAAAAAGTGAAGTTGATCCAACTGGTCAATCTGATGTAATAAATTATATGAATTTAAAGACCAAGGAATGGGATGAGAAATTGAAAGATCAAATTGTAAATAGTAGACAAATTTGATTGCAATTGTCGTTAGATTATACATACGAGATTACATAATCATGCTCTTGATGAATTTATTTTTTATTGCTTTAAAGACATCAAGGAGGCAATAAATGTTAAGATCAATCTTGAACGAACTTCGTTAATATCTTCTGGTACCAACCAAATCAAAGCACCAAGTTTTCTTGCTATAGATATAGCTAATCTAGCATTAGCATAATTATCTTCTGGAGTATTTCCTAAATTGACTAAATCATAATTGACATAACCAGGAGCAATACCATTCAAAACGTCCAATAAGAAATGAGCATTAGATAAAGCAGGATCTTGGAATGAACGGATATTTGATGGTTTGCCACCCTTTTCTGCTTGTTCTTTTGCCCATTTTAGAATCTGGGCATCACTCATATCTCTACCACTAGATGATAATTTATTCATTGTTGTTATAATATTTCTACGCATCAATTGCCATACAAGAGCTAAAGTTAATAATTTATTACCATCAAGAATATCAGAACCCTCAATACCAACTAAAGAAAACCCATTTTTTTTACCTAGATCAACAGCATAATTTGTATTCTCTAAAGCTTTAAATCTCATTAGTTCAACATTTGGAGATTTTTTATAATTAATAACTTTTGTGTCAACAGAACCTGGCATTACTTTTTCGTAAGCTTGTAATAATACAAGACCATCTCTTAGATCTTCAAATAAGGAAACAATTGGTGGATCTACATCAAGTGAATTTAACCATAATGTAAAGACTCTAGCTTCTCTTTCACCTTCAGCATCAAATTCTTCAATCTCTGGTACTTCTTGTTCTTCAAACGGTTCAAGACCTGGATGTGTGTTGAATAGATGAGCAACGAAGGCTAGATTTAATTTTGGATTACCCTTAACTAGAGCACTTGGTGTCAAATATTTTCTACAGTTTAATTTATCAGCATTATCTAAAATTTGTTCGGCTCTTGTTAATAAATCTGAAGTCTGTAATGGTGCTGTAGAACATAATTCTGGTGCTAATTGATTTAATAATATAATATAGTTTTCACCATCTTTAACATCTTGAGAAAAATTTGTAACGCGTCTTTTCCAACCAGCTTGATTTAAATGATAATTAAACCAACGTAATAAAATTTGCTCAGGTGGTAATCTTAAAAATTGTTCTAAAGTTTCATCTTCTTCCAATAAACGATATAATTCAGGATGTAATTTAATATCAATCTTTGCTAATAATCCTCTTCTAATGATTTGCCATATTAAACCTAAGATTAAATGTTCTCTACCTTCAATAATATCTTCTGAGTGAACGTTAACTACAACACATCCAATAGCCTTTGCAGAATTGATGACAATATTTGCATTTTCACTAGCTTGGAAATTATTTAACTTCTTACCATTCTTTGGCATATTTAAGACTCTAGTATCAATAGTATCTGGAACAGAGTCATTAATCAATTTGGATAATACCAATCCATCTTTAACTTCATCGAATAATTGGAAAGTGTCAGTTGGAAAAGGTAATAAATGATCGACATCTGGATCACCAGCAAGAACACTATTAATATGTTTTGTAAATTCTGTTCTTTCTTCTTCATTAATAGTATGAGTAGTACCAGATTGAGAACCTCCAACAATAATCTTAGCATGTGAACCTGTACCTTTATGTTGTAATCTACCAGGAGAAGTTGGTTCGGCAACATTAGTCAATGGAGTTTCTAAATTAAAACTAGTCTGTGGAACAGAACCTGCTTTAGATTCCTTTAATTTTGCTACTAGTTCAACATAATCATCTAATTCAACGTGACCAGATGCATCTACATCACATTGTTTCAAAGTCTCACGAGCTTCATCATAAGTGGCCTCACCAGCATTTGCAATAGCTTCTAATGCTTCTTGTTTCTCAACATATCCAACGTCATTCAAATCAATGGCACGAAATTGTTCAATTGTAGCAAATAGGGACTCTTGATCAAGGATAGGAAACTTTCTTTGTAATTTAACAATATTCATTCTATATTCAATTGGTATACGTCAATCCAATACCTACTTTCGACGATTAAAGAGATCTATTCTTCTTACTTCTTTTATCGGTGACTAACTAATAGATATTTAATAGTGGCAAAGTGGTTAGTTTATACTTTTCATAAAGGAACTAATTGAAAAAAATATGCCCCTTTTGGGTCACGTGAAAAATTGAAATACCAAATTTGGAAATCTTTTCCTGTTTGGGAAAAGCAAAAATAAAGCTCCGATACGGGGAGTCGAACCCCGGTCTCCACGGTGAAAGCGTGATGTGATAGCCGTTACACTATATCGGATAACAACATGTAAAATTTTTGTATTTTTTTAAAGTGATATTATTTTAGGTTGGAGAAATAAAATTTGTGTTGATTTGGTCCGGATTTATTTGTAGAATTTGCTAGTTATTTATATTAACTTTGAGATAAAGCCCGTTAAGTTTCTAACCAATAGTCTAGTGGTTAAGTCTTATCTCTTTAGTATAATTAATTATGTATTCTTCTGTATATTTTTCTTATGTAAAATGTATAAGTAATTATCTAAGCTCGACATTTGTTGTTTTATATCTTTTCTCGAAGTTGCTTACCCTCGTGGATAAGCTCCTTCCTTTTAATTATTTTCTATTTATACAAGTATCGAGGTACACATGTGTGTTTTTGAAAGTACAATCAAGAGCCCACAACTCAGTCAACACAATAATATATTACTTTGATTTGAATCAAGTGATCTTTGAAGTGGAAAGATTGAGACAGAAGTGTATTCAGTTATAGTACTGACAAACTACCATTATCATATACAACTGTTACCAAAACATCAGACAAGAGCTGGAATTAGAACATTATGATAATTATTAATTACATTTTTTATTGTAACTCTTCATATTTATTGTTCAATAGATATATAATATACTTCAATCATAATTATTCTACAAAAATATAACATATTAACAAGAATTAAATACAGACGCTGTGTATCAAATTTACTTATTTTGATTGACCATAGATATGTGGCAATGTTGTCATACCGTATTAAGCCAAATAATGGTAAAGTTCTTTCTTCGATCTTGTGAAAACTTATCTAACTTGACAAAATACCCTCGGAAAGTAAAATCCTGTCATATACATTATTATACCAAATTTCCAAGAAAAAGATAACATTATATCAGTACCGTAGTCATCACAGTCATGCGTAAATCCTTTCTGTATAATAAAAACCAAAATGACAGGAATTATTCTTCCAAAAATCTTACAATTTTAAAAACTCAAACCAACCAAAACCCAATACTAAAGTCACTAAAACTCAACAATTTAACTCTTAAATCACAACCAAACAGCCTAAAATTGTCATTTTGTGACACTTTTGATTCCTCTTTAAGTTGGTTGTTGCTTCTCAATGTATCACGTGATACATTGTCTCTTAGTCTCAATGTGAACACGTCGAAACAATTTCATGTTTTAAACAGCCAAATATTCATAGGATATCTTTATAAAGGATAGATACTAAGATAATATACCAATTAGTGCCTTAAAGTTTATACACTCAAAATGTCTTCCACTGGTTTTGAAGATAAGAGTGATATTTCGCAATTGAAGTCGAGGAACATTAAGCAACTTGCTGATGAAGTCCTTCCAGTCATTGAGGAGGATGACAAAAAATCAATTGGAATCCCTCAAAAGAACCCATTATACAAGTTTGAAGCATTTGTAATGCCTATAGTATTTACACTTCTTGCTTTGTTTCTTAGA
The DNA here is from genome assembly GCA_949640775.1 of Jamesozyma spencerorum. Classification (NCBI taxonomy): domain Eukaryota; kingdom Fungi; phylum Ascomycota; class Saccharomycetes; order Saccharomycetales; family Saccharomycetaceae; genus Jamesozyma; species Jamesozyma spencerorum. Next base: position 792,028 of record CATIWH010000026.1, read on the forward strand.
ATGTACAAGATTGGTGCTAATGATCATGTTGTTTGGGATGAAGCTCATTTTGGTAAATTTGGTTCTTATTATTTAAGACATGAATTTTATCATGATGTTCATCCTCCTTTAGGCAAAATGTTAGTTGGTTTATCTGGATTCATTGCTGGTTATAATGGTTCTTGGGATTTCCCATCTGGTGAACATTATCCAGAATATATTGATTTTGTTAAAATGAGAATCTTTAATGCTGCTTTCTCTGCTTTATGTGTTCCAATTGCTTATTTTACTGGTAAAGCTATTGGATTTTCTTTACCTGCTGTTTGGTTTTTCACGACTTTAGTATTATTTGAAAATTCTTATGCTACTTTAGGCAGATTCATCCTTTTGGATTCAATGTTATTATTTTTCACAGTATTATCTGTCTTTTGTTTTGTTAAATTTCATAATGAAAGAAGTCATCCATTTAGTACAAAATGGTGGAAATGGTTATCCTTAACTGGTATTTCTTTAGGTTGTGCCATATCTGTTAAGATGGTTGGTCTATTTGTCATTACTCTAGTCGGTATCTATACTGTTATTGATTTATGGACTCTCTTATCAGACAAAAAGATGTCATGGAAAACCTATGCTGGTCACTGGATTGCAAGAATCATCTGTTTGATTATCTTCCCATTCTTAGTCTTTTTATTATGTTTTAAGATTCATTTCATGTTATTATCTCATTCAGGTACAGGTGATTCTAACATGCCTTCTTTATTTCAAGCCAATTTAATTGGTTCCAACGTTGGATTGGGTCCTCGTGATGTTGCCCTTGGGTCCTCTAGAGTTTCAATCAAAAATCAAGCTTTAGGTGGTTCTTTACTTCATTCGCATGTTCAAACTTATCCAAGCGGTTCGCAACAACAACAAGTTACTTGTTATGGGTTTTCTGATGCTAACAATGACTGGTATTTCGATTTCCCAAGAGGCGTCACACCATTCAATCATACGGATAACTCTTCAAAAATCGAATTTATTAAAGATGGTGGTATGTACCGTCTTGTTCATAGGTTGACAAATAAGAATTTACATTCTCATCCTATTTCTGCACCTGTTTCAAAAAATTATTTTGAAGTCTCTGGTTATGGTTCTAATGAAATTGGTGACAATCAAGATAACTGGATTATCGAGTTCGTCAATCAAGCTGGTGATGAAGATAAAAATATCTTACATCCATTGTCCACTTCTATTCGTCTCAAGAATGCTGTATTGGGTTGTTATTTGATTCAAACTGGCTCTTCCTTACCAGAATGGGGGTTCAGACAAAGTGAAGTCGCTTGTATTAAATCTCCATTTAAGAGAGACAAAAGAACTTGGTGGAATGTTGAAACTAACGTAAATGACAGATTACCAGAAAGACCTGCCGATTTCAAATATCCAAAGACCAGCTTTATCAAGGATTTCATTCACTTGAATTTAGCTATGATGGCTACAAACAACGCTTTAGTCCCAGATAAGGATAAACATGATTCTTTAGCTTCTGCTGCTTGGGAATGGCCAACTCTTCATGTTGGTTTGAGATTAAATGGTTGGAGTGATGAAAATATTAAATACTTTTTATTAGGTACTCCAACCTCTACCTGGCTCTCGTCAATTGCTGTTATAACCACTATGGTTGCTTGTGTTGTTTTATTCTTTAGATGGCAAAGACAAATAGTTAACTTCCAAAATGAAAAAACATTAGATACTTTTATGATGGGTGCTTTCTATCCGTTATTGGGTTGGGGTCTACACTATACTCCATTCGTTATTATGTCCAGAGTTACTTATGTTCACCATTATTTACCAGCTTTATACTTTGCCTTGATCATCCTAGCTTATTATTTCGACTTATTAATCAAGTGCAACGGTTGTTCTACTGGCCAATGTACTAAGTCTTGGAAATTTGTTAAGTGGTTCATCTTTATCGCCTTTGCTCTAGGTAATATTGCCTGTTTCACTTATTTCATTCCAATATCATTTGGTATGGACAAACCAGTTGATAATTACCAGTACCTGGATTGGTTCAAGACTTGGAAGATCTCCAACTTGAACAACTAGACTTAGACTGTTTGTATTGTAAACTTTACATTATTTAAAACATATGTAGTTTCTTACTTATATTTTCTGTGATTGAAAGTGCTGCTAGAGAGCTGTTGTGTGGCAAGCACATACAATTGGTATTATGAATTAACGTACATATTATATGACTATTGCGTAATTCTATCACTATTCAGTACATGATTTATTCCGCCAATGTTGGTATATCTAGTATTTGCTGGCGTTAAGACTTGACCTCTATCAGGTGTATTACCTTGTAGACTGATAACATTAACAAGTCCTGATCCTGATCCAGGAGTTAAATCAGGTGCTGTTATTTTGCTGCCTGCAGCGACCATTTGATGATGTGCAATTGGAGGTGGAGATATATTAGTAGGGATTGATCTCGCTACTATTTCAATGTCTGTTGGATCACTAGAAATCTCAGTAGCGCTTGAGTTGGAATTCGTAGCGTTCAAGTTATAGTTTGTGTTTAATCTTAAGTTGATATCATATTCTGGAGGCGACTGAGATTCTTTCACATCTTGATATATTGGTGGAACTTCTTCATCCCATGATATTCCTAAACCAGATCTTTCTGTAATTACCAACCTAAACTGCATTCTTAATACTCGAGCAGCACCAGTGGGGACACTGACTATCTTCGAGCTTACTTTTTTACCATTTTCACCTCTAGATGACGATGGCGACAATGCTGAGGATTCATCCACATGAATTGGTCTGCCCTTTGGAGCATGTCTGTTAGCAAACATTGGAGAGAGTTCGGATAATCTTTGATCAGCACTTTGAGCAGCAGCTGATATTGTTGGTGCAAGACCTTCTTTTGTATTTTTGAACACAGGTTGGCCATTAGCATATTGTAAAGTTTCTTCAGCAACAACAATCTCGACAGCCAAAATATGATTAACGTAAATACCCAGTTTAGGATCCTGAATATCACATGCTAGGGTAACTTTTTGTTTATGTGGTTCTGTATATGGTTTAACACTTGATGTGTACCTTATTGGGTTTCCCACTCCCGAATTCAAAGACATACAATCGATATCGGTGACCAGTTCGATCTTACCATTATTGTCAAAGTCTGTCTTCCATCCACTTTTCATTTCACCCTTTGAGACTATCCTAACTTCTTCTGTAAAAAGTGAACTATTATTATTTTTAAACTCTTGTCTAAAGTGTTCATCTCTAAGACGTTGTTGTTGTTCAACTGTTTCTTGCCTCATAGCATCATCACTTGGATGAATAAATGGAGCATTATCTTCGTCCTCATCATCTTGATCACGAGGCACCGTGTTGTTGGGTGCGCTATTATTAGTTCTTTGACTATTCAATGTACCTCTACCGGATGAAGATAGTTCTCTCGGTTCTGTATATACCGGTGATGGATCAACAGGGCCCTCAGAAAATGGAGATATGGCGTTTGTTGATGGTGAAACATTTTGATCGTTTCTTAATCCACCCAATGGCATATTAAGAGGAGACGCAACGGATACTTTGATTTGTGGGCCAATATCACCATATCTTTTTATTGGAGGATGAGGTTTTTTGGCTCTTTCGATCTCCTTCTGTCTAACGTCTTTTTCAACTTGTTTCAAAATATTTTTATGTGGTTTACATGAATTTGCCCTTACTCTTGTTGTTTCTTCTATTCTCCAACTCAATTTACGCATTCTCCATCTTCGATCACCGACAGATACTCCATCAAGTTTCAATTCTAAAGGAAATGTTGATTTTGGGTAAACAACATTTGGAAGCACAGCAGCTGCAGTTAATTCAGTTGGTGGAAATACTCTGAGAGAATTTCTATCTGGTCCTCTCATTATACTTCTTGTTATTTGTATTGGTAATGTTAACATTAATGTTTTCTGTTTTTGACTAGATCTTCCAGGCACCATATATGTGGCCTCAGCAACCAATTCATATTTAATATGAGTCTCTGCTAAGTTACCAAGAGATGAAGTTGATGGTATATCACCTGGAATTAAATATGAGAACGGATACGAATGTTTACCTACGGCTTTCTCTGAAATTTCAGTTTGAATATCCCAAGATTTCAACTCTGTTGTTTGATTTTTACAATCTGAGCAATTTTGTATTTGCGAATTGTCAATAACAAATGGTTTATGATAATAAATATGCTGTTTCAATTTTAATGTCACAGAAACGATACTGATTTTCGTATAACCTTTTAAAATTTTGGAATTAGAAGGTACAGAAGATTTTTTTGTAGGAGAAGGTTGTGTTCCTGAAAGAGAGAAGTTCGAGAAAGTAGAAGATATAGACGCACCCAATGTACTTTTCCTCTTATTAGAAGAGTTACTTATCACAGGAGTGATTGAACCAGAAGTAGAACCTGATGTATCACTCTTAATCTCGTCGTAGGGATCTTTGACCTTCAAAGTTATCAAGCCAGATAATACAGACCCAGAAGAATCCATTGGGTTACCATACATCACACAAGGTGGTGATTCAATTCTTATCGATATATCAATGGGTAAATTCTCGGAATTTCTATACTTAGTTTCAGCATGCGCAGAAGAAGCAGAGGCACCTCCAGAACCTAATCTAGAAAACATTTTAATCAGCAAATCGACTCTAATCCTCTCAAAAGATCCTCTTTATATCTGAATTGCAAATAAAAGCAAGCTAATTGAGCCAAAATCAAACTTAAAACCACACAACACGAGTATTTTACCTCTCCAATGAACCTTCTTACTCTCTTTCAAGTGATGATTAACTTGCTATTTGCTTTAAAACTTACAAATTTTCATATTGAATCAGTTAGGGTTTGATGTTAGGGTTGGAGATGCCCGGCTTTTGAAGTTCGAAAAAATTTTTCAGTTTTGCGATGAGATGAAAATTTGTATATTATTTGATATATTTTGGTAGTGGTTGGAAGGTATTATTCTGAGAAGGTGAGTAAATTGAAGCATTGAAGGATATTCGAAAGTGAATATGTCTGACGAGATTGTATGGCAGGTTATTAATCAGAGTTTTTGTTCGCATAGAATCAAATCCCCTAGCGGACAGTCCTTTTGTAGGGATCCTTACAACGTTACTGGTCTATGTACTAGACAATCATGTCCCTTAGCTAATTCCAAGTATGCCACAGTAAGAAGTGATAAAGGTCGAATTTATTTGTATATGAAGACTCCAGAAAGAGCACACACTCCAGCCAAGCTTTGGGAAAGAATTAAGCTATCCAAGAATTATTCAAAGGCATTGAAACAAATCGATGAGCATTTGTTATATTGGAATAAATTCTTTCAACATAAATGTAAACAAAGATTTACCAAATTAACTCAAGTGGCAATTACTGAGAGACGTCTAACTTTAAGAGAAGATGAGAGACATTATGTTGGTATTGCCCCAAAGGTTAAGAGAAGAGAAGAAAATAGAGAGAGAAAAGCACTTGCCTCTGCTAAGATTGAAAAGACTATTGAAAAGGAACTTTTGGATAGATTAAAGAGTGGTGCTTATGGTGACAAGCCATTGAATGTTGATGAAAAGATTTGGAAGAAGGTTATGGGTAAGTTAGACAATGAAAACGTAGAGGAAGAAGAAGAAGAAGAATGGGAAGAAGAAGAAGAAAGTGATGAGGGTGAAGTTGAATATGTAGCTGATGATGCTGAAGGTGATTTAGTTAATGTTGAAGATTTAGAGAAATGGTTAGCTGATTCAGACGCTGAAGATTCTGATATTAGTGAAAGTGAAAGTGAGAGTGAGAGCGAAAGTGATAATGATGATGAAAATCCAAAGAAACGTAGAAAGACAAAGACTATAAAGAGTAAACGTCCAAAGGTTGAAATTGAATTTGAAGAAGAACAAGAGATTCAACAACCAGAACAAGAAATTGCACATTAAAATTTAAAAAATTAGACAAGAAAAATGGGATAAACTGTATATTATATCATCATATTCAAGATACGTAATTTTAATATTATTTATCTTCCAAAGAAACAAAACTTTTCACATATACATATATACAAAGGTACAAGAAAAAGTCATGTAAGATTATATAATTTTTGTTATAGTACAACTTTTGAAATATCTAAATCTTTGTGAATAAAAGCTCTTTTACCACCTGCACCGGAATAATCACCAGCAATGTTACCGTTACCTCTAATTTGATATTGGTAACTGACTAAACCATCTAAGCCAACTGGACCACGAGCATGAATCTTAGCAGTAGATATACCTACCTCGGTACCAAACCCATATCTGAAACCGTCAGCAAATCTAGTTGAAGCATTCCAATAAACACCAGCGGAGTCAATACCCTTCAAAAAATAATTAGCGTTAGCCTCATTTTCAGTGATTATAGCATCTGTATGTTTTGAAGAATGTTGATTGATATGTTCAATAGCATCCTTAGTACTTGGCATAAAGGTAACAGCGCAATCCATTGATAAAAATTCCTTATCAAAATCGGTTGTTTCATCAGCGTCAACAATTTTGGTTTGAACCTCCATATCTAATTTGTTCAATTCCTTCATTTTATTTAAATAAGCTTCCTTAATATCTTTAGTGGCATGTAAAGTAACTTTACCAACTCTTGACATGGCTTCTAAGACTTCCCACCATTTATCCATCTTTGGGTTGACTAATAATTGTTCCATGGCATTACAACCAGCAGGATAATTGGTCTTCGCATCAATACTAATTCTTGTAGCCTTAGTTAAATCAGCATCTTCATCTAAATAAATTGAACAAATACCATCAGCATGACCAAGAACAGGAATCTTTGTATTATTCTTAATATTTCTAACTAATGCATTAGAACCTCTTGGAACTACAAGATCAATCAAATCATCTTGAGCTAGTAAATCACTAACATCTTGTCTGGTTTCAATCAATTGAATAGCACCAATAGGAACACCAGTAGTCTCAACATTTGTTTCAATACATTTATTGATAACATGAGACATAGCCTTGAATGTATTAACTGATTCCTTACCACCTTTTAGAATGCCGGCATTACCACTCTTAATACATAGAGCAGTAATATTAGCAATAACCTCTGGACGAGATTCAAAAATGACTAAAAGTACACCAACTGGAGATGTCACTTGGTATAAAATCAAATCGTCATCCAATTTTCTAGCAAGTTTTACTTTACCTACTGGATCTTCCAAATTAGCCACATCCTTTATACCTTCTAACATATTATCAAATTTATCACCTTGGAAAAGGTTCAAACGTCTAACAAGAGCATCAGATAATCCTGTCTTTTCAGCTTCCTCAAGATCTTTCTTATTAGCAATTTCAATTTCGTCCTTTTGGGCCAGTAATGCATCGTGAATCTTATATAGGATCTCAGAACGTTTCTCATTTGAAATAGTCTTTAATATGTTCCCAGCAGCTCTAGCTCTCTTTGCAATTTCATAAGCTTGAGACATGTTATATACTGTTTCTCGATCTACTTTAGTTTCCTGTTATAGTGAAAGTGATGAGAATAAAGTCGCTTTTTTTTCTTACTTAAGCATAAAATGTTTTATTTGATAAGAAAGCGTCACATGAGTAAGCAAAGTGACAGAAAATATCTGAAAGTCTCTAAAGTTGTTGGCGAATATATTACTATTTGTGATTGGTTTTTACTGAATTTTTTGTTGTTCTTTGCGAATTTTTTGGGTATCTCTAGGTGAAGTTAGAGGACTTTATGTTCTTTTTGTACAGTCTCGAGTGTCATCTAATTGTTTGTATTTGGATAACAAAATATGCATTTGAAGTAAATAAATTTTATAAAAATGTCACTATAAAATTCACAATGTACACTAGAAATGAAAACGCAAGTAGATCAACTACAACGTATCTGTACTTGTAAACACTAGTTAGTTCTTCTCTGTTTGACTTTAGTGAATTCTCAACGGCTAACAAATTATCTAATCTACGCACAGTTTCCTTCTGTTGAGATAAAATAATTTGACATTGTTGCATTCGAGACTCCAGGATTTTCAATTCCCTTGTGCATAGACTTACCGTTGAAACAAGTTGTGATTGAAACGATTCTGGATTCTCCAAATCAAAATTTTCATGAATGTCTTTCATATATGTGTCCTTAATGAGCAATTGTAAACGAGAAACTTTTTCCTTTATTTCGTTATACGTCATATTGAGGGAATCAAATTGTGAAAAATTCTTATTGAGATCCATTTCTTGCATTTGGATAGTTGAATGAAATGTTTGTTTCATTGTGGATTCCAAATTTTTGATAGTACCTTCAATCGAGCTCTGATACGTGCTTGTCATTTGTGCTTCGATAGTGCCAAACTGTGTCTCTGGTTTAACAAACAGGGACTTTGAATGATGATCAAAATCTATGTTTTTATTATGAGCTGTATCTGATAACTCATGAATTGAAGACATTGATGAAGTAGAGGATGGGATATCACCATATGACATTACGGAATCTGAACGTTTATTTTTAGAATAGGAAAAAGTTGTTGTTGATATATCATTAAACAGAAAAACTGAAAGTGATGAATTCTTCATTGATCTATGATTCTGAAAATTAAATTCAACTGAATTTGATCTTGAATGATAAGGTGAATGTGAATCATAAGTATTATCTGGTCTTAAAAATTGATTTATCATTCTCTTTTTATTTTCATTTGAACAACTAAACGAACTTGGACTTGATTGTCTTCTAGTATTTGATGTACTAGGGCTTGAAGATGAATAAAATGTATTCAAATATGGGCCAGCATCTGAATTACTACTATTTGACATTTGTCTTATTTTTTTTGATTTTTTGGGACTTTTTGAGATTGATATTGTTGAACAATTTGATTTAAGATTGAAATCAAAATCAAAATCACTAAATTTACCACCTTTAGCAGAAGAGTAATCTATTATTTCATCCTTATCCTTAATTTGTGTCTCACTTTCGTAATCTGATTCAATTAAAGGATTCTCATTGTTCATGAAGTTCATCAGATGAAGGTCAGATGAATCATTATTAGTTGTAATAGTGTCATTGATGACTATCAATGGGTTTCTAATCGACTGAGACGACGTTAATGATCTTATTTGTTGTGGAGATCTATGTATAGCATCAAATTTAAGAAAATGATCCTCACTATCATCTCTTTTAAGAGAATTTGTTTTATTCTTTCGCATATCTGATTGTTTCATCGATAGCAATGGCACTTGTGACCTACCTCTAGGATGTTCAAACCGATCAATAAGCATATCCATCTGACTTGATCAACTATGGCTTGATTATGAAATTTCATTCTATAAATAATAGCGTTATTTTATTTTTCAATATTGAAAAACGAGTCGATTGATTCACAATAAAGAAGCAGAGGGAGCAGAGGAAGATGTGAATAATGATGGATAACTACTATGAAGAGGAATTGCCGTGATGATTGACGTTGGTATCAAAGGAGTTTGTATGCCATTAGAGTTATTTTGAGTGGTTTTGCGTTAGTTTCTTGTTTTTACGGGAAGTTTTGATTGTAGTATCCTATAGTGATTACCGTCTCTTGGGCTGGGGCATCTTGATGTGATTATGTTCTGTTTTGAGTGTGAGTCTTGTTTGATTTTGGTCAGGGTATGCAATATATAAATCAATTGCGAAGCACCAACAAGTGATTATAGTATGGTAGTTTTACCTTCCTTGTATTCTTATGTCCAGATATTGTATAGTTTGGCTATACCAAGCTTATCGAGGTTATCTTGCAATAAAATGTTGAACTTGTTGCACTGAGGGATATCTTGACCTTTTCTCTCCTCATTTTCTTGTATAAGGAGTAACAACAACGACTACTATTCAACTATCAGTGGAACTAAACCAAGGCAATGTTTTCCAAATCGACTCCACAATCTACTTACATCTTAACAACACTTCTAATAACAGGTTTATTGATCATAGGCACACTATGGCGTCATTCGAGTATAATAGTAGCAATTACAATAGGACATACAGCAATACTCTCTCAATTCAGATATAACATGTATTTAAATTCACATGAACATGATAAAAACATTGAATCGTATACAAATAGATTCAAACGGTTTGATATCTTTGCATTTATGTCAATTTGTTTTCTTGTAGGTATCTTTATGTTAATGGAACAATATGAATGGTGTATTTGGTTTATACCAATGTTCTGTATCTTCACATTTGCTGCTCAAAGACAAGGGTTTGACACACCCAGGTAACCCAACTACCAACAGTATGTTTACATACATACTATTTGCATATAAACGTAAGTAATAGCTAGCTAATATTTATAATGAACTTTGATGAATATCTCTTCTAAAACGTACAATCTCGATACAAAATTACCATCATTCGATACCTGAAAATTTACCAAACACAACCATCCCTATCAGAGACCAATCAGACACTCACGCAATCCTTCAGGTCCATTATAAAGTTCTCTACTCATCACTCATTAAAGACTGTTTATTTGTTGTTGTTTACCCTGAACAACAACACGAAAGTTTCTTGAACAACAAAACATGAAAAAGTTGATTTACTCAATAATGATATTAGATTTGATGAATTTGAATTGTTAAAGATTCTTTCATTTTGATGGAAGTCAACTAGCCAAAGTGATAATGTCGTTTGATGTGGGAACTAGATGCTGGTACCCTGATAAACTTGAGGGTTGGATTGGTGCTGAGGTGACAAAGAATAAAATTGTGGATGGTAAGTATAATATTGAGTTGAAATTAGAAAATACTCAGGATGAAGTTATTGAACTCGAGGTAAAATCTTTGGAGGATGAGAATTTACCATTGTTAAGGAATCCACCAATTTTAGAATCCACTGAAGATTTAACTTCGTTGTCTTATCTCAATGAACCAGCTGTTTTACATGCTATCAAACAAAGATATTCTCAATTAAATATTTATACTTATTCAGGTATAGTTTTAATTGCAACGAATCCCTTTGATAGAGTTGAACAATTATATTCTCAAGATATGATTCAAGCTTATGCAGGTAAACGTAGAGGTGAAATGGAACCACATTTGTTTGCAATTGCTGATGAAGCTTATAGATTAATGAAATCAGAGAACCAAAATCAAACAATCGTTGTTAGTGGTGAATCTGGTGCAGGTAAAACTGTCTCTGCCAAATATATAATGCGTTATTTTGCATCTGTTGAAGAAGAAATGAGCTCTAATGTGGGTAATTTACAACATACTGCAGAAATGTCACAGACAGAAGAAGAAATATTGGCAACAAATCCAATTATGGAAGCTTTTGGTAATGCAAAGACAACAAGAAATGATAATTCATCAAGATTTGGTAAATATCTTGAAATTTTATTCGATGATCATACTGCTATCATCGGTGCTAAATTAAGAACTTATCTTTTAGAAAGATCAAGATTAGTATATCAACCAACATCTGAAAGAAATTATCATATTTTTTATCAAATGTTAGCAGGTTTATCTCAAGATGAAAAGGATGCTTTGAAATTAACTACAGCAAAGGATTATTTTTATTTAAATCAAGGTGGTGAGATTGAAATTAAAGGTATTGACGATAAGAAAGAATTTAAAATCACATCAGATGCTTTATCATTAGTTGGTTTTGATAAATTAGCACAACAAAATATTTTCAAGATTCTTGCAGCTTTACTTCATATTGGTAATATTGAAATCAAAAAGACAAGAAATGATTCTTCATTGTCATCAGATGAACCAAATCTAAAGATCGCTTGTGATTTACTTGAAATTGAACCAAGTGGGTTCGCTAAATGGATTACAAAGAAACAAATTGTAACTCGTTCCGAAAAGATTGTATCCAATCTAAATTATAATCAAGCTTTAGTCGCTAAGGATTCTGTCGCTAAGTTTATTTATTCTGCATTATTTGATTGGTTAGTCGATAACATTAATACAATCCTTTGTAACCCTAAAGTTACTGATCAAATTAAATCATTCATTGGTGTACTGGATATTTACGGGTTTGAACATTTTGAAAAGAATTCATTTGAACAATTTTGTATCAATTATGCAAATGAGAAACTGCAACAAGAATTTAATCAACATGTATTTAAATTGGAACAAGAAGAATATATTAACGAACAGATTGAATGGTCATTTATTGAATTCAATGATAATCAACCTTGTATCGATTTGATCGAAAATAAATTAGGTATATTATCCTTATTGGATGAAGAAAGTAGATTACCAGCAGGTTCAGATGAATCTTGGACACAAAAATTATATCAAACTTTAGATAAAGAACCAACTAATAAAGTCTTTTCAAAGCCACGTTTTGGTCAAACCAAATTTGTTGTTAGCCATTATGCTAATGAAGTTGCATACGACACAGAGGGTTTCATTGAAAAGAATAGAGATACAGTCTCTGATGGTCATTTGGAGGTCCTAAAGGCTACCAAGAATGAAACTCTGTTGAAAATTTTGGAAAATTTGGAGAGTAATGCTTTAAAGTTAGAAGAGAGTAAGAAAAAAAATTAGAAGCTTCCATCACTGATACAAAGAAAAGACCTGTTCCAATGTCTGGTCGTGGTGCCCAACGTAAACCGACTTTGGGATCCATGTTCAAACAATCTTTAATCGAATTAATGGAAACAATTAACTCAACGAACGTTCATTATATTCGTTGTATCAAACCAAATAATGAGAAGGAGGCTTGGAAATTTGATAATTTAATGGTATTATCTCAATTACGTGCATGTGGTGTCCTAGAAACTATTAGAATTTCATGTGCAGGTTTCCCATCCAGATGGACTTTTAATGAGTTTATTTTAAGATATTACATCTTATTAAAGCCAAGTGAATATGCAACAATCTTTGAACAAAGAAATGCAACCAATGAAGAAATAGTTGATCTTTGTAAAAAAATTCTAGATATCACTGTCAAGGATAAATCCAAGTATCAAATTGGTAACACAAAGATATTCTTCAAGTCAGGTATGTTAGCATTCCTTGAAAAACTAAGAAGTGATAAAATGAACCATTCTATTGTTTTGATTCAAAAGCATATCAAATCAAAATACTATAGAAAGAATTATCTTGAAATCAAAAAGTCATTAACTCTATTACAAACTTTTGTTCGCGGTGTTGTATCACGTCAACTTATCGAATATGAAATGAAGTCTCAAGCTGCTACATTGATACAGTCCATTTATAGAGGCCAAAGTAAACGTAAAGACGTTACCGACATTCTTTACAGTATCATAGCCATTCAAACTAAAATTAAAAATGAGTTGAAACGTAGACATGAATTAGTTGAAGAAGAACTACATGCTGCTGTCAAAATTCAAAACAGAATTAGAGCATTTGTACCAAGAACTCACTACCATAAGACGAGACATGATACCGTTATTATTCAGTCCATGATTAGAAGACGTAATGCTAAGGCTAAATTGGCAACAATGAAAGCTGAAGCCAAAAGTGTCAAGAATTTACAAGAAGTTAGTTACAAATTGGAAAACAAGGTTATTCAATTAACAGAAAACTTGGCTGCAAAGATCAAAGAAAATAAGGACATGAAATCTCAAATCGAGAGACTTATGGTTGATTTAGCTGCAAGTGCTACTTTGAAAGAGCAAATCGAATCCAATAGAAAGAATCATCTAGATCAAATAGCTTCCAAGGATCATGAATTTTCTACAAAGAGTAAAGCATTGAATGATCAAGTTGCTGTCGCTAACGCTCAAATTGAAGCACATAAGAAAGAGATTAAACAATTAACTTTGGCTCAAGAAGAATTAAAGGCATCATCTTCCAAGACATTAGAAGAATTAAATGAAGCCAAGAAACAATTAGCTGATTATCAAACTCAAAATTCCGATTTACAAAATGAGGTGAAGACTTTAAAAGAAGAAATCATTCGTTTACAAAACGCTGTTAAGAGAAGTGGTGGCAATGCTATTGCCACTGCTGTTCTACCTGAAAATCCCAACTCACCTATGTCACCACGTCCACGTGATGCTGATACTTTGAACATGATGGATGCTAATGTTGGTTCCACTGAAGCAACTATTGATTCTACTTCTCTTGCTCAAATTAATGAAGAACTATACAGATTATTGGAAAATACAGAATCCTTAAATGTGGAAATTACTGAAGGGTTATTGAAGGGTTTCAAAGTTCCAGATTCTGGCGTGTCTATTGCTTTAAGTAGACGTGATGTTGTGTATCCTGCTAGAATCCTAATTATAGTATTGAGTGAAATGTGGAGATTTGGTTTAACTAAACAAAGTGAAAACTTTCTTGCGCAAGTTTTAATAACTATTCAAAAAGTTGTTACCACTTTGAAGGGATCCGATTTGATTCCAAGTGGTGCATTTTGGTTAGCCAATGTTAGAGAATTATATTCATTTGTTTTATTTGCTAGACAAAGTATCTTAACTGAAGAAAATTTTAAGAATGATATGAATGCTGATGAATATAATGAATATGTTTCTTTGGTGACTGAATTGAAAGAAGATTTTGAGTCATTGAGTTATAACATTTATAATATCTGGTTAAAGAAATTACAAAAAGAACTACAAAAAAAGGCAATTCCTGCTATTGTTATGTCAGAATCCTTACCTGGTTTTAGTGCTGGTGAAACTAGTGGATTTTTGAATAAATTTTTTAATAATAATGATAGTTACACAATGGATGATATATTAACATTTTTCAATAGTATTTATTGGTGTATGAGATCTTTCCATATTGAAAATGAAGTATTTCGCAGTGTTGTTACAACATTATTAAATTATATTGATTCAATTTGTTTCAATGATTTAATCATGAGACGTAATTTCTTATCCTGGAAACGTGGTCTTCAATTGAATTATAATATTACAAGGTTAGAAGAATGGTGCAAATCTCATGAGTTACCAGATGGTGCTGATTGTTTAAAACATTTAATTCAAACGTCTAAATTATTACAGTTAAGAAAATATACTATTGATGATATAAACATTTTAAGAGGAATTTGTTCTGATTTAACACCAACACAATTACAGAAATTGATTACACAATCTCATGTTGCTGACTATGAATCACCAATTCCAGATGAAATTTTAAAATATGTTGCAGATTTAGTTAAGAATGAAAGTTCATTAAGTGATAAGACAAAGAATGATATTTTCTTACATACACCAAATGGACCATTTGATGATCCATTTGTTCAAATTCCAACAAGAGAATTTGATCAAGTTGAAGCTTATATTCCAGTTTGGTTAAATTTACCAAATACAAAGAGAATCGTCGATTTAGTAGCACAAAATGTCAATGTCGAATAATCGTCATTGTTTAATTTTTTCTCTTATACATAGTTTATAGATGATCCGATGATATATATTACTTTGAGACTAAACTATACAACTATAGTGGACTGAATCCACAATATATTTAAGTGAAATGTACAACAATAGGGACAATAATTACTACTAATAAGATAATGACAGCTAATACTAAACACATTCTCATCTTTAAATCTTTCCACCACATCTGTTTCCTCACTCTATTTGCACCTCTCTTAAAACCTTGAGCAGATACCGCAAGATTATCAGCTTTATCTTCAATAGAAGTCAATCTTTCACCTCTCTCTGCAACTTTATTAATATTATCACGCATTATACCGACTGTATCATCGATCTCAGCTTGTAATTGTGCGGTACGGGATTGTTCCTGTTGTTGTGGTTGTGATTCTTCAGGAGGAACATATGGATCGTATGGTACGGATGAGGACATTTAAATCTCTTTACTTTTTAACTGGTTTTGATTGTGTTTCTTGTTGTTTCAAGATGTTGTTATTTCATTCAATACTTAAAGCCACTTGTGTTTAAATTTAGTTTTACCAGGCGAAGTTGAAATTATCAAGAAATTTGAGTGCCGGGTAAATAAGTCATTGACAGTAGTGAATAAGAAAGAAGATGAACATGTTTGAAAAGGATGAAGCGTTAGTAAGTTGAGGTTTCTCTTGAAGAATTCAGTAAAATTTTTGCTATTTTATGGTTTTTGTTTGAAGTTGTTAGCTAACTTAGAAGTATTAATTAGTTGTCAATGCAGAGACTTCGATACAAGAGTGCGTCATTTGTATATTTCAATCATAAACGGTTGAAATTTGTTGTAGAAAATTAGTATTACACTAATATGAATTATTTGGGTCCAATTGAGTAGTTTATGTGTCTTTCTGTGTCATTTTGATTTGGTTTATTCTGTAGTTGTGACAAGTCATGAGTGTGTCGTTTTACACAAATGGCCTTTTAAATCATCTGTATCAAGAATATTCTACCCCATAGTCACCTGTTACTCCACATTGTTCTAGACAATATCTGGGAGTTGTAAAGGATGTAAAGTCTTTGAATTTTCATATTTGTTTGATTGTACTCTTTGTTAATTTTCATAATTCTTTTCATTCTATCATAATTAGTTCTTATAAATGGTGATTTTCTATCTGTTGCACAAGAGACAAGTAGACCATCTACATTTGATTTTACTTTACTACCTAGACATTGCATTCTTCGTAGCTTCAGTTACACTTATTGTACATAAAGTATCTAATTCCTTATTGAATTAGAAAAAGAGCATCTAATTCCATTTTGAATGTCTAAAATTTATGGTAAATTCCAAGACATTTCAAACACAAATAACCATTCTGGAGACTCTAAATACCAATGTTTCAACCAAATTCACCATTTATCAATACAATTTCTATGCAATATCAGTTATTCACGTGATAATCTCTTATAAGTGAAAAATTTTATAGTGAAAAATTCATGCGATGAGCTAGCAATCACTAACAAGAAACAGCATTGCAAGTACATCATATAGTGTCAAAAGAGTTCCCATAGTCATGACCAAGTCTTTAGAATGGGATTCTTTATCAACACCACTACAACCATGGATTAGAACCGCTGTTGATGTAATGGGCTTTGAAAATATGACACCTGTTCAAGCATCAACTATTCCAATGTTTGCTGGTAATAAAGATGTTGTTGTAGATTCTATGACTGGTTCAGGTAAGACTGTTTCATTTGTTATCCCAATACTTGAAAAAATCATATTTGAACGAGCCAATAACGGTAAGTTTAAGAAGGGACATTTTCATTCTTTAATTATTTCACCTACTAGAGAATTAGCTAAACAAATTCAAACAGTGATAAATTCATTTCTTGAACATTATCCTGACGAAAACAATCATATAAGATCACAACTTTTAGTCGGTACGAATAGTATCTCTGTTAGGGATGATGTGAATGACTTTTTGGATAGGAAACCTTTAATCTTAGTCGGTACACCAGGTAGAACATTAGATTTTTTACAATATTCTGCTGTTAAGACTACTTCATGTAGTATGTTAATCCTAGATGAAGCAGACAGATTGTTAGATGCTTCATTCTTCAAGGATATAGAGAAGATTTTAAATCTTCTGCCTAAACAAAGAAGAACAGGGTTATTTTCGGCCACTATTACAAGTGCTGGTAATCATATATTTAAGACAGGACTTAGGAATCCAGTTAAAATTAAAGTTAACGCAAAACAATCTACACCATCTACAATTTCATTTAATTATTGTGTCGTTAAACCACAACAAAAATTACAACAATTACTCCATATTTTAAACAATTTCAAATTTAAGAAATGCATTGTATATTTTCCAACATGTATTTCAGTGACATTCTTCTACAGTTTTATCACATATTTACAAAAGAAGTCAGGTAATTTGGATATTCAATTTTATTCTTTGCATGGTAAATTACAAACATCTTCACGTATGAAGACTTTGGAAAATTTTACCGACAATCTGGCTACTTCTGTCTTACTAACTACAGATGTTGCAGCTAGAGGTATTGATATTCCAGATATTGATCTCGTTATTCAAATGGATCCACCATCTGATACAGACTATTTCTTGCATCGTTGTGGTCGTACAGGTCGTCTCAATAGAATTGGTAAAGCCATTACGTTCATTAATGAAGGCCGTGAAGAAGATTATATTCCATTCATGGAGATTAAAAATGTGGTTCTTGTTGAATCACCAGAATTATTACAAGTAACACCAGATACTGAAACTTTTTATAATACCTTGAAGGATTGGTTATTACAAGACAGAGCTCGTTTTGAGCATGCAGTTAAGTCATACGTTGCATTTATTAGATACTATTCAAATCACACAGCATCATCTATCTTTAGATTACAAACACTAGATTACGTTGGGTTAGCTAAACTATATGGTCTGTTTAGACTACCTCGTATGCCTGAAATTACCAAAAACTTTAAAGACGAGGAAGGTGTTACATTTGGTGATGGTGGTTGGCTTGTCTCTCCACCAATCGATATGGATAATTTCAAATTTGCTGATGAGAAGAGAGAAACTGCTAGAGTTAAAGAATTAGCTAATTTACAAGCTATTAATGATAAGAAGAAATTGAAATTTGAGTTGAAGAAAAAGAATGTCAGTTGGTCAGATAAATTACTAACCAAAGAACAAAAAAATAATAGGCATGAAAAGATGAGATTGAAGAGAAAAGCCATTGAGGAAGAATTAGCAAAGAATGAGGATAATCCTGATAGTGATGAAGTGACTAATGATTGGAAGAATGATATTCTTGAAAATAAAAGGAGAAAGAAGGACAGTAATGGAATGCAAGGTAGTTTTGATGACTTGTAAAGATATGTAATTGTATGTAATGGAAGTCGGAAGGAATAGTATAGAATTTTTTTTTAAGTCGTTTTCTCTCAATATGGCATTTGAGCTATGCATCAAACAAAAGAGTCTCTGTATTACTATTCAATGCATCGTAGACTAATGTGTTGTTTATGGGGACAAATTGATGTGTAATAAGTTTGATCGTTTCCTGAGAAACAAGACCACCCATGAATGAATCTGTAGCATAAGTAGAATTAATTTCGAATGCCTTGTAAGAGTTTAGATGAACCTTTGGTGATTCATTACGAGCATAACTTAATAGAACCGAGAGAGTAGGATAATTTGAAAAATCCTGTTTAATAAATATCTTTTGGCCCTTTGCAGAAGGTACAACTCTCAATTGTGAAACATTCTTGGAGAAATTGATTATAGTTTCTTCAGGAATATCAACATTATTATTATTAGTAGATTTTAATATTTCCTTAAAGGTCTCTAAGTCTTGTTTTGATTTTTGTTGGTAGACTGTTTTCAACTGATTGTAAAGTGTTGTATTGGATTCCATATCAGGGATCTCTCCATCAATCATTAGTGACCCAGTTCTTTTCACAAATATTTTCAGCGCATCAATTAATAAACTCGCTTGTGCATTGAACTTATCGTGATACAGTTGTTGATGATTGATGTTAGGAATCTCAGGTTGATCCCTAGGAAGAGCCAAATGAGCAAATTTGATAGATTCATGATAATTCAAATCGTTAATTCCATCTGGGTTTATTTCCTCAATGTACCATTTAGCTAGTGTTTCTCTAATATTTTTCACTGATATTTTACCTTGTGTCTGCGGTACCAGTTGTAAAGTCTTGTAAAGTATAATAGCATATGGTAAAGAACTCAATTGTAATGAATTCATTGATTTCAAATCGAATTGATTCATGAATTGAGCTAATTGGGGCCATGGATCGTTTAATCTCAAATCAGGCAATTTATAATCTTGATGTGATTGAATCACAAAATGAGGTTCTCTGAAATTCAAATGAAGATACCCATAGAGTCCCTTTGTATAAGTTTGTATCTCGGGAATAGGAACCTTTAAATCTAATTTTTGATTTATAGTTGGCATTGTGTTGATAATTACTGACGAGTTAGATATCTGAGAGATGGTTGGTGTAGTAATAATAGATATTGTTGTTGGTGTCAATCTTTGTAAATCGTTTATCAAATCATTGTAAAAATTCGAATGAGTCTTCGTTATGGATGGTTGTTCCCAAGTGAAATTAGTTATGCCAGCAAGAACTAAATTTTTGAGAATCTCTTGGAATAATGGTGAATTATCACTGATAATATGAACATTAGCCTTTGAAAGAGCATATTGACCGTTAATACCCCATAGACGTAACTGTCTGTCGTATCTATCCATTGGCTCTTGTTGAGATGGAATTTTGATGAAATTTTCATAATATTGAAAAATGGTTTGTTTATATATTGAAGGTGATGGATCGATGAGAAATAAAGATATCAACAAGGAAGAGAGTTCAATAAGATGGATTTTACATCAGATATAAGTAATCCAGGTAGTGTACGAAGTTCGCCGACAAAACTTGTTGAGACGACAGTCGATGAGTTTGATTCACAATTGTTATCAAAAGAGGATAGAAAACGATTACAATTGGAAGATACTCGAGATGAGTTGTTGAATGAACGTGATACTTTGATGCGTGAGATGGAGACACTGCGACATGAATATGATTCATGTATTCCTGTTGAAGAAGATGAAGATGATGATACGAAAGATTATATTGATGACAATGCAGCTAATGTACTTGTTGATCTTATGATGTTACAAGGAAGGAATTCAATGAATAAAGATATAGATTTTGATGGAATATTGAAAGAAAATGATATGATTACTGGAACTGATGATTGGCAAAGAGAATTAACTGGTAAATATGATACATTACCCTTATTGAATATGAAATTACGTCTCAAATATTTGAAAGAATATTTGTATCCAAATATGAATATTCAAATTGTAGAAACAGCTGATTTGAACAATGAAAATAATGTTATTGTTATTGTTATGTTTAATAGAAACAATAAAGAACCAATGACATTAAAATATGAGATGAAATATGATTCACAAAATGAACGTTTATTAATGTTTAAAGTATTGTCAATTAAACCACATCAAGCTCATTATACTCTTAATGCAATAATTGATAGACTTTCGAAAAATTCTGTTTTATTCTTGTTTTTTGTTTCAGAATTTGATAGATTATGTTATAAAAGGTATGAATTAGTTAATTCAATTTATGATCGATATAAATTATGGATTAAACCTCTTACACATAATCTATACAGGGATACAAATTTTTATTTAACAATTGTTAATGGTAAATTATCACGTCAATTTGATATCTTGATGAAAATACGATTGGATGGAGTTGTTCCTGAGATGGAGGTAAGTATTAAGTTGAATGTCAATGATAAAGAAATATCTGGTATAAATGATATTTTTTATCAAATGTTGAAAGAATATGGGATACAAGGTACATTAATTCAATTGATTCAGACGACATTGTTTTAAACGAAATTTGTTTAATTAAATTAGAAATCACCACCATCAAAATCACCACCGTCATCAAAGTTATCATTATTATAATCATCACCATAATAATTATTTTCTATTATAGTAGGATTATCATCATAACGGTCATGATCGAATGCTTGTCCTAAGAGTGCACCACCAATTAAACCAGCACCTAAACCCATCATACCTGATCCCATGCCTGATTTCTTTTGAGGGTAAGGTTGTTGGTATGGTTGAGCGTATGGTTGAGCGTATGGTTGAGCGTATGGTTGTTGGTACATTGGTTGTTGATACATAGGTTGCTGATACATTGGTTGTTGGTATGGTTGTTGGTATGGCTGCTGAGGATATCCACGCTGTTGTTGTTGAGGAGGAGGAGGTGGCGGATGGGGATTTGAATGATTTTGAAAAGACCAAGATGTACCTTTTGGTTCATCCCATTGTGAATTATTTGTTTGAAGATTAACAAAATACCAAGTTTTATATTCTTCATCAAAGATAGCTTTCCAGCCTTTTGGTACTATAGGTTTATCATCTTTAGTGTGAGCCATTTGTTGTTGTGTTGTTTAGTAAAATCATTTTGAATTTGAAATGTGTTTAGATTATATAATAAAATCGGTGAGTTTATAAATCGAGAAAAATAAAAACTCGGCACAGTCTTGGCACAGCTTCTGAAACTTAGTTGACTTGTTATACATTATCAATTGATTTATATTGGTATGTTATTATTGGGATGTACTTTAAATGTGTATAAAATATACTGTTGAGTAATACCAATAAACTTATACCAAAGTAAACTGTTTAATATGTAAAACTATCATTTTTGTATAAGATTGTATAAAAATTTTAAACTTTGTCAAAAA
Source organism: Jamesozyma spencerorum (assembly GCA_949640775.1). Classification (NCBI taxonomy): domain Eukaryota; kingdom Fungi; phylum Ascomycota; class Saccharomycetes; order Saccharomycetales; family Saccharomycetaceae; genus Jamesozyma; species Jamesozyma spencerorum. Next base: position 814,118 of record CATIWH010000026.1, read on the forward strand.
AGTGATGAATAAAAAAGAGAAATAAAATTACAGAATTATAAAATGTTCATCCTTTATATATAAAATTTTTTGAATAGAATTTAGCCGCCAACACCTTGTATATATAAATTAGCCGCTAAGCCCCTGAATTTCATTACCCGGTTGTATGTTCCCCCGGGTAATTTTTACTACTTCACTACTTTACTAATTACTTCATTGTATTATATATATAAATAAATAAAGTACATATTATACTTTCATTAAAGGTATGTTATATATAAAGTACATGTTATATTATGTTATAGTATATTGCAGTATAGTATATTATATTATATTGCTATACAATATTGCTTTCTAGACATCTTATCATTTAAAGTGGAGATCTTTGTATTGTATATATAATTTTATAGTATACAGTAGTGTATCATAATGTACAAGTTACCCGGGTTGATTATACTTAGTATATTATAATATTTTTTATTAGTGCTATGATATATTATATACAAACGATATATTATGACAACAACTACAACATGAAACTAAATACACTTTCTCGAATAGAACAATCTTTTTACTATTATTATTTCCTTTTACATATACCAATTACAATTTTCATTGATTCGAGTGTTGTTTTACCAATACAATATCAATTATGTCCATCATTGATTCAATGGCATATCAAACAAAATAATGATTTTTTATTACAAAATAAACCAATTTGGCTTTATTTTTTCGTTTGGATAGAATTATTGTTTCAATTACCAATTTTCATCTATTTTATCATCAAATTGTATAATTTCAACCAAATTATTGTCAATCCATTACAACTTTTATTAAAATTATATGGTTTAAATGCTACTTTAACAACTTTCATCTGTATAATTGTTATCCTTCATACTAATAAAGATTTAAATCTGATTGCCATTTATTTACCATGTTTAATCATACCATCAAGACTTTTACTATTAAATAGCCAATCAAACACTAATAACAAAATCAACGCGTATATAAAAAAATATCATTAACCTTATATATATATATAAGTTTGACTCTTTGTTCAATAAAAGTTATAACAAACACGACAAACACAGCAATGCTTAGATCTTTTGGTAGAATTAATATTCGTAAATTGACAACAAAATCTCATGATTTAGTTGTTATAGGTGGTGGTCCAGCAGGTTATGTTGCAGCTATTAAAGCTGCTCAATTAGGTTATAATACTGCTTGTATTGAGAAAAGAGGTAGTTTAGGTGGTACATGTCTTAATGTTGGTTGTATCCCATCAAAATCTTTACTTAATAATTCACATTTTTATCATTCTATTCAATCAGAATCAAAACAAAGAGGTATTATTGTCAAGGATGCATCTCTTGATTGGAATTCAATGATTGCTGCAAAGGAAAAATCTGTTAAACAATTAACTGGTGGTGTTGAACTTTTATTCAAAAAAAATAAAATCACTTATTATAAAGGTTTAGGTTCTTTCCAAAATGAAAATGAAATTATCGTTAAACCAGTTGATGGTTTAAAGGGATCTGTTGATGAAGATATTGTTTTGAAAGCTGATAAATTTATTATTGCAACTGGATCTGAAGTGACTCCATTCCCAGGTATTACCATTGATGAAGAAAGAATTGTCAGTTCAACAGGTGCATTATCTTTAAAAGAGGTTCCAAAAAGATTAGCTATCATAGGTGGTGGAATTATTGGTTTAGAAATGGGTTCAGTTTATACTAGATTAGGCTCAAAAGTAACTGTCCTTGAGTATCAAGATAAAATTGGTGCCTCAATGGATGATGAAGTCGCTACTACTACTCAAAAATTATTAAAGAAACAAGGTCTTGATTTTAAATTATCAACTAAAGTAGTCTCTGCTAAGAGAAATGGTGATATTGTTAATATTGAAATTGAAGATGTCAAGAATAATACAAAATCAACAATTGAAGCTGACGTCTTATTAGTGGCTGTTGGTAGAAGACCATACGTTAAGGGTTTAAATGCTGATAAGATCGGTTTGGACGTTGATCAAAAGGGACGTTTAGTCATTAATGATAAATTTGATACAAAATTCCCACATATTAAAGTAGTTGGTGATGTTACTTTTGGTCCAATGTTAGCTCATAAAGCAGAAGAAGAAGGTATTGCTGCAGTAGAATTATTCAAGACTGGTTATGGTCATGTCAATTATAATAATATTCCATCAGTTATGTATTCTCATCCAGAAGTTGCTTGGACTGGTAAGACTGAACAAGATTTGAAAAAAGATGGTATTGAATATAAAATTGGTAAATTCCCATTTGTTGCTAATTCAAGAGCAAAGACAAATATGGATACCGATGGATTCGTTAAGATTTTGATTGATGCAAAGACTGAAAGAATCTTAGGGGCTCATATCATTGGACCAAATGCTGGTGAAATGATTGCCGAAGCATGTCTTGCTATGGAATATGGTGCATCTGCTGAAGACGTCTCTAGAGTTTGTCATGCTCATCCAACACTATCTGAAGCCTTTAAGGAGGCAAACATGGCTGCTTTCTCTAAACCAATCAACTTTTAAAATACTAATCGACGATGTTTAGCTGTTAGCATTTAGATAAGTTATGTAATTATGTTTGATTTTTATGATTTTGTGTTTCCATGTTGTCGAGAAGTCGTCAGTCTCAGTGACGAGAACGGTAAAAAGAGGATTCAAGCTAGTCTACTCCCAGAAACGTGGTCTGACGGAGCAGGACAATGGTTTCTGTTGCAAATAACTTACATAAATATATAAAGAGTATTGGTTAAGTCATTTCATACAATCCTCATCGCCTCGATAATTCTGGGTTGCCATAGTATAATCATCTTTTTCTTGGTCGACTGAACTATACTAAGGTACTTGCTGTTGATTTCAATTAAAGGGCCAAATGAAGAAGAAATCAAGGGAGTACGCATTCTCTGACTATAATTTTAAAAGCTTTTCGTTCATCTCTGTCGCTAGAGTTACGAACGGACAAAATACTGTAGTTAACTATATAAAGTTTAGTGTATTCCTCTAATTCTCTTTAATTAGTTTCTAATACGTTTCTTATATGTTTCTTCTTACCAATAAGTCTCGAACTTGTAGAAATCACTATTTTACTAACCTTGTTTGTTTCAAACTTTGTATTCATTCCGGGTACTGTTGTATTTCATGGTTACTGGGCAAGCGTTACCTGCAATCCTTAAATTATACATGCTATCTATGTTACGATTAATATTTTTTTCTTAATGCTTTAGTCTTTTTATAATGACCTCTTCTACCACTAGTTTTTTGTAATTGAATTTCATTATATTTCCTCTTGAAATATTTATTACTAACATCATCACCCATCATAGATTCCAATATAGTTGACTTTCTATCCTTCTTATTGATTCTACTACTGAAAAATTCTTCTTTACTCTCTACAATAGTGCCCACAGAAAATCTTTCTGGAATTATCCAACGGTCCTTTTTATAATGTCTTTTAGGATCTAAAGCAGCACGATTCTTAATCAATACTAAATCACGTTGTAATTGTTTACGTCTATTGTCACTTGGTTTAGGCATTAAAAACCAATCCTCCTTCTCTACCTTCTTTCCATCGTCAACATTCGGTAGTATTGGTTTCTCTTGCTTTCTCTTTCCTTGCTTAGCTAATCCATCAAAATCAGTATTCAGCTTTGGTAATTTTTGCAGATTAGTTTCAATTTCTTTAAATATCTGTTCTGTATCCTTCTTCTCAGCATCACCAAAAGCTAACATATCAGAATTGAAGTTGTCTGAAGTCTTTTTCGCCTCCATATCGGTAGTAGCAGAACTATCAACAGCTTTTCTTAAAGCACCAAATAACTCATCAATACTGGCATCCATCGTTGATCTCCTATCCGTTGGTCTCATATCAATAATTTAGCTCATCGCAAATATCTTCAATAGCAGTTTTAAAAATTTTTCATAAAATTCATACTCTAAGTCACGTGCAAGATTTAACAACTATATAGCAAATACACAAACCAGTTATCTATTTACTCTTAGTTGGTGTTCCTATCTTCATAGTCCCGTCTTTATTAATATTATTATCGAGTTGCCTCAACGGTATTGGTATTCTCTTTGGTTTCTTTTGTTTATACTTCAGTATGAGATGTTTTGTTTGCTCTGATGGAAGATAAAATGGGTTCCGTTTCTTCTTATTATGTGTTTTCAAATGTTTATCTTGCTTGGGTATAAATCTTTCTCGTTCAAGATTCCAGTGATTGAAGTTTAGGTCGTCCAATATTTCTTGTTTTGTAAAGTTGGTTTTTGGTAAATGGGTCTGTGATCGTGGATCAATGTTCTCTTTCTCTATATTATTGGAAGTCGAGGGATTCAACTCTGCTTTGAGAAAATCTTCTGATGTTCCCTCATAATTTATCATGTAATCATCAAATATATCCAGTATCTCTTGCATTTGGGACCTATATTTCTGTTATTCACGTCAGTTATTTATTTACTATAAAAGAACGGAGTTTTTATATTCTTATATATTGACATTTTGTTTAGCGTTTTTTGGTTAAATCAGATATCGTGGTGCCTGGCATGATATCTCTAAAACGTTTCTCGAACAAAGACATGATCTTCTCTTTGTCTTGTCTTAGGGAGTTGTAAGTATCAACTGCTCCATATCGACTAGTTGTAAATTGTAGAATATCCCCAGTATTGCCCTTATTCAAAATCTCGATATGGTTGAGAAGATCCTCGTAAGGTCCCATCTTTGGTCTTGGGATAAGTCCCATGTATACATTCAATTTCCGTTGCATCTTCCAGAACTCTAGTTCCAATGTAGCATATTGTCTTCTTTTCTCATCTTGTTCAAATTTAGTATAAATTTTCGCATTCTCAAATAATTGATTATTAATTCTTTCATATTCTTTGGCAAGAAGATATTCATTATTTCTAATTTGTGTTTCAAATTCTTGTAAAGAGTTATTTGAATTTTGTCTTTGCGAAAACTCCTGGGTATCTGTACTACCATTCTTCCTTATTGAATATTTCTTGACAAAATTTGGTACTGCAATTATACCTTTATCTTGTAAATTCGACGATGACTTAGAATTGGAAGAAACGATAAGATTGACATGACTATTACTGTTAGTCTTACTACCTTCAAAGAAGTTAAAATCGACTTTTTTGTGTGTGTCTAAGTAAGATTGGTTTTTCATAATAGCGCTATTAGATTTAGTCAAGTTATTGAAAGTAAGCCCTTTATCATCTTCATCTTCATCTTCATTCTCAAAATCGAAACTCTTGTCACTCTCTTCATCTTCCTCAACAACAATATCACCCTGTTTCAATGATTGTCCTGACGTTGCAGAGAAAGATGTCAAGTTTTCTGCACCCAAGTATAAGTTCTCCAATTCAGTTGGTAAATAAACGTCGGTGGCACTTAATATATTACCATAATTTTGTTTCGAATTGAGTTCTTCTTTCTTTTTCGTCTTTTTCGGTTTGTTCTTATGTAGTTTTTGTCTTCTTTGAGTAGCACTTGTATCTCTTTCGCTATCACTATTATTAGGAGAATCTTCAACATGAAGCATTAATTTATTCTCAAAGACTGACATTGCCTGCTGACTTCTACCACCGTGAATAGACAATCCACTTAATGATAATAACCTTGAATAAAATCCAAATAGAAAATTCAAATTAGAACATGGTACTTTATATTTCTTTGCTAGAAGTAATGGTTGAAAGAGTAGAATATGCGCTGGATACTCGAACCTGTGATAAAAACAATATGCCTCAAATGGTAAATGTAAGTATTCTGGATGTTCATTTGCAGTTGTATTTATAAGGTTTTTCTTTTGTTGTTTACAATGGTCAATAATACCTTGATAATTTATTTTTGTATTATTATTATCATTATCTTTAAGTACATATTTCTCAATTTGTGATTCAGATTGAGTTGAACAAAGACCAAACAATTCAGTGACAAGATCTTTGAAAATTGTTTCAGTTGATTTAGTTTCTAACATCTTTTCATAATCAAATTCTTCATAAATGATAGAGAGTATATTTAATGAAATCTTTGGTATAATTATTTCCCATAATCTAATTGCCATATCCTTTGAATTTAGATTTTTGTTAACTTCAATCCATTTGGTTACTTTTAACAATTGAATGAAATGATTAATATTCGAATCGTGTTCATTTTGTAACTCTTTGAATACAATAATTTGATTGTCCTTTAATGATTTAACATTTGGATAATTTTTTATCAAATAACTCGAACCCAGTTGAACGAGACATTGTTCATCATTTACCAAAGCATAAGAACCTAAAGATAATTGCCTACATTCGACCTCACATGAAATTGACATTATACATTTACATTTGCCCCAAAACCATTTAATAGCAATAGGCTCTAATTCACAACCAAAATCAGAACTTACTAAGATAACGGTATTTGAGTTACTAAAAGCTGACACTTTTTCACAATAAGTTTCAAATGTATCAATTGATATAGCAGATATAATAATAATGTCAATATTATATTTACAACCAAATCCATTACCATTGTTCAATTTAGTGCTAAGTTCATCAATATCTTTAGTAAAGATATTAGGTGTATAAAAATTAGCCCCAAGTTTTGAGGATTTCCAAGCAACAAGTCCATCAATAGATACTTGTTGAGAAGAAAGAATGATAAACGAATTGCCAAGACTAAGTCTCCATCCAAGAAATTGAGTGGATGGTGTTTCACCGACTATTTTATATTTTTTTTTGTTAGTAATCTTTAAAAGTTGTTATTTTGAGACCTTTCAAAAGAAATCACATACCTATCAAAGTAGTCAATGGAACATTACCTGTCATATTATCTTAGTTGTTTCTGATAATAAAATTTTGTTTGAAACAAGTTTTGCTCTTCAAATAAAATAGCTGTCAAAAATTTCATTATATAACCGCTACACAAAAACATGTTGATAATTTTTTTTTTTTCACGCTTACAGTAACAAAGTCTTTTGAAGATCAACTCAATGTATAATTTATTCTATTAGATCAATTTCGTAGATTAGTGTAGTGTCAGTAGAGTTACCTTGCCAACCGCGATTTCCACTTGTACTTATAAGGAATCTACAGGTTGGATCAACGTATAGATTTGAAATCATGCCACCATGATGTCCAGGAACAATTAAGAATGGAGTAATACCTTTTGATTGATCAATTTTTGTATCATATAATCTAATATTATCCTTGGATCCAACTAGAACATGTCTTTGATTAGGCATAGCTTTGATACATGAAACAGGTCCAGATAAACTTGGTAATTTGAATGTATTACTTGGCCTTGATGGCATATTAATATCAAATTCTTCAATGATAGCATTTCTTCTACCAGCATATATTTTGTCACCATCTGTACTCCAACAAGCAGACATACACCATGGTGGTACACCTGAACCTCTTTCAAATTTAATGACTGGTGCTGTATTGATACGACGATCCCATAAATTAATTGACCCATTAAGACCTGATGTCATGAATATGGATTCATCGTAAACGATATTTAATGTTTTATTCGATATTTCATCATTTAAAGAATGTTGTGATTTCTTTGGAGTCTTTTGTGGGTCAATGTTTGATGTATCATCATCTTCTTCGTCACCAAAGAGGGAATCCATTTCGTCATCATCATCTTCTTCATTATTACTGTTATTATTATGGTCTTTTTCCTTTATTATTTGTGCTACATCAATTGTTGAAAATAATGGTCTCATCTCTAAACTTGATAATTCTGAGTTATTTCCTTTGAATTCATTAACCATACTACCAATTTTTTGTAAATCCCATTCTATTAATCTTTTATCCCAACTGCCACTAATAAATTTATTTTCATTATTATTCAATTTGAGAATATTTACCACAGAAGTATGTTCTTTGAAATAATGTGCCATTGTACCTTCCATGAATCTAACACCAGTCATTGATATACCACCATTATTTAATCCACTCAATAAAAACATACATTCACTTTGCACCTCTAATGAATAAACTGGACTTACTTGTGGTTCGTATTCACTTCTATTACTCTTTGTAATTATTTTCATTTGACTACGTTTCATTGGAATTTCATTTTCCCAATATGACATTAATATACCAGCATTTTGAATAGATTCTGTCAAGGAATGTTTTTGTAAAATTGTTAAAGATAATTTACCATCAATCGTGTTTAAAAGATCATATTTACGAATATAACCATCTTCACCACCTAAAAATAAATATTTAAGTCCCTTAGAAACAGTCAAAGCATTAACATGGGTTGCAATTGGTATAGCTGCCGTTGGATAAACATTATATGATGATGCAATCTTAGCAGATTGTAATATCTTTGTATAATAACTATGAATATTATCTTTCGGCAATTGTAAAACCAGTTGAGATGGTTCATCATTTGTCATATCAATATCTTCATCCTCATCCCGGTCTTCATTCTCGAGCAAAATCTTTTCTGCAGCAACATCATCGATAATAACTTTGTCAGTTTGTTCTTTTGGTACATCTTCTTTAACTACAGATGTATCAGCATCCTGTGTATCTGTACCGTCATTTTCATCTTCATCATCTTCATCCTCTTCATCGTCATTATTATTATCATCATCATCATCATCACCTGCTTCCTCAGTATTATCTTTACCATTAATTTCTTCATTGAGATCCTCTAACTCGCTTTCTTCCTCTTCTTCTTCTTCCTCTTCAGCCTCCCGGTTCTGATTCAATATATCGTCTACTTCGTCCATTAGCTTTAAAATCTTTCCTATTATCTGCCCATCAACCAGATCTATGTTTTTGCACCAAATATACTAAATCAATTATATCTATATACTTAATATCAAATATAGCAGATTGATGAAAAATCATGTTCGTTTAAAGTGATGCATCTTATAGTAGTATAACTTCAAGAGACAACATGCTGATGAGATCGATGCTACCATCAAGGATCACCAGCATAGACTCAACAGTCACGCTCAGTTGCAATTATATATCATGCTGTATTAAGACGATACAAGTCAAGTAGAGAGATTCAATAAGTGTTTTTATACGTGGAAGAACACAACAATGAACTATCACCATATCAAGAATGTATTCCTTTCCTCTTGTCATGGAAAGGAGCGAAATTAGCTGATTGCGTTCTTTATTTCTTATTTAAAACTAAAGCACAGATACATTGAAGTACAGATACATTGAAGTACAATATAAAAAACATATTTATCAGCCCTACTACGACCTAACTTTGGTTGGTTTAGACCTAACAAGACCTAACAAGACCTAATTTTTATCCATTAAGCCCTCGTTTGCCCTACTTTTTGTTATTTTAGCCCTGTTAGCCCTAACTTGACCTGACTTTGACTGCCGAACCCTATTCTATCATTAAACTTTTCTTATTTTTGTTTTTAAACGAGTTTCGTTTATTCAGAGATCCGAAAATTGCGTACGATCGTTTAAAATATTTCATATCAGAATCAATAATAATTGTATATAATAAGCTTAAAGTTGCCTTTGATTATGAAATATTGATTTGTTTTTATATGAGTGTAGCAGTATATTAAAAACACAACGAAACTTCCTCGCAGTGTTCAGTTGTACCCATAGAGTTAGTTATCATGGATTTAGTTCTCGAAGTAGCTGATACTTATGTATTAGATAAATTTTATACTAAAGTGTTTCCAACATCACTTGCTGCTCATATCCCAAGTAAATGGATCTCTTTACTAGATTTAAATAATGGTTTCCTTGTTAAAAATTCCACTTTATTATTACACACTATAGAATCACAAAATAATATCTTTCCTAGAATTAATAAAGATATTTATGGTCATACACCATTTTTAACAAATGTTACTGAAGCAACTTTTACTTCTTTATTACCACGTTATAATTTAATTCGTGAACTTTTCTCTCTTTGGTTATTAACTACTCTTTTCGGTTGGTTACTTTATTTATCAATGGCTTCATTTTCTTACGTTTTCGTATTTGATAAGACAATCTTCAATCATCCACGTTATTTAAAGAATCAAATGTCTCAAGAGATTCGTTTAGCAGTCTCTGCTATTCCCGTGATGGCAATCTTAACAATTCCATGGTTTGCTCTCGAAATTAATGGTCATTCAAAATTATATTACTCAAAACCGAATCGTAATTACAAGAATGTACTAGTTGAAATTGCAACTTTCATCTTTTTCACCGATTGTGGTGTTTATTTAGCTCATAGATGGTTACATTGGCCATTAGTTTACAAATATTTGCATAAACCACATCATAAATGGTTAGTTTGTACACCATTTGCTTCACATGCTTTCAATCCAGTTGATGGTTATGGTCAATCCTTACCTTATCATATTTTCCCAATATTCTATCCTTTACAAAAATGGGTTTATTTAGGTTTATTCACTTTTGTTAACTTTTGGACTATTATGATTCATGATGGTAATCATATGTACAACAATAAAGTCGTCAATGGTACAGCTTGTCATACAGTTCATCATCTTTATTTCTCTTACAATTTTGGCCAATTTACTACTCTTTGGGATAGATTAGGTGGTACTTATCGTAGACCAGAAGATGCTCTTTTCGAAAAGAAGAAAGATATGAAAGCATTAGAAGAAGAGTTGAAAAATATTGATATTGAAATGAAGGCTATTGAAGGTGATGTTGATGATAGAATTTACAAAGAAACAAATGAGAAAAAATCATTATAGAAAAGTTCCAAACTTATTATTAAACCTTATGTACTTTTTATATACAGTATGATGTTATAATGTGATAAATGTCTACTTTATTTTTCGATTGACCTTACGTTCAAGTTCTAAAAATTCGTTCAATCTCTTCATTCTATCCAAATCTGCCTGTTGGATCAGATAATTACGATGCCAATCAATAGTCTCTTGACCTTGACCTTGTTTCATCTCCATCATTGTAGCTGTCTTACCACTAACATCTGGTGTATCACTAACACTTCTTCGAAAAGACATCTCTTGAACTCTATCTTTCACTATGGTAAGATATCAACTTTCATAACCTTTCCATATATAGAACTTTTTTCATCGCGTTGCTCAAAAAAATATAGAGATCTAATATGTATATCAATCTAAGATCTAACATATGATATTTTGACAATTCACACTATTGAGAAGAACTGATAGCCAAAAAGGATCTCATGGGAGTCAAAAAGATTCTTCAATCGATAATACGAAGAATAAAAAGTGTTTTACTATTATGCATCACCATATCATTGCTTTTCTACTACACCTTCGAGAATGAAATTGATATCCTGAATTCATATGCTGAAAATGAATATCTACCGTCAATTAGTAATGATGATATGGTAGTATCCACTGGTTCAAAGATTCCAGAAAATATTCAAAATTTAATAGGACTTCACGAGACGGTGGAACAAACAAATGTTGCCCAAATTGATGATAATAATAATGATAATAATGATAATAATGATAAACTCAACGATAAACAACAAAATACTAAAAATAAGAACAAAAATGTTGATCTCAATGATCCACTAGTATTAAAAGAGAAAAACAGGTTTTTTCCTCTATTATTTTCTTCTCATGAAAGAGACCCTACAGTTAAATTCGAGGGAAAATTTGATAAGACCAATTACATATCATACAAGGAAAAATATCCTGTCTTATATGAAAAATCGTTATCATCTTTTTATTCATCCTCTTCTAGTCCCCTGTTAGAAGATTTAGACGCTGGTCATCATGAGGACGTTTCAGAGATAAAGACAAAAGAAGTAGATGAGGTAGAAACACAAACAAAGAAACATATTCAAGCAGAAGTGTTCACCGATGGAGGTTTAGCAATTAGTGAATTGACCATACTTATAAAAAACCTATTAGACAAGTCAAGAGAACAGCAGCAGTCAAAGACCTTTAATTTGGATTTCCATAAGGATTGGCCTATTGATTTGATTGATTCGATGGATACTTTGTTTATTATGAACGATATGACCCATTTTAAAAATGCTGTTAATACAATCTCAAGATTGAATTTAGCTATTCCACCACTCGGAATTGATATAGTTGATATTCCAGATATCTCAACTAGAATCTTAAGTGGACTTATATCAAGTTACGAATTATCTGGTGAAAAAATTTTATTAACTCAAGCTAAAGATATTGCTGGATTTATTTTAAGATCGTTTGATACACCCAACAGAATTCCAATACTAAATTATTCTTGGAAATCTAATTTCATGAACAGATTTCCATATAAGGACACAAAACCAGGTGATTTAGCTAAGCTGGCACTGGAATTTACTAGATTATCTCAAATTACAGGTCAAAATAAGTATTTTGATGCTGCTTATAGAATTATGAAAACTTTACATAATTCTAATAATGATATGATCATTCCCCCTTTATTTCCTGATACAATTGATGCATCTAGTTGTAAATTGCTTAGTGCGAAGGAGGTTGCCAATGGTGCACACCATCGTGAAAGGATTATGAGATCGATAAATCAAGATTTACAATTTGTTCATTGTCATCAGATTAATTCCTTCTGTCCAACATCAACACATTACAGTATAAACAATCATGTAATGACAGTTTATGATGTATTGCCTAAGTTATACTCATTGACAAATATTGATATCTTTGTATCTACTGATGCGTTGCAACCAGTAGCAAATTCTTCGATAATATTCCACTCAACAATCAATCAAATAGCCAAATTATTTACATTCAAGCCAGTAGGTCCAGAATCATTGAAGAATGTAACTTTATTATCTAATTTAGATACAAACCCAGTGTTTTCTGAATCTAAAAGTGAGCTTTCTGTTGAAATGAGGAGAGATTTTAGATTCTCAACGGAGTCTTGCTCGATTGGTTCTATCATAGCTTATGGATCTCGTGTATTTAAAAACGATAAAGAACAATTACAATTAGCTGCTGATTTAACACAAAGTTGTTTTGACTTAATCAAAGAATTTGATGGCCTGATGGGAGATATTAGTCTTGATCCTTGTGTTAGCGGTCAAGAATGTGTATTTGATCCTATACAGAAATTCAACAATATCAAAGATGGGAAATATGTTGGTTTCCAAGATGGGTTTTCTGAAAAGGAAAATATTATAGACAATGGTGATAATACCATTCATCGTCGTAGTCTTGCAAAAAAATCTTCAAAAGAAGGGAAACCTTCCAATAAGGAAACCACTGCAAAAAGAAATAATCAAGAAGTTGACAAAAATGGAAAGGCAAATTTGAACCAAGAAACAGATAATGAAAAAAAATTACCAATCAAAAGAGTGTTTAGTTATATTGTTGATGAGAGCTTTCATAATTACAAATTAGATCAATCAGATGTTGATTCAACAGGCACAAAGTGGAATAATAAACCTGAATGGATTCCATTATGGGTTAATAATGTTGAGAACATTGATCTCTTAAGACCAGATCTGATCAAATCGATTTTTTACTTGTATAGGATCACTGGTGATTCCAAATGGAGGAAGTTAGGAAGAGAACTATTTCAATTAACTCAAAACAAGATTATCACTCTAAATAAAGGTGCAAAGGGTACTTGGAGATTTTCTCGAGCAGGCATCCTCTCTAAAGATGATGTTCTGGATGAAGATAATATGCTGCCAAGCTATTGGTTTTCGCAAACTCTGAAATTTTATTATCTTTTGTTTAGCAGTTCCGATCATTATTCACTAGACGATTACATCTACACGGAGGCAGGCCATTTACTGAAGGCATATACTTCCTTACAAAGTACAGCATAACTTATAAGGAGTAAATCCTTATTCTTTTAATTTAACAATTTAGTCATAGAGTGTAGACATATAAACATGTGTATACTTAAAATTAACTCCAGAAAAATACACAAATTAGAAAAATTCATCTTACTTAGATGGCTAATGGATATGTACCAACCCAGTTGTAAATATCCTGTTTGATATCCTTGTATAACTCTGGATGAGCTTCAATAGAAGCTTTAAAATCCTTTAACTTATTGGCATCCTTTGGCAAAGATTCTTGAGTAGTTTGGGCGATTTCAACAGCTTTGTGAATATACTTAACAATCTTGTGGAAGTCAGTTTCATCCATACCCCTTGTAGTCATGGCTGGAGCACCAACACGAATACCTCCGGGGACTAAAGCTGATTTATCACCTGGGATTGAATTTTTGTTCAAGACAATGTTCATCTTATCACAAACAAACTCGACACGAGCACCATCAACGCCCTTTTCTCTCAATGAGACCAGAACCATATGAGAATCAGTACCATCAGCTACTAATCTGTAGTGCAAATTTTTAAATTCAAATTCAAGAGCCTTTGCATTTTTTAGAACTTGTAATTGATATTCCTTGAATTCAGGTGTTGCAGCTTGTTTCAAAGCAGTGGCTAAGGCAGCAATAGTATGGTTATGAGGACCACCTTGATGACCTGGGAAGACTGAAAAATTGATTGGATTCTCTAAATCGTACATGATTTCAGAACCTGTCTTTGAGTTAACTGATCTGACACCTCTTCTGAAAAAAATCATAGCACCTCTTGGACCTCTTAGAGATTTGTGAGTCGTAGTAGTTACAATATCAGCAAATTCAAATGGTGATGGAATAACTCCAGCAGCTACTAACCCAGAGATATGGGCCATATCGACCATTAAATAAGCACCACATTTGTCAGCAATTTCTTTCATTCTCTTATAGTCAATCAAACGACAATAGGCAGATGTACCAGCGACCAAAATTTTTGGTCTATACATGATTGCATTCTGTTCTAAAGTATCGTAATCGATGATACCAGTTTCAATATCAACTCTGTAAGGAAAGGATTCAAAATAAGTTGAAACAGCAGAGATTTTCTTCTTATCAGTAGCATAACCATGAGATAAATGACCACCATCTGGTAAATAAAGCCCCATAAGTCTCTCATGAGGTTTCATTAAAGCTTGATAAACTTCCAAATTAGCTGGTGAACCAGATAATGGTTGTACATTGACCCCCCATTTATCAGGAGTGACATGAAATGCCTCTAAAGCTCTCCTTTGACATAACATCTCAATTTTGTCAATATGTTCATTACCACCATAATAACGAGCACCTGGATAACCCTCGGAGTACTTATTAGACATTGGAGTACCCAAAGCATCAAATACTGAAGTGGTAGTAAAATTTTCAGATGCAATCATATCAATAGAATGTCTTTGTCTATCAATTTCATCTTTGATCATTTGATCTAATTCTGGATCAGTTTCAGCTAAATGACCAGTAAGTTGTTTTTCCTGAGCAGCAGTAAGAATATTTGGCATAATTGTTCTGATATAATTGAGTATACTTGAGAGAGTCTCTTATAAATTATATAATTTTATGTACCTTATAGCTTATATAATGTTTAGTTCATCATACCTGGAATTTTTCTGGATCTCCCTAACCTTGAAATTTTGATATTGAGTTATTAAGAGTTTACGAAAAAACGCATGACTAGTAAGTAGAGATGAAGACAGTTGAGAGATCGTATAGTACAAAGATGTTTATTTGTATGCAGTTTAGTAAGAGAAATGCACGATTTATTTATTGTCTGTTAGGTTTTTCTGCTCTTTTTGGTGTTTGAGTTTTGGATGTTGGCGTTGGTAGAACGTTTCTTATTGGTCTCGGTAATACTAGTCGAGAGAATTTCTTTGACTCTGTTATCAATTTTCTCTTGTTCTGCTTTTTGTTCAGCATCGATTTGTTTCATTCTTTGAGAAACAAAATTTTTAGTCTCTTGTGAATTTTTCAAATAATGCTCATTATACCATTTCAATTGTTGGATACTTTCGAGAATATCTTTCTTTGCCGTATGTGCAGTTTCTTTCTTTGGAAATACAGAAGCTAAACTTGGATTAAATCTACGAGAGACTTCCATAATTGTACTAACATCAATCAACCTATAAAAAAGATGATCAATAACTTTTGGGAAATCTTTTAACATGAATAATCTATCCATATGAATTGAGTTACCAGCAAGGACTCCAACGTTCGGATCCGGTATGAATTTTTTAATATAATTCAACAATTCATCTTGAACTGCTTCTTTAGTCTTTTTCGATTTCAATACTTTGGCAGTTAATCCACTTTGACCATGATGTTCAATACACCATTCATTCATATTATCTAAAATATTTTTATCAACATGAACAACACTTTCATAACAATTATCACCATCTTTATCAACAATATTCAAATGCCCATCTGTAATAATACAACAAATTTCAATAATATGATCATTTTTATGATCTAATCCAGTCATTTCACAATCAACCCAAACAATAGGTTTGAATA
Organism: Jamesozyma spencerorum; assembly: GCA_949640775.1. Lineage (NCBI taxonomy): Eukaryota > Fungi > Ascomycota > Saccharomycetes > Saccharomycetales > Saccharomycetaceae > Jamesozyma > Jamesozyma spencerorum. The sequence continues at coordinate 830,418 of CATIWH010000026.1, forward strand.
TTTTACCGGAAGCATCAGTAGAGATAGTAGCAACAGCAGAAGTTGTAGAAGCAACTCTATTAAATCCAGAAAGACCACGTATACTCCTTGTAATAATATTTCTCAGCATTTATAATAACTTGACCTTATGTTCATTATTTCATCTGTTCATTAAGATCAATGAAGCTTGTTTAATTTTTCATATTTAATAATCTTTAGATTTCCATTTGACTGTTTTTCAACTCATCCGTGCATTATTTGTAAAATTTGTTATTCTGCTTTTTTTATTTTTCAAATTTTTAACCGACGCAACTTTCTTGGCCGACGCAACTTTTTCACAAATTCTGAAATTTCAATTTTGTTGGTTATTGTATTATAAAGAGCATTTCTGAATAATTATCTGATAGTTTTATAACTTGATTTGAAAATATACCAACTCATCAATTATTCATAATGGCTCCAAACGTATGTGCTTAAATGCCTTAATTTATTCATTTGCTGCCGTTATCAACAAGAGTTCCCAAAAAATAGTAGTGTAGTGTTTTGCTATTCTGTATTTTAAAAATTCATTCGTCATTTTTCTGGTTTCAGATGATACAGTTGTATCTGATGAAATTTTGAAATATTAGCGATGATTGTTAATAGCAGTAGGCAAACAATGACGCAAACTGAATAATGTTACTAACAAATTCGTACTTTTTTTTTTGACAGACCTCTAGAAAGCAAAAGATCGCCAAGACCTTCACCGTCGATGTTTCTTCTCCAACTGAAAATGGTGTCTTCGACCCATCTTCTTACGCCAAGTACTTAATCGATCATATCAAGGTTGATCATGCTACTGGTAACTTAGGTAACGCCATCACTGTTGAAGAAGATGGTTCTTTAGTCACTATTGTTTCTACTACCAAATTCTCTGGTAAGTACTTAAAGTACTTAACTAAGAAATATTTGAAGAAGAATCAATTAAGAGACTGGATTAGATTTGTTTCTACAAAGACAAACTCTTATAGATTAGCCTTCTACCAAGTCACTCCAGAAGAAGACGAAGAAGACGAAGAATAAATGCATTAATTAAGTTACATATTTTTCATCAATATATTTAATTTTAATCAATCATTGTTTCTTTCATCTTCATTATATATATTTTTTTTATAATAATCGTGTAATATAATATTCTTTAATCATTATTATTATTCTTTTGTCTAGTTGACATTACTGATTTCAATACTTAACAAATTTTCAATATATTAATTCTCGATGAGATGAGCAATCAAAGATTTTACATACAAAGGATAGAGACCAATGTACAAATCAAAAAGGGCAAACGCAACTAATTTACCTCAACATAACGAAATTACACTTCCACCTCAAGAGTTGATTGATTTATTCAAACGTACTTTTGATAAAGAATTATACAAAGATGAAGAAGGTTTTGATTCACTCACTGAACAAATTCAAATCGTAAAATCATATCTTTATAATCGTGAATATATCCTTGCATTTAATGAAGAAGTTAAACGTGTTGCTTATTGTTGTAGATGGTCCCCATCTCGTGCTATCAGTTATGCTTCTTTACTTTCAAAATTTGATGAAATTACTGAAATAATCACTTGTGAAGATGGTACAGACAAGAATATTATTTGTGTTGGCGGTGGTGCTGGTGCTGAATTGATTGCTATTGCTGGTATCTTTGTTCCATCTAGAATATTTCACTCTAAATATAAAACAGATAAAGATGAGCAAAATGACATGATAAAATCAACATTAAAATTAGATTTGATTGATATTGCTGATTGGTCTCAAGTTAATGAAAGATTACTGAAACAGGTGGAGAAGATGTGGTTATACGATAATGAAATTGACTACTTTAAAGTTACTTTAAAGAATAAAGATATACTCAAGATGGACGAAATTTCATTGAATCTAGATAAACAAAATTTGATTACAATGTTATTCACCACAAATGAATTATTTAAAGAACATAAAGCTGAAAGCATACGATTTTTGCAAAAATTAAATAAATTTTGTTCAAAGGGATGTCTCTTATTAATCGTGGAAAGTGCAGGAAGTTATTCCCATATTACAATTGGAACCAAAAAATTCCCAATTCAATTCTTAATCGATACTATTTTGTGTGGTAAGAGAGGTCAAGAAGAAGATGGTGATTGGGATTTAATTGAACAAAATGACAGTTTATGGTATCGTTGTAATGAAGACCTGGATTATCCGATCAAATTAGAAAATATGAGATTCTTTTACAGACTATATAAGAAGAAAAGTTAAGAAACCATAATGGTATAGCATTCCTTCAAACTTGTATACTGTATGTTTGAATCATTTGTGTGGTTCTTGTCTCGACAATGACATGAAATTCGGCATGACAGAAAATTTTTCAATATTTTTACAATGAATGGAAAACTGTAAAATGATTGTTAAACAACACTTTTTGACAGGTTAAGTAGATAAAAGGTAGTGTGATCTTATTACCAAGACTCGAATTTTGTGTTGAATATAAAAAATGACTTCTTCAAGAAGAAATGCTGGTAATCAGGGAACAAGATCAAGAGTAGCTTCTCCTAGCGTGCCTTTTAGAGTTATGATCAAATCAAGGATCAAACAACCTCAATTTTATTGGTTTTTAGGTCATTTCCTTACATTATATCATTTTGTTAGGTTTCATTTGGCATATTTTTCATATAAATCCCAAAAATATCATTATAAAATGGTTTTATTTTATATTTCTATCACATATGGTATTGTCCTTTATCAATTTTATAAGAGTGGACAAATTCAATTGAGTAGTGATAATCTGAAAAAAAATCTTAGAACATTGGATAATTTACAATATTTCATCATGTTAACTTGTCTATTAGCATGTTCTATGATCAATGATCAAATTATCATTGATGCATCAAGTTATTCGCCTGTCATTTATTCTTTATTTCACACATTGAATTATTTCAAAGAAAACATCTTACCATTTTTACCTATAAATATAATGATAAAGACATTGATCAATAATAGAATAAGCTCATTTATTTCAATGTACAATGCACAGTTTTTAACAATGGCACAAATTTTTGAAATTATGTGTTGTTTAAGATCAGGTTTATTCAATCTACCGATAAATTTAATGAAACTTCTATTTACATTTAATTTGTCCTCAATAATCAATATTGTGGCTATTATTGTATATATTTGGTTTTTCAAATTGAGGTATCAACAGAATGAACAAATGAGATTAGTTATGAGTCAATATGTTACAAAGATTGACCAAATAATTAATACTAGGTTACCACCACAAATCTTGATTAAATGGAATGCTTATAAGAGGTTTGTAACAACATTATTTTGGAAATTACCATGTTAAAAAATATCTATAGTCAAGCTATATAAGTATATTTTTTTTTGTGTGTGATAAAAGATTTATGATTCACCTATATCTAATCTTCTCTTTGTCACCTTTCTTTTCCTTCTTGATTTGTCTTTTAGACTTTGTCTCTGGTTCTTTTGTTGAAACAGTCTGATTATTTGTCTTGGTCTTTGAACCCAAAACATAGTTTTTGAGACCCCATAATTTCCAACCAATATAAACAGGACATAAAATCATTACATACCAAAATTTATTAGTATTGAACAGAATCTTCCCACAATCACCAAATAAAGATAAATAAACCAAATCAAACAAATACTGCATTAAAGATTCACTTTCAGATAAATCAAGTCCTTCCTTTAAAATCTGCCTCTTCCCATATTGATCAGGTAATGAGAAAGTTGGTCTTCCACTCTTTTCAATAGTATAAACACAACCAATCAAAGGTATATGTAAAATTATAAACTTGAAACAAGTAACAAACAATGACTGTTGTCCTCTTGAAATCACTGCTCGCAAAGCAGCCAAAGCCACAATTGGCACCACAACTTTATACAAGTCTCCAAGCACTTTCAAATTCACTTGAACCTGCTTCTTACTCGCCTTCCCAGCCATCGTTGTCCTTCTAAATCAACTCAAAGCTGTTGATGAACTGGTCAAAAGTTTCAGTTTTTATCCAGAGAGTCACCCGCACATTCAAATTTTTTCATGTTGCGTGGCGAGTTTCGAATATAAATAAAAGGCGTATTTTTGAATTATCGAGTTTGTTGTTCACTTTAAAAGAGTAACGCAAAGTATTATTATTTCCAATGGATTCTGGTATGTGCTGCTATTGGTGTGAATTGGGTTAACGTGTTTTAGCTGTGGTTGTTGCTGGTTGAATTATGATGTTTGAGGTGAGTTCAGTTACGTTTTGAAGAATTTGGTTGACCCCCTTTCTTGATCCAAGAAAGTTCACCTGATGAGCCAATTGGACCCATCTCTGTGTAATGAGATGTACAGTAGCGAAAATGGAACTCTTCACCTGCTTAGACTTTGTCTCTTCATACAATGCCAAATGATTTCCAATTCGTTTGGGCACTCCTATTGGTTGATCTGTCGTGGAAAATGATAGTTCAATAAAGAAAGCACGTGACCTATACCGATTAAAATTGGTTAATTGTACATTTTTACTAACATAACTTCAATATACTACTTATATTGTTTGTCTTTTTTGAATAGAAGTTGCTGCATTAGTTATTGATAACGGTTCTGGTATGTGTAAAGCCGGTTTTGCCGGTGATGACGCTCCAAGAGCTGTTTTCCCATCCATCGTTGGTAGACCAAGACATCAAGGTATTATGGTCGGTATGGGTCAAAAGGATTCCTATGTTGGTGATGAAGCTCAATCTAAGAGAGGTATTTTAACTTTAAGATATCCAATTGAACATGGTATTGTCACTAATTGGGATGATATGGAAAAGATTTGGCATCATACTTTTTATAACGAATTAAGAGTCGCACCAGAAGAACATCCTGTTCTTTTAACTGAAGCTCCAATGAATCCAAAATCTAATAGAGAAAAAATGACACAAATTATGTTTGAAACTTTCAATGTTCCAGCTTTTTATGTCTCCATTCAAGCTGTCTTATCACTTTATTCTTCTGGTAGAACTACAGGTATTGTCTTAGATTCTGGTGATGGTGTCACTCACGTTGTCCCAATTTATGCTGGTTTCTCTTTACCTCATGCTATCTTAAGAATTGATTTAGCTGGTAGAGATTTAACAGATTACTTGATGAAAATTTTATCTGAACGTGGTTACTCTTTCTCAACAACAGCTGAAAGAGAAATCGTTCGTGATATCAAGGAAAAATTATGTTACGTTGCTCTTGATTTTGAACAAGAAATGCAAACTGCTGCTCAATCTTCTTCAATTGAAAAATCTTATGAATTACCTGATGGTCAAGTTATTACTATTGGTAATGAAAGATTTAGAGCCCCAGAAGCTTTATTCCATCCATCTGTATTAGGTTTAGAATCATCTGGTATTGATCAAACCACTTATAACTCAATCATGAAATGTGATGTCGATGTTAGAAAAGAATTATATGGTAATATCGTCATGTCAGGTGGTTCCACTATGTTCCCAGGTATCGCTGAAAGAATGCAAAAGGAAATTACCGCTTTGGCTCCATCTTCAATGAAGGTCAAAATTATTGCTCCACCAGAAAGAAAATACTCTGTCTGGATTGGTGGTTCTATCTTAGCCTCCTTAACAACTTTCCAACAAATGTGGATCTCAAAACAAGAATATGATGAAAGTGGTCCTTCTATCGTTCACCACAAGTGTTTCTAAGGGATTAAACCTCATCCAATATATATCCTTTCTTATCTCTTTCTATATATATCTATATATATATATCAGGACCATATCCTCTTCACTTATCAATGATTGGTTAGAATAACAAAATAATAAAGATTTTACGTATCTACATCTTCCTTCTCTCTCTATTTTTCTCTTGATTACATGATTCATGTTCTGTTAGTATATACATGATTATATTATATACATGATTGATTATTAAATTAAAACTGTTCAACTGGCACAACTCTCTTCAAGCTTCTCAATTTGTTCAAAAACTCTCTATGTTTGGATTCTATACTATCCCAACCTTTTACGCCAACACGAGGTTTCATTAAATAACTCTTCATAAAATATCCATATCTTTCAATCAATTCACGTATTTTCTCCTCAAGATTATCCACATTATTCAAATAATTATCCAAATTATTCATTACAATATCGTAATTTTCGGATTCAAGGTATAAAGTTGGTTGGTATGACTTAGGATCTAATTTTTTCTGTCTTAACAACCATGAATCCTCAGATACCAAAGTTTCCTTCTTCAAACGCTGTAATAACCTATATTTGTGAATCAAATTGTACCCATGGATAAGTTTATCATTGATAATCTTCAACCCATGTTCAATGGTATTATTATTATCAACTAATGCAAGAACAACTTCGTTCCAGGTATTATTGTCTAATATGAACTTATTGGAATTTAGTTTATCTAACCAACTTGGTAATTCCTCTATATTTCTTGTATTCATAAGATGTCGTACTTTGTAAACAAAGATCCCAACAAATAGTGAATCCAGTTTCTTATTTCTAACGGTGCTTGACGGTAATTTTTTATATCTTTCCAACTGACTCCAAATATTATTAAAGATGATATCAAAATCTTCCCATTCGCCAATCTCAGCAAATAAAACACATATAGATCTCATCATGATAAGTTTGTTATTTACAGATATGATATCCTTATCATAAAACAGTTTATTGTATTTATTCAACATCTCAAGAGCCCGTCTTGGATTGTAATATTTGGCTACAGTTCTCAGTGCCCATGCCATTACAGATGGATGAAATTTCTTGTCTCTAATAGGCAGTGTACCGTCTGAAACAGTTGTCATTATCTTCTCAACTAATTCGATTGATTTCGAAAGATCCTCTTTTTTAGACATCTGGTCCTTGAATGAAGCTTTAACAATGAAATATAAAATTTTGGAACTGAGTTGAATCTTTTTCTGAGTCATTAATCGGTAAAGTTTGAATATATCCTCTGTACGTGAATGTTTATCGTATGTAGCCATTAATGCTTCAAAGTGTGAAGCGTTGGGGTGTAATTTGGGGTCATTGATTAATTTTGTCAGTATATTTTCAGCACCCTCATAGTCCTTTGACGTTTCCAACATATATTTTATTAAATTTTCATAAAATTCTGAGTTTGTCCTTATATTCAAGGTAACTACATCTTGAAACAACTTATCGCATTGCTCAAATTCTCCTGATTTCAAATACGCAGTGATAGCCATAGAGTATATTGATATTAACTTGGGATCTTCGGTAATATATGGAAGTTTCGAGTATTTTTTAAAGATATGTATGGCCTCTGAATACATTCTACTCTCAATATAAACATTCATTAAAGTAGCTAATGTTAATGGTGTAGGACGGATATCATAATGATCAATCATAATTGTGAAAATTTCCTTTGCGATCAAATGATTTGTAAATCTACAACACATTTGAATTAAGATGGCAAAATGTTTCTCAATGATTGGGACTTTTCCTTCATCTGTCATTTTCTTTAATATTCTTAAAGCACCATCCATACTATTCATCTTACTATATACTTGAAACATTACAGTATAAGTGTGTTGAGATGGTTGTATTGAGTATTTTTCAAACAATTGAAATTGTTCAAAACATTTGATAATATCATTACTCTTGTAATGAGAAATTAGTAACGATTGTAAAATGGAATAAGTAGGAATCATACCTCTTCTTAAGAATTGAGAGTAAAGTTTCTCTACACTTGCAAGATCACCACGTTGTGCTAACGAATACATGACGATTTCATAATGACGAATGTTTGGTAGTCTTCCTATACCAAATAGGGCATCGAATTGATCTTGGAGTGCCTTCCATGAGAACGTCTTCGAATGTGCTAATAATAAGTAGTCAAATTGTGTTAGATGGTCATGAGCCTCAGGATGATTCTGATAAACTTGAGTAAGTTGATCAAATTTCCCCTTATAATTGTATGTTCTCATAATTTCAGTAAGATCAATTTTGTGAATGGGCAAATTATTTTGAATTTTATACTCCCATAAATGTTCTATCATGTTGAAATTTCTATAATAACCTGATAGATAGATTAAAGTTGTGGACACTTGACATGCAGCTGATGCCCCGACAATAAGTTTGATCTTGTCGAGACAACTCCTTACATATTCATTTGGATCCTCCTTTTCAGTGTCTATTCTTTGAAGATGCTCTAGAATTGGACGTAGAATTTTCTTATCTTGCATGTAATTTGTATATTCACAGGATCCATTCAATAACATCATCCATTTACACCATTTGGTTAAAGGTTCCCATTCTTGAACCAAAGAATCTTGATCATTAGGCAATTTCAACAACGAAATAAACAAAGATGATATTATATTCATTACTTTAGATTTGTTAAGCAGTGATATCTGTGCTATAATCTCTTTCATCATTAGATCAAGATTCATAGATTCGTTAGTTCGAAGCAATGAATTCAAAAATATTATCAACTCTTTTGTAGAGACATTATCCTTTAATTTGCCTATACTACCAATTGGTTGAGAGTCATGTTCAAAAAGAAATCTTTTACCAAATTTCACTAAATTTCGATAGTCTCGATGTCCATTAAGAAAGTAAAGCAAGTATTTCCTCTCATGTAACCCGGGAGTTGGACATATGGGATTCAAAAAGTAGCTAGAAAGTGCTAGTGAATCTGATTCTGTCCATGAATCCTCAAAGTTCTGCTTTCTCAGCAACCGCAGAGGCTTCGAGGACCGTTTCAATGTTTGGTCCAATTCCCTGTAATGTTTTATAATTGGCGCAGCGTATCTTCGCATAGCCTAAAGAGAACGAACAGTGGTAAGCACAACTGTACTGGTGCGTAATCACAAAGGAAAAACTGTCTAGCTCTTGCTCTTGTCTTACTGTCCCCAGATCTTGTCCTCTTATAAACTACAACTTCATATAGTTGTTATTTGCTTAAAGACGAGTATTTATTTGTTAATATCGAAAACAACCCGGACGATTTTGGAACATGAAAAATTTTGATATTGAAGCTCATCGCAAGATAGAAGTAGTGTTTGATAGTAGTTCAACAGTAGATTCAGCAAGAGGATTCAGTGAGACTGGAGCGTTTGGTGAACACAGGATGGCCACAGGGAAACAACAGCACAACCGAAAGAAGTTTACGAGGGAGTACAAGGTCAGGGAGATCCAAAAGAGCATTACCAAAAAGACTAGACTGAGAAAGGGTTATCTCAAGGCTTTGAAGGAGGAAGGGTATGAGGTTCCTGAGTATAAGCCGAATAATAATGCTAAGGTAAACGTTAGGGAACGCAAGCAACAGCGTGTTTTTCAGGGTAAGAAGAAGTTGGACCAGAAGAAGGAGATCAAAAGAGAAAGAAAGAAGACAGAAAGGGAACAAGCTGAAGAGAGAAGAAAGATACAGTTTGAAAGGATTAAAGAATCAAAGGCTAAGCACCAGTTACGTGAAAGGAGATCAGAGAGGTTGACACAAAAGACTAGAACAGGCCAACCTCTTATGGGTCCGAAGATTGACGATTTGTTAGAAAAGATCAAAAATGATGATATATACACAAGATGAAAAGTATCTTCATTGATGTTATTTACAGGGTTCTAGATATATATACATATACGAGTATATTATTTGTACATTAATTTTTTTTCTCATGGATACTACAGATGTTTTATTTCTTCTCTTGTTGGGCCTTGGCATGTTCTTGAATTAATTCCCTTTGAACATTAGCTGGAGTTGGAGCATAATGGCTGAACTCCAAGGAAAATTCACCTTTACCTTGAGTTGAAGCTCTTAAAGAAGTGACAAATCCAAACATTGAACTCAATGGACATTCTGCTTTCAAAGTGAAATCATCGTGATTATTTTCAGTATCCTGAATAACTGCTTGTAATTTATTCAACAAACTGATAACATTACCTTGGAATTCATTTGGAGAAGTGACAGAAACGTTCATGATTGGTTCTAAGATTACTGGCTTAGATTGTAAGAAAGCATTACGGAAAGCAGCCATTGTTGCAGTCTTGAAAGCTAATTCATTAGAGTCAACAGCATGAATAGCACCATCATTAATTAACATCTTAACATTTAAGACCTTGTGACCAATTAATGGACCCTTTTCACAAGATTCTTCAAATCCCTTTTGACAAGCAGCCAAGAACTTTTCTGGAATAGCACCACCAACAATAGCTGTTTCAAAGACATTAACTTTAGTATCACCCTCAATTGGGGACAACGTACCCATGACTCTACCAAATTGACCTGCACCACCAGATTGTTTCTTATGAGTATAATCGAAATCGGATGGAATTTGGATGGATTCTCTGTAAGAGACTTGAGGTTTACCAGTGATACATTCAACATTATATTCACGTTTCATTCTTTCAACATAAATTTCCAAATGTAATTCACCCATACCAGAAATAATAGTTTCCTTGGATTCAGGATCAAATTTGACTTTGAAAGTTGGATCTTCTTTCTGGAAACGATTCAAAGCCTTTGAAAAATTGGCAGAATCTTTACTCTTTGGATGAATAGATAATGACACAACTGCATCTGGAACAAACATTGAAGACATTGAGTATTGAACAGTACCATCTGTGAAAGTGTTACCTGAGGCACAATCGATGCCAAAAGTAGCACAAATTTCACCAGAACCAACTTCATTGACATCTTCCATATCATTAGAGTGCATTCTCACTAATCTCGAAACTTTGACTTTTTTACCAGTTTGAACGTTGGTGATAAAATTACCCTTTCTTAAGCGACCTTGGTAGACACGAATATAAGTCAATTGACCATATTGGCCTTCTTCTAATTTGAAAGCTAGCCCAACAAATGGCTCAGTCACAGATGGGACTAAGTTGACTTTTTTTTCATCATGAGCAATATCCAAAGCAGTGTTTAATACTTCAGATGGATTTGGTAAATAATCGACAATAGCATCTAATACTGGTTGAATACCGGTATTAGCCAATGCAGAGCCCATTAATACAGGTGAAAATTTTCGTGCAATAGTGGCTCTACGAATAGCATCCTTGATCTCAGTAACTGTTGGTTCTTTCTCTTCCAAGAAAATCTCTGCCATTTCATCATCGACATCAGCCAAAGTTTCAATTAAAAGTTGTCTTTTTTCCTTAGCCAAATCAATTAAATCTTCTGGAATTGGACCTTTCTCCAAAATTTCACCATTATCACCTTTGTTATAAACAGCTTCATTTTCAATCAAATCGACAATACCCTTGAGATTACTTTCACTACCAATTGGTATTTGAACCGCTGCTGCAGCAATCTTCAACTTTTGATTCAATTGTGCAATAGCACGAAATGGGTCAGCACCCATACGATCCATCTTGTTGATAAAAGTGACTCTTGGAACATTATATCTACGCATTTGATTATCTACAGTAACAGTTTGGGATTGAACACCAGACACGGCACAGACAACTAATACAGCACCATCAAGAACTCTCAAAGCACGCTCAACTTCAATAGTAAAATCAATGTGGCCAGGGGTATCAATCAAATTAAAATGATAATTAGATTTATCCTTATCCCAAGAACAATATGTAGCAGCAGACTGAATTGTAATACCTTTTTCTCTTTCTAAATCCATAGAATCCATCTTTGCACCAACATTATCACGACCTCTGACCTCATGAATATCCTTGATTCGACCAGTGTAGTAAAGAACACGTTCTGTGAAGGTAGTTTTACCTGAATCAATATGAGCAGAGATACCAATATTTCTTAATTTTCTAGCAGTCTCAATATCCTCTGGTGTTAGCTCCTTGGTAATTTCATCAACAACTTTCTTCTCCTCCTCATATTCAGAGTACACTCTTGAAGTCAAATGGAAACTACGGTTGCTAGAGATGTTCATCCTCGAGGGCATCATAGTTAGTCTCTTGGTAAACATGGACCCTCTGAAACAGCCCTGAGAAACCACAGAGGACCCAAGACGCAACAAATTCGCATTTCTGGGTAAAAGCAACATTTTAGAACTCAATATACACTCACTTTCAACTCTAATCTCACACTATATTGTCTCCTACTACTACTTTAACACTTGGTAAAACTGTGTTTTTATATAGTAACTTTGTTTCAAATTCGATATTTTCACTCCGAAACTACATGAAAAATATTGAAACGATGAGTTTGATACTGTTGAGTTGTATACTGATGGGATGTATCTGTGTGTGTATACTGTATGTACTCGTTATAACTTGGAGGGAGTCGGTTGTGGACCCATGATAATGGTCTTGATTACGTTGTTTTGAGGGTTGAAATTGTGTTCGTAGGCCTTAATGGCGTCGTCAAATGCAAATCGTTTAGTGATGAGAGGTTTCAAGTTCACCTTATAATGAGCCAAGAGGGCTACAGCATCCTTGTAATCACCTTGGCTGTATCTGAAGGAGCCTTTAATGGTGACCTCCTTAATACAGGCAAGACTCATAGGGATATTGATGTTATCCTCGCCCATACCTACTTCGACAAAAGTACCTCCTCTTTTAACTGCTGTTATTCCTGCTCTGATACATTGTTGACTTCCTGTACATTCTAGAATGATATCAGGTTGTTCATTCCTCAGTATTTTGTGTATCTGATTGGAAATATTTTGATCCTCAGCAGACACAAGACTTTTAGTGTTTATTACTGCAGTGGCACCAAAATGATCTCTGGCTCTTGCTAATTTATCATCACTTCTACCAACAAATATCACTTGAGTAGCACCAAAAGCTTTTGCAACAGCACCACAGAGAAGACCAATCGGACCAGCACCAAATATTACGACTTTACTATTGAATTTAGTGCCTGCTGACTTATTGGCATGAACACCAACAGCAAGAGGTTCAACAGCAGCACCTTCCTCGAAGGAAATATCATCAGGAATCTTATAAACAAAATCCTCAGGTGCTAGATAATATTTCACCAAAGTGCCATCAACAGGTGGACATGCTGCAAAGGCCATACCTGGACACAAGTTATATTTACCAGATTTCGTCTCTTCAGAGTATCTACTAGGTACACCTGGTTCAATAGCAACATGGTCTCCTACTTGGACATGCGTGACATCTTTACCGACCTCTATAATAATACCACTGGATTCATGGCCCAAAATCATGGGAGAACGAACTACAAAAGGTCCAATTGACCCATGTTTATAAAAATGTATATCAGAACCACAAATACCAGTAGCCTTGATTTGAATTTTTACCTGATGAGAATCTTTTAAAACAGGAATGGGACTATCTTGGAAAGCAATTTCATCCTTCCGGATTAATACTACAGCTTTCTGCATCTTTTGCTTACTCAAAGTTCTGAAAGTAGTCAAATGTATAACAAACTTCACCTTCAGTAGAAAGAAACTATAGTACAAACTCTTAAAGACTTCTTTCTTCCTTCTATTAGCAATATTGTCTTTTAACTGTATTGTCAAGATCAAAGATTTTGTTTATCAATAAATGTATATGTCAGATGTTTTATCAAAATAATATCTTTCAACTCATTAAAATAACAAAATCAAAATTATCTATTTAATTCATAAATTCATAAAACTGAAAAGTTCTTATATTTCTCATACAAATATTTTATAAAACTTCTATTTAACAACCACTGCATTATTTGAACCGTCAATACTGTTATCAACCTTTAGTATGTTATGTATTTCCATCAATATAGCTTCAATGTCCCTGGAATCGCATGATATACCTTCATCTAATCTGATAGCATACGGGAACTTCTTGGTCTTTGTAGTATTTGTTGATTCTGTATTAGAGAATCTTGGCTTGTTCTCTAGCATAAATAATTCATTACGAACTTGGTGAATCATAGGGTATCCAGGTGATTTAGTTGTGACATGCTCATCATTAGAAAAATGAACATAAAATTGCATCTTATTATTGCCGTTATGGGCTATCCTTTTCAGTTCAATAATCAATTTTATTTTGGTACCAGTAAACTCATTGTTGTACATAATATGGTATTCTGTTAAATTATGAATACCGATGCTCACTGCCGTCTGACTTTTGTTCATGTCAACTTTTCTTTCGTTGTAAATCTGTTCCAGGGCGATGAATAAAGATGAGGTAAACTGTAGGTAATTGAAAATAAAATGGTAATCATAACTACCACTGTTTATGAATGGTTGAATGATATGCTGAGGGTTAGAATCTGATAATTGAACAGTTAGATTCTTGACCCTTTGTTCACTGGTAATTATATTAATAGTACAATCTTGATTATCACCATTACTCTTCTCCAAATAGTTGAATGAGATTTCGTTTGGTTTCAAAGCGACAATCTTGAATGATTCTGAAGCAAAATTTTTATGCAATCTTTCCACAACATCAGTGAGGATTACAAGTTGCATCAATTTTTGTCTAAATTTAGTCAAATATTGAACAATTTGACTTAAACTTTTAAATCTTTCCGATAAATAAAATGCAAACGAATCACCATCTACAAAATGAATCAACAAATCGTCACATTGCACTTGTTTGATCATTGTATCTCTTTTGAATTTGGCGTAAAGTTTGATTTCTGAATTAGTATAATCAATTCTCATAAACATTGCGCTATCAAGTATACCACTTAGCGCAGTAGAACCCTCTAAAAATGATTCTAATTCCAAGGTAATTATCGAGGAGTATTCTTCATCATTTGAGGTCGAGACTGACGACGATGAAATGCCAGTGGGTTCGTTCAAAGAGGACGCTGATGTAGTTATATCTGATTTTTCATTCAAAGGGTCTTTGTCATGAACGACATAACTTGGTAACTCTTTATTAATTACTTCTAACGAGCAGATTCTATTACGTATCCTTAGTCCATTTAGGGAATCAATTAACATATGATTAACAATTCTATGTAAAATTGTCTTCTGTAAAGACATGATTTTTTGATAACTCATGCTTTCTAATTTGGAGGATGTAATAGATGATAAATCCAAATACTTCAATTGCCATTTACCCTTGAAAGAAACAATTTTACCAATACGTTTCTCAATAATACATGATGAATTGGAAGAGATGATGGTAAGAATGAGGTACCAATTGACTGGCCATTTTGGTAGGCAAATAAACAAATCTTTTTGCAATAAACCATCTGTTTGAGAATTTGTTACATTCAATTTTGTTGGAATTGACTTATCTAATTTCACAGCATTACTACAAACCCAACCTGTCTTTTCGAACATGTTACGAAGGACATGAGTGATTTTGTCGAGTTTTAATTTTTGTAAAATTTTTATTAAATCAGTTGTTTTCTCTGTTCTATTTATCTGCTGTGTGTATTCTAATAGTAAAGGAGTGGGATTCTTGAAATAAAAGATACCTGTAGTTAAATCAATCTTTAATTGAATTGGAGCAGTAGAGATGCATGTTGTTGGTAATTGAAATAATAAAACATCAGATGAATCTTCGTCTTCTTGAAATATACCTGTTGATAATAGTTCCATTCTAATCATATTAGCGTGGTTGAACATAATTTCATCTAGGATAGTCTCAACATTACCTAAAATGTTATCGTAAATCAATGGCATTCCTTTGAACTTGTTTCTAAGATCATCATTGTCATTTTCATCAATTTTTTCTGTATTATTTCCGGATTTCATGACGAGTGAAGTGTTGATATTATTATTGACAAGAT
The DNA here is from genome assembly GCA_949640775.1 of Jamesozyma spencerorum. Lineage (NCBI taxonomy): Eukaryota > Fungi > Ascomycota > Saccharomycetes > Saccharomycetales > Saccharomycetaceae > Jamesozyma > Jamesozyma spencerorum. Next base: position 846,055 of record CATIWH010000026.1, read on the forward strand.
TGTTGTTGTTGTTGGTATCATTTAAAAGATTATTATCCCATCTTAGAATTAAAGTTTCTGTCTTTCTATCAACACCAATAGTAAATTTACCTTTATTACCGTTCTTACCGTTGATCCAATATCTACCTGAAATAATACTTTTTTTGGAATCATAAGCATGAACTAAATCTCCAGGGGAAAATTTACCTTGATTCTCTAATGTCGATAATTCTATATGAACCATGTAAAGTTTCAAAGTTAACACATATTTATGCAAAAATTGATAGAGAAGGAAAAGTGGTTTCTTATCCATATTTTTGTATAATATCTCGTTGATGAGTTTTTCTAATCTCAATTTGTTCAAAGGTAAACTTTGGTCCATGGTGAACAAAATATTCAAATCTACAAAGAATAATGGTGAAAGACGATCAATAGTCGACAATTGAATTTCAAATTCGTTTGCTACTATAATATATATTCTACCATTCTTGACATAGTAATTACTGAATTGTGGTGGAAGATCCATTAATGCCATTTTGATAGATACAATAAGGTTCAAATCTTTAAGTCTCTTAAGAATAAGTATAGGTGGAACCTCCACGTTTGTTCCACTAATATCGTTTGTAAATGGAGTGAGATAATGAGATGGTAAATTTGGTCTTCCAAGACTTAAAACTTCCAAAGCTGTTATCAAATCTGCATTAGGTAATTTTGCATTTGTCATTGAGTTTAAACTACCTTTCAGGGCCCAAATACAATTATTAACAGACATATTTGTTGTTCTAAACCAATTCAATAAATCTATCAAAATATTGAAATTATTCTGTTTGATTGTCCTTGTCCATTTGATCAACACATACAATTTCAAAAACTGGTTTCTTAAATATATGATCAATTGTAAAAATTTAATCTTCTTCAATGAAGGTCCATTCAGACTATTCTCTGGATCTGTATGAAGATTAGTCTTCATATATTGTGAAATCTCTTTGATAGTGAAAATAGTCAAATTTCTAATTATGAGCGAAAGAGGTGTTTGATTGATTTGTACATGGGGGATCGAAGGTGGATTCACTGATTTTGTATCTAATACTGTATGACCAGGCACAGTTGCAATTGCAGCAGCAGAACTCTTTATCTGATTATTTTTACTCATTTGAATCGAACTCTGACTCAATCCAGATTGCTGTTTCTCAAAAGCATGAATCTCTCCTGCAGATATTTGAGTACCATTAATCATCTTTGAAATGTCAATATCTGTAGTCATTGTTTTAACGAAATGAGTACTTTTCTTAATGCACAGAAACCCAAAGCAAACGAAAAAAAAAAATCACAACTGGGCTATTACGAATGAATGTGTTGTAATAATCAAAAGACGTGAGAATACTGTTAAAATAGAACCTTATTGACTGTTTCAAAGACTTTTTGATCCAACAAAACAGCTTTTCTTCTACTACTTACTTTCGACTAAAGATGGAAGAAATCGATTTTCATGAACCCTTCCTTGTCCGTTGAAAAGTATCAATCTGATATCTGATGATGAGTTGAAATTGTAAGGAAGAACAAACTATCAAGTAGAGAAGAGAAGAGAAGATACTAAGAGATAGGAAGTCGGTAGTAGGATGGTAATCAAGCTTATGGGAAATGATATAGATAACAAGAAGGATGAGGGAACAGGTAGTGATTTTGCTATGACTACAGAGTCCGGTGATAGTGTGCTTATTTGCAACTTCAATCAGGATAATAACAGTAGGTATAGATATGAGAGTGAGGCAGCAGCAATGCCTATCTTTTTGAAGAGTACTCCTGCTGGGCCACAAGTTTCAGAGGTGAATTCTCTGAATAATAAGGTTGTCGAAGGACATATAAGTGACTCGTTTCAGGCAATTAGACCTCCCTTATCTCAACAAAATGACATTGACACTGAGACAATGTCAACGAAAAGGTCATTTTATGATAATATAGTTTCTACTTTTACTCACAGTAGAGAAAAGGGTTCTTTAGAAGATTCGAAAGTGTTGTCTGTTGTCAAATATGCTTCTCAGGAAAAGAATGATAACTTTCATCGTGTATTCAAAGTAGTTTCTTTAACAGAGAAACTTATTGAAGAATTTCAATGTAATTTGAATAGAGACGGACCTCATCAAGGAACACTTTATGTTTCTGATAATTATCTTAGTTTCAACTCAAATATTGTGAATTGGTTAGCACAGATTCAAATTCCCTTGGATGATGTTTTGAACTTGGAGAGAGATACCGATAATAATGATGAAATTGTAATTGAGACACAACTAGGTAAGACAAAATTTAGTCGCTTTGTTAATACTGATGAAGCTTTCTGTTCCATTAAGAATATTTTGAGTAATAGAACTCAAAAACGATTAGAATTATCAATTATTGCTGGCAAATCAATATCTAGAAGTAGTTGCTCGAGAGGATCAGATATGTTCAATTATTCAGTTGGATTAAATCCATCCGTATTGAATAATGTCGCTAAACTCGGTAATAATAACAACAACAACGGTACATCAACGATTAAAATGATACGAAATTTACTCGAGGATACAAACGACCCCTTAATCGAGAATGCAATTCACTCAATTGATGACACTTCTTCAAGATCAGCAACATCATCGTTGGGGGACGATGACGACTCTCCAACTAAAGATATAATATATAGACTCAAACCGGATTCAAGGTTCCATTTCAGCGGGCCTTATACTCATGGTAATACACCATTGACTACACCAATACCACCTGGTCCTGAAAACGAGTATATTCTTGAGGAAAGGGTTGTTAAATGTGCCCCTGCATTATTATTTCAATTCATCTTTGATGAAACTTTCCTTAAGGAATTCTTATCTGAACAAGACTCGTCTGATTTCACTGAGATTGCTGCGTTTGATGAGGATAAAGTTCCAATTAGGACTTATTCATATGAAAAAGCGTTGAATTATCCTGTAGGACCTAAAAACACACGATGTGAAGTTGAAGAGAGTGTTGTTCATTGGGTAACTGATGATTACGTTGAAGTGATAAATGTTACGAGGACACCAAATGTACCTAGTGGGAATGTATTTTCTACAAAGACGAGGTACGTAATTCAATGGAATGATAAATCAAAATGTATGTTACGAATGTCATATTGGGTAGAATGGACAGGTAGTTCATGGATCAAGAAGATGATCGAAAAGAGTGTTCGAAGTGGATTGATTGATTCAACTCCTGATTTTATCAAAATTATGGAAAGATATGTTGAGGAGAATACAGAAGAAGGTATTGCAAATGTTTTAATGTCATCAATAGTGTCAACAGCCAAGAAGACAGAAACTAAGATCAAAGTTGACAGTATTACAGATGAAAAAGAACAACTAAAGGAGAAATATTCACAAGAACAGAAATTGATGGGAATACAATTAAAACCTAAGAGAGTTACATCTGGTACAACTATTGCTATTATTTCATTACTTTTACTCAATAGTATCCTGTTACTATTAGTTTTTCATTCTTTAATAAGACTTAATAGGAATTTAACAAGGATCATGCCTGTCACTACTGCTGAGAACAAGCATAACATCAATAGTTTGTTGAATAAGTTATATGAGACAACAGTGGTTCCGATTTGATGATCTTTACTCGATATTTATGAATAAGTGCACTAATATATACATATACATATATATACTAAATGAAGTTTTAATGTTTGAAAAAAAATGGATGCGAATGGAAGGGAGATGAGTTGTGTAAAAGAGAAGTAAGCAAAGATGAGATTGAAAGTTAGTGTGACTGGTCATGGGGATAAAGTGATTACTGTAGGGGCAACTGATGCAAAACTGGTTGATTTTTTACAAGAAACAGTGAGTGTATTTGGAATTAAGATTGATAATATCAGTGCGATTAGATTTGGGTATCCTCCACAGAAAGTTGATAACAACGATGAAACAAGAGAGAGATTACTTGAGGATATTGGGTTGAGTTCTGGTGAAAAAGTGACAATACTGGTTAAAGAAGATGTCAAAATAAGTCCCAAGAATGGTAGACCCTTGGATAGTAATCAAGTCAAATTTGTTATGAGCAATGGTGTTGAAGAGGTCTTACAATCACATGTTGTACCGGATGATAATTCTTGTCTATTCCATGCAATATCGTATTGTAAATACAAGGATATTTCAGTATCACAAGATTTACGTGTTTTAGCTGCTAATGAGATAATGAGGGATAGTGGTACGTATACAGAGGCAGTATTGGATAAGAAGCCTCGTGAGTATGCAAATTGGATCTTGAAGAAAGAATCATGGGGTGGTGGAATTGAAATTGCTATATTATCCAAATTATTAGAAGTTGCGATTTATGTATTGGATATGGATGCAATCAAATTTGAGAAATTCAATGAGGATAAATATGAACAATTCATTGTAATATTGTTTAATGGGATTCATTATGATTCAATCGAATTGAAATGGCAACAAAAGACCGTATTTGATTTAAACAACGAGACTGAGTTAAGTGAATTGGTGTTGACAAATTCACTAAAGTTGGCAGAGAATTTGAAAAATAGTGGTAATGCTTTCAATACACAACGTGCAAAGATTATATGTAATATTTGTCAAATGAAATTTATTGGTGAAAGAGATATAGCAAAACATGCTGAATCAACAGGACATACAGATTTTGGTCAAAGTAAATAGAATAAATGATATTACTTAATATACAGAATGTGGTGACTTAAAACATATAATTTTCAGATTTTTTGGTCGAATCAACATTATCAGTTGTTTGGGAATCAGCCCAAGGTAACGTTGGCTCAGTTGATTTAGCATCCACTAAGGTTTTATCTAAATGATCTTTCAACAAGATTTCATTGCTTTTCTTTTCTGGATCAACCACTGTCTTTAGCTGTTCAACTCTATTTAAAAATTTATTTAGATTATAACCGGTAGCAGCATCAGCAACTTCTTGTGTATATGGAGCACTCTTCAAATCTTTAACTCTTCTTTTATGAATCTTTGATTTAAGATGCGTCTTCAATGCCAAGGATGTTTCAAAATATTTTGAACAATGAATACAATAATGTTGTCCTAAACCTGGTTTTGTTTCATCCAATGGTTGATTTAATAATTTTTGTATAGTTTCTTTATTAGAAAGCTCTTCATAGATCAAATCAAGATCCTTGGTTCTTCTCTTGGTCTTGTATCTCTTTACAGAATATCTACCCATTTTGTTATATGACTTTTCTACTTTGTAATAACCATCTCATCTCATCGCTGAAGCCATCATTTTATTTCATTTTATTTTTCAGTAGCAAAAAAAATTTTCCATTTTGATATTTCACATACAATAAGAACAAGACTGATGGAAGTGTCAGTATCAAACACATTACTTAGAGTTGCATTTATTGTATGTAGAGTGTATGATAGAGCTAAAGTAGAGTGATTCTTAAGTTTAGAGATTTTTGGTGCAAATTGGTATATTCTTACCCAAGTGATTTAACAAATCGTCCTTACCCTGTATAGTTACTAAGAATGACCATTTCTCTTCTGATTTGAGGTGATTTGATGATTGAAAACAGTTAAGGTGTCCAATTTCTTGACAATCTAGCATGCTTTACTTCGTGCTTGGACCTAGAAGTGCACTTTTGATTTTTAGGGAGTCACCATCTATTAAATATTATTCATCTTTTCATGCAATTTGATCAATCGATCTCAATTTATATAATATACAAAATGGACATCTTACTTATCTACTTTCATTCCAATTGTCAATGGTTCTGTAAACTTGATTTTTCATTGACTTTCCAGTTCTCTGATTGAAGGCAATACTATAGAGTTGCAACTAACAAGCCCATGACAATCACATTAACATGTCAAAAACCGTCTATCATGTATACTCAATACATAACAGCTACCTCATCCAATCAAAGTCTGTTCTTCACAAACTCTGAGATACTTTAAAAGAGACACATTCTAACTCTCATATCCTCCTAAGGTGCGTAAAGAAGCTAGTTTTTACTTGAGACACTGACTAAACCTGTATATCACAATAATATGTGCCACATCGTGCTTAATCTCGATGAGACTCAATAACTATGATTTTTGTATGCAATTAAGTTGAATAGTGCTTCAATTGCTGGCTGCATCTTATTTTTTATATAAGTTAGACCCACTCTTACAGGGAAGAAACGTTCAGAATAAACCAAAAGGAAGACTACATGAGATGCAGATCACTTTATATCTTCTCATAATATTGGTTACTCAATTTTGTTTGTCTGCTGGGAATGTATTCGTCCACGCCAACGAAATGGTCCCAATAACTTTAATTGATGATTACCAAAAGGTTACTAACCTGATAGAACAAGGCTACAATATCAAAGACGCAGTTAACAGAGTCTGGCCAAGTGAGAGTGTTCACATAGACTCTTGGGTGATTGCACGAGGAGTGCCTCCATCAGTAGCAAACGCTACACTGGCTGCTTACGGTCCAGGCTGGTCAGTTAATGGCGGTGAAGGGTACGAGTTAGATATAGAACAGGTGGTGTATGCAACCAAACACATCATAACTGCCATTGTTGGTAATAACAAGGTATCAGAACAAGAATTTTACAATAGGAGGGGTGATTTGGCCGCTGCTCTTATCAGAGGTATAACAGACCCAGGTGAGTTGCCGGCTACAACGACATTTCTACAGAGGGATTCGAGCGGGACATGTTTAGCTGCTTTCGTTGAGAGATGGACTGACACTGCTGAAGGCTACTTCACTGCAGCTAACACAAGCTTAATAACTACAGGACGTGAGTGGACATGGACAAATAATGTTACTGCAGTCATGAGTTTACCAGAGTGGGTACAGATGGCGCTGAGCACAATACCAAAACGTACTTCACAGAAACTATCTTGTGGTGGTAATACAACAGTTCACAACGTCATACGGGGAGATGGTTCTACTAGACAGTGGATAGTAGGTACGGCTGCCTACCACATGGACGGAGACCATTGTGATCCTACAGCTGACTGGGACAATGTAGCTATTAGCTTCGCCAATGCATGCGATAATATTAATAAGCTACAGGCCACTTCATGGTGTATTCATAATGATCACAAAGGTACGTGGAGATTGGATACTAGAGTGGCATATATAGATCTCCTTGCTGATTGTGGAATGAACCTATGGACTATAGATTGCCCAGACAGAAATGCAGCCCTGTAAGTGTAGTTAAAGGCTGTATGATACGTGATACAACACAAACGTATTTTGATTATACGATACCATATATGTTGGGTTATAATACTACTCCGTGCATTTTATTGTGACTATGATATCATTTTATATGAGTTTGACCTATTCGCTGTTCTTACTTCATAAATTTTCGTATATTATACCCAATTAGAATAAGCTTTGATTATTATGATTATACACCATAGGATATAATTAGAATGTCTTCTTCGTTGAACTACAGTAGGGGCGGCGTATACTGCCGGGATAAAGTTCCTTGAGCTGGATCAACATTGTTAATAAAAGAAGACATTCTAAACTATATTTTATAGTGTATAATTTTAATATTAAAGCTTATTCTATTGAATACAAGATATGAAAGTATATAAGGTTAGAACAGAGAAATGGGTTAAAATCATATAACGACAGCAGTTGTTCGAGTCTATCATTTGGGATGATATTAAAGTTACAATGCAATACTATGATTGGTATTGAATTACAACATCCTTCGCTCAAACCAATGTTCAAACTCGAGAAAGTAATAATAGAAAAGTACTTGTACCTTTACATCTCAGGCTCTGGAATAAATCCTCGCTACAAGGATCTAGCTTTAAGAGAATCAGGGTCAATAGACGAGAAAGGTAAATGGTGGATTTCAGGTCAAAGCTATGAAAAATCTTCTGGATTATCTGGTAAAATCGTATTTTAGAGAATGTACATGCTAAAATAACGGAAACCATCGCTAACATCCTTCAATTCAAGTCATATCCATGAATTCACATAAGACAAGCGAACAAGCCATCCAATTTTACGATAGCTAATTATGGACATATATTAACTCCTTGAGAACCACTCAGCTTAATGAGTGCAGATCATATTTACCTATGGATATGACGAGATTCTCGTAATTATTTACTAAATTCACTTATTTGATACCGGCCAAGGAAGCAGATACAGCGGAAACAACGTTTCACCGGGTTGGGGATAAGCTACACTTAGTTGGAGGGTTTCCACTTACCTTTATAAGGGACAATGGGAAGAAGTTTTTTGGGGTTATTCACAAAAGAATTGAAGAAGAGGGGGAATTACACATTGGATGACATCTGTTTATTGAGCTAGCAAATCTGCTAAAATGACGGATGAACGGTATTATAAAACAATGTGTCCGTAGCCATGCTGCTTATATCGAGAGTTTGTAATCAAGTTTCTCATAACTACTGAATTCTATATGAAAAATCAGAAGCATTCTGGTCTCAAACGGACTCCAAATGACTGAAATGTGATGAAGAGGAACGATATCAGCTATTCAAAAGGTTATGTGAACCTATTAAAGCGATGCTTGATTAGCAAAAACAAGAACGAAACAATACGAGAAACAGACCAATAACTTTTCAGGTTGGAAATAAAATATGAGTCGACAGACATATAATTTCTTTCAAAAGAAAAAAGGCATTGAAAACTGTATTCGTAGACTAGGGAAAATTGTTAAAAAGCTTCGAAAGACATCATACCTACTCAAAGTTACATTTAAATGCAGAATATTATCGCAAAGTGAGGCATAACTACAGCTAGTCAACTTAACTAGCTATGGAGGAACGGTATTAAAAACTCAAAAAACAATGTCTACTGAAGCTATATTTTAGCAGTTTATCACAGGAATTCACTTCAAGTATCTACAAAAGCTCATAAAATTTTAGTCTCTGCTCAAACTTTACTATGTCCTCAAGGAAGAGTATTGCCAACATACGGAAGTATCTGGGTTACTTGAAATATGTCGACACAGTATCATAAATGACTTATACAATATAATCCAGACACAGAGATCAGATTGTTATATGATGGTCTAACTCTGTTTTCATAGTAGTAGTATCAACTATCTAACAATACTGGAAATATAGTAGCAGGTGTAGTAATTGTAATAAAATGGTGATGGAAGATAATCTGAAATTTAGTTTGACTGCATTGCATCCGTACATTTGTTAAATGTTTTTTTTTTATTTTTTCAATTTTTATTTTTTCGAATTTGTCACCGACGCAACTTTTATTTGTAATTTGCTGACAAATCTCGGGATATGATACTCTTTCTATATAAGAAATGAATGAAGTATTATTACTTCTATTATATACTTTCGTAATATTCTTGCTTTAAACCATACCAACCTATCAAATAATATTTCAAAATGGCTAGAAGACCAGCTAGATGTTACAGATACCAAAAGAACAAACCTTATCCAAAGTCTAGATACAACAGAGCTGTTCCAGATGCTAAGATTAGAATTTACGATTTAGGTAAGAAGACTGCTACCGTTGATGAATTTCCTTTATGTATTCATTTAGTCTCTAACGAATTAGAACAATTATCATCTGAAGCTTTAGAAGCTGCTCGTATTTGTGCTAATAAGTACATGACCAAGATTTCTGGTAGAGATGCTTTCCATTTAAGAGTTAGAGTTCATCCATTCCATGTCTTAAGAATTAACAAGATGTTGTCTTGTGCCGGTGCCGATAGATTACAACAAGGTATGAGAGGTGCTTGGGGTAAACCACATGGTTTAGCCGCAAGAGTTGCCATTGGTCAAATTTTATTCTCTGTCAGAACTAAGGATTCCAACAAGGCTGTTGTTATCGAAGGTTTAAGAAGAGCTAGATACAAGTTCCCAGGTCAACAAAAGATCATTATCTCAAAGAAATGGGGTTTCACCAACTTAGACAGAGCTGAATACATCAAGAAGAGAGACAACAATGAAGTTAAGGATGATGGTGCTTTCGTTAAATTTTTATCAAAGAAGGGTCCATTAGAAACTAACATGAGAGAATTCCCAGCTTACTTTGCTGCTCAAGCTTAAGTAGTTTAAATAAAATATACTTCTATATATACATTATTTAACATAAAAAACCAGATTTTTTTTTTCATTACTTATACTTGTCACATTTGGTAAGGTCAACCAAAGGCAATGAGAAGATATATTGTACCACCAGTGTCTAAATTACGTCTCTATTCTCACAGTTTAACTTCTTCACAACTCAGATATCTAACTAATGAACCTAAATTTGATGATGCTGAAATTTTAGCTAAGGATATCAATTTTAAAGACTTTAAATCCAAAAGATCTTCTAAATCTGCTTTACAAATTGAGGATCATGATGATAGAAGTAGAAAACTTACTTTGAATCGTATGCGTTACTTGGGGTTAGCTACCTTGACAATACTTGGTATTACAGGGGTAAGTTATCTCTTATATGATAGACAGCTCAAACAAGATTCATTACAGAGGATCGAAAAGGATGAAAAACAGTTTGATCAACTAGTTGAGACTATAAAGAAAAAGACCAAAAGAAAAAAATAAGATACCTTACGTTAATGAGAATTCTAGAGGGTCAAATATACCTGGTTTGTATTATTTCGGTGATGGTAATTCAGATGATTGGTTTTGTATACCAAAGAGAGTACCGGAGTTTGATAATTGGATACTTAGAGATGTCTGTTTGATTGACTCCCAATATAATTTGATCATTGATGATCGTGGAGATTTATACAATTGGAATCATAAAATTGTGAAACCAGTGCTTCTGGGACAACATTTAAGACAAATTAAAGAATCTAATAAATGTGCTTATGCTTTGAATGATTCAGGTGATGTTTTAATCATACCTTTATCAAGGATATCTTCATTGAGTACTTTGTTAGAGAAAAAATCTCGTATTGGTTTCCTGCCAAGAATTCCATATATCAATGAGTTTACAAATTATACAATGAAATTAAACACAAAAGATGCATTTAGTTCTTCACTAGGTGAAAAAAAAGTAGTCCAATTTGATACAGGTTCGAATCACTTAGTATTGATTTCAAATATGGGGAAAGCTTATACATGTTCGACTGGATGGGAAGGAAATTTAAAGACTCAAAGAATTCAATCTAATGGACAGTTTGGTATACCTTTATATTCTCAATTTGATTCAGTCCCAAAGTTTAATAAACTTTATGAAATTGAATTATTGAATAAATCATTACAATCAAACAGGAGAAAAGATCTTGACACTGTCAATTTTAGATATATTACTAAAATTGCTTGCGGTGATAATTTTACAACAGCTTTAGATTCTAATGGTAATATTTTCACTTTTGGTAATAATAGATTTGGTCAACTTGGTATTTCAATAAATTATGAGAATGAAATCATACCATACCCTAAGCAAATCTCATTATATGGTTTTATTCCATTTTTCAATACAAAACTTTCCATAGATGAAAAAAGAGATGATGGTGATGATGATAAATATGTACAAACGTATATGAGATCAAATGATCCACGATTTGATCTTAAATGTATTGATATCAATTGTGGTAAAGAGACAACATATTTTACAATCAAAAATAAACTAAATGTTGTTAAATATTTTGCTATTGGGAACGGTGCATTTGGTGAATTAGGTAACGGTACTTATAAGACTTCAGAATTTAAACCAACAAGAATCAAATTTGATATTAATGATGATGATGACACTAGTTTAGTAGATAAATGGATCTCTAATAGAAATAGTCAACATACTCTTTGTATTATGAAGGATGGTACTGTTGCAGCATGGGGTCTAAATAATAAGGGACAATTAGGTAATTGGCAGAAGGGTAAATATAAACTTAATAAACCAAATGAATTACCTTTATTAATAGAACCTGGTATTAAATATAATTCATTTGAAAAGACCAAAATTTCAACTCTACCAAAATTGAAGCTGAACGATGAAAGACAAAGAATTTCTGTAGGTAAAGAGGCCACTTGTATATATTGGGTGAAATAGTAATGCTTGTTTATAAATAGCTAGATAATATTTACCTTAACCATTTGAGAACGAAGTAGATTCCCAAACATAATAGAAACAATGATATCCAAAAAATTAGTTTATCCTTAAACAATCTTTGATTAATCATATGAATTGTGTCTTCTGATACGTTTAAAGTTCTAAGACTCTTTGTCAGTTTATCTTGAACTTTATTTAACATTTCATTTTGTTCCATAATATCATTCAATGAATTATGACCCATCTCTAATATATAATCTAATTGTGAATTACCTCTTTGGAAGATAGATTGTTCCTTTTGTAAACCCAGATGCATAGGCAGATTACCTCGTGAATTGTTACTATTTGTACTATATAAATTGTTTTTCGTTTGTTGAGAACCAGCTCTACGTTGACTCATAATAGAATCCTCATTGAAGGGATTCTCAGAAGTTGAATTTGATCTACTATTATCTTGACGATAATTTATTGAATTACCAAACAACTGATTTCTCTGTGCATGAGATTGGCTTTCATTATAACTACTCTTTAATTGTCTAAATTTCGAACCGTATTCCTCAAGTTCCTTTCTCAAAGCACTAAGTCTATTCTCTTGTTTAACCTTCTCTGAACTCTCTTCAAAGACCTGTCTAGACAAAAACTCATCGTATTGGTTAATAGTCTTCTCAAAGGCAACGAGAGTAGCAGATATAGACCCTTGTAAGGAAATTGGCGCAGTAAGTATATTCTTTTCAAACTTTGCCAAATCTTTTTGCAATTGACTCTTCTGTTTAACAGCGTGATTATAAAGAGCGTTCTACCATAAAACCAGCAAAAATAAACCAAAATAGTTAGTTTAAAAACTATTATACTATTGTCTAAGATATAACACTACTAAATACATACCATTAACCTCCAAATTGTCTTACTTTATACACTAAAATTCATTCAGATCAACTGTTAATTTGATCATCAATCGATTGAATTTTTCAATATTGAAACATTTTGATATTGGAAAAACTTCACGTGAGACTCAAAACTGACATAAAATTAAAAGGCTGGTTGCTGGTCTCTTAATGAAAGAAGACAGCTGTTGTTGGAAGAGTGAATATTGAGTGCTGGGTCAAGGAACAGCTACAAGGTATATATATATATTGCTAGTGAAATATACTCAGTTGTATTTTCAGGAACTCTAGGGTTTGAGAGAAGTAAGAAGCATAAATTTTGGAGTACTTATTAATATTCTATTATGAACAGTACAGATCCAGCAACACCACCAAGATCGAGACAATCAAAGGGTCAGACTGTTAAATATGGAAATGAACATAGAAAGCTACAATTTCCACCTGCTACACCTAAAAAGAATAATGAATTAGATGCTCCAGTGACTCCGTCAACGATTCAAAAGTCTCAAGGATCCACTCATCCCTTTAAGACAACACCATTTTTACTGCCACCATATCAGAATAAACAAGATAAAGTTGATACACCATTTAATGGACTCAAATCACCTGAGTTTACACCCTTTAGACGATTGTCTATTCCTGGGTCAGCTACTGAGAAGATAGAGAATACGCGAGTCTCTAGAGTACTATTTCCATCAGAGAATGAGACAGCAGAGGAAGAAGAGGGTTCTTTAAGTTCTCCATATGAGTCTCTTTTACCACCAATATCTAATAAATATCGCAAGACTGAACCTGGTACGCCCAGTGATAAAGTGATTACATTTGAGGACGCTAAGAAATGGAATAACGCAGACTTCGAGATAGAACAAGATGAAACAACTGAATTAGTACAACAGAAACCTCTTGTTAATCCGTTCATATCAAATGAAGTACCAAGTCGTCAAGTAAGAGATGAAAGAAACTTGGAATTGTTGAAAGAGAACCCAGATATTCAGAATGTTATAAGCTACGTGAACAAAAAGGGAGAAGTTGTCAAACAGCGTCACCTTTCCAGTGATGAAGAACGACTTCAACCTAAAATGCTCTTTGAAGATCAATTGTACAAGGATCATACAAACGATTAATTCATATCATATCGTTTCCATAAGCATTGATTCATCACTGTCACAATAAGACATTTTCATAATTTTTTTTATCTATTCATAGGGAATTTCGGTAATCACAGTACATACAATAATAATAATCAATAACACAGTTCAATATCATTCAATATACTCGTAATGTCAATCATTTCTGTCGTTTCTTTGAGTTTAACTGACACTTTTAATCATGAATCACGAATCATTATGGATATTTCCCTTCTAATATGACTTTTGAAAAATCTAAAGATCAACTATATATAGATAGAGTATTTGATGACAAGAACAAAACGAAAATAATCAGTAAAACGATGCTATTTCAGAGGTTTTTAGTGCCATTTTTGGCAATTTTGGTGCATGCATTACCTACAGAACATAATTCAGAGACGCTAAGTCCCAATGATGCTAAATTGGTTAAGGACTATTCATTGTCAGATATTGTTCACATGAACAAGATTCCAGCAACTTTCCAAATGGAGGAGGCTGCAAAGCTTGTTGAAGGTAGAATTGTATTGACTCCCAAAGAGCAATCAAGGGGTTCATTATGGGTTAAAAACATGTACAAATTGAAAAAAGCATTTACTATTGAATGGACTTTTAGAAGCTTTGATTTTGTAGGAAAATCTAGTGGTGGAATAGCATTTTGGTTCTTATTAGATGATATAAGTAAAAATAATGATAAGTCGTTATATGACGGTCCTTCCAAATTCAATGGGTTACAGATCGTTGTTGATAATAATGGACCCATGGGTCCCTCATTAAGAGCCCAATTGAATGATGGACAAACTAGTTATAATAAAGAAACAATGAACACTAACAAGTTTGCATCCTGTTTAATTGGATATCAGGATTCTTCAGTTCCATCTACTTTACGTTTAACTTATGATAGTACTGATCATTTTTTGAAAGTTCAAATTGATAACAAAGTTTGCTTCCAAACAAGAAAAATCAAATTATTAGGTACTAACGATGTATCATCATTGACAGGTTTGAAATTTGGTGTTACTAGTGATAATGGTTCTAAAAATTCAGAATCATTTGAAATTTTAAAGATGAATCTATACAATGATATCATTGAGGAATCATTGATCCCTAATGTACATGATATGGGTCAACCGAAAATGATTACCAAAGTGATTGATTCAAAGACAGGGAAAACTAAATTAGTGGAAAAGGAAAAATTTGATGCAGATCTCAATAATAAATTCTCGAATTTTGATTTATATAAAAAACTGGATAGAATTGAAGGTAAAATATTGGCAAACGATATTAATGATCTAGATACCAAATTATCTGAAATATTAAACGTTCAAGATGGACTCATTCATTATTTAGAACAGTTGAATGATAAACTGGGGAAAGCAAGACTTGCAAGCACTGATCCAGGTTCCAAAAATATTGTCAAGAATAAAGAAGAATTTGCAGAGTTTACTACTCTTAACAAACAATTAGGTAAATTGCTCGATGAACAAAATAAAATTAGAGAAACGAATAAACATCAAGCTGAAATGAATATGAATGGACCTCATATTGACCAAATTGTTTCAAGATTGTTAATATGGTTAGTACCATTAGGTGTCATCATGTTAGTAATGACATATTATACTTTCGAAATTAGAAGAGAAATTTCAAAGACTAAATTGTTATAGATCCTTGTATACATTTTTATTAGTTTAGTGCATAACTCAAATACAACCTCATTAACTTATATTTAGACCTTGTTGATATTTTTCGAATATTTTCATATTTTTCAAATTTATTTGTTAGACAATGATCTAAATGAGTTTTTTTAAAGTAGAAGAAAAATATATAAACAAAAAGTGAGTTTAATGACAAACGGTCTATATCTGTAAAGACCTGTCACTTGCACATTTCAATCTACTACACAACAGTCCCATAACTAAGATCAAACAACCAATCATGTCTACGACGTTGTGCTAAAACTGCACATAATATATATATATATATATAGCTATTACTTATTTATTTATTCAGCACTGACAATTGTTTATTCATCATTTACAATTGTTATTAATTTACCAATATTTTTACCATGAAATAAACCATCCCAAATTAATGGAACTTGATTGAATTTTTCACCTTTAGCATCAACAAGAGTAGCACAATCCTTTGTTGATAATTTACCATCTTTGATCCAAGAAATTAATTTAGTATATGCCTGTGGGAATTGCTTTGAGTTATCTGTTACTAAAAGACCTTTAATAGTTAACCTTTTAGTAATGACACTGACATAATTTTTAAAGACCAATTTACTTGAGTCATTATATCCACTAATGGATCCACATGCAATAATCATTGAATTTGGTTTCATTAATTTACAACTAAAATCAAGTATATCACCACCAACATTATCAATGAAAAAATCAACAGTATTTTCACCGTCAGCTGCATTCAATAAATTTTTTTCAAAATTAGGATCCTTGTAATCGACACCAATAACATTTTTACCAAATGATTCAACGAATTTAACCTTTTCATTACCACCTGCAATAGCAATAACTTTTTTAGCTTTAAAGACATTGATTGCAATTTGAACACATACAGATCCAACAGCACCTGCAGCACCAGAAATTAGAAATGTCTTTCCATAATTCTTGTCATCATCATCATCTGTTAGTTCTGCATATCTGTAAAAGATGAAATAAGCAGTCAATGCTGTACTACCAAGAACAGATAAGTACCACCATAGATGTTCAACATTATCCATTGAAACTACACGCATAGTGGTAGTTTGATCCTTTGGTATAATTTTATGAGTGGTCCAATCAGTATAAGCACTAACAAATTGATTTACTTTGAATAAATCATTTCTGGATGCAATTACCCTAGCTAAACCACGAGCTGGAATAACGTCACCAACAGAACAACCCTTTGCATAATTTTTATCAGCAGATATGATCCAAAATTTTTGAGCAGGATCATTTGACAAATAAATTGTCTCTAGAAGAACATCACCTTCTTTGAGTTCATCTGAGGAAATTGTCTTTGAAATAAGTTCAAAGGAAGCATTTGAAGATTTGAAATCTAGGTTAAATGGAGTTCCAGGAGCTGAATCATTTTTAAGAATCCATTCCTTAGCAGTTACAGAGATTGACATTGTTTAGAAAAAGCGGTACTGTTTATAATATTACTGATTAACAGGGTTGGCAAGGTTCGAGAATAGTTATTCTTCATACTTGTTCCCTTATATAGATTTGAAAATTCATGTTGGAACGGGAAACGGAAACGGAGCCATGCGGTTCGGAGACTGAATGTCTAGAGAGAGAAGAGAGATGCTTCCAAGTGTAACAGGGAACCATGACCAATACTTTGTTCTAGTTTAAGGATACTGCTACTAATATATGTTAACGTGATGTACTTGAATTTGTGTTGCTTGCTTATGTAATCTGTAACAAGAATTTTATAGAGAATGATGATATCCTGACAATTATCACGTTTATATACCTTTTTACTATCAGGTTATTTTTAGCTTGGCGACAGATCAAGTTATTTGTTACAAACTCTTGGCAGTCTCGATCAGTATCAATTGTTGTTTGATGTTGTGATAGTATTCACTCTTTTTATTAATCCTTCATTTAGTAGTTTCTCCGTGGAATTCTTTCGGGATGCCAAATTTTTCACCTTTTATTCCGTGGAATTGGAGGTCGACGGAGATCACTTTGAAGAAATCGATGAGTCTTTGTATTAGTAGTAGTGGAAGTCAATCGTCGACGAGAACCGTAATGTGATGAGTAGTGCTGATTTATTTTTCTTTTATGGAGTCAGTAGGGAGCCAAGTCGTGTTTTGTAGCAAGATTGTAAATTTTATGTGTGTGGTCAATAAATGCGACTTTGACTAATTGGAAGTGAATTTACCAGTTTTGCCTTATACTAGACAATGGAATCAGGTAACTTTAACATATTAGGGTTCATCTTTGTCATTCCCAAGTCTAATTGGGGGTATCCAGCCATGCGTAAAACCTCAATAGAGTTTTAGGTGATGATTGTCATCATAACCTAACATGGTTGTTACTTATGGTGGCTCAAATTAGTACAATCAGTTCAGCGCATTTGTAAACGTATACGAATAGATATAGCTGATCGTCCAGTGATTCTTGTAGAGAAATATCAAATCAACAGCATCAGGTAAGGATTTGAATTTCATTGAGTCTAGAATCTTCAAATTACATTACAAGGATTTCATTGAAGAAAATTTAGAACTGAATTGATGAAATTGTTTCTAGAGTATCTTCAATATTTTTGCCAGAGTGTATTGGAGTTACTCAAAATATATTGTAAAAGTAACAACTTCATGGTTTTGTTTTATTGGTCAAAAAGTGTAAATCATTTCTTGGAAAAATTTTGAATCTTCCGATGTCTTGGCAATATATTCTCCGCGGATTATATAATGAACAAATTTTGATAAACATCAAAACGAGAGTGAGATCTACTATATTTTGCTTGAGTCAGTGATACAAAAGACTTTTGAAGATTTGAACACAATAGAGAACAAAATGTACAACGTTGGTGTTATACTAGGATCGCCAAGAACTCCAAGAATTTGCGTCCAGATGGCAGAAATGGTATTAAAGGTCATTCAGCAAGATCATGCTTCACTTTCATCCAATTGTCGATTCGAGATAATCGATTTGTTAAAGGTGAATTTACCAATGTTCAATGAGGATAAGATTCCTAAACATGTTACCAAAGCTTCTGATTATTCAAAGGAACACACCAGGCAATGGAGTCAAATGATTTCAAGTTATCAAGGCTTCATATTTATTACTCCCGAGTTTAACTGGGGGTACCCAGCCATTCTTAAGAATTCAATGGACTATCTTTGTCACGAATGGGCAGGTAAACCAACTATGATTATTACATATGGTGGTCATAATGGTCGTAAAGTTTATGATCAGTTTAAACAAGTTTGTGAACATATGAAGATGGATATTGTTGAGCAACCTGTCTGCATGTCTCTCAAGGGTAAAGGTCTTACACCATTGCGAGAGGATTTGAAACTTATCGAGTCAGGAGCCTTTGCAGAATATTACAATGATATCGATAAAGCATTCAGTGAATTTTATGAGAAATTATCCTCGAGTTCCTCCGTTTAAACTTTAATCAACAACGAACAAAACATGTAAACAAATGATAAGGCAAAAAAATAAAGGCGGGGGGTGATATATCAAAGTTTACTTGTTTGCCATTTTTGTATAGGGTTTACCTTTTCATGTTCCCTTTGTGATGATTTTGTTATTTACTTTTATGAAATCGAGTCGTAGAGAACTGATTGGATCCATACTTACGATAAAAAAATAAAAACTGCCAGGCCTTTTGATCGTAGACATATCAAACTGTATAACTAAGATATATAATATAAATTTCAAAGAGTCGATACGTTCAAGAAAATGTTAGAACGAATAATGATAAATTTGTATTGATTTCGGCAATGTTTTTGTTGTTTCCTGAATTTCCATCTCTGGAAATGAACTAGTTTGAATTTATTGTGGAGTTGAACAGGTTGAACTCAAAAGAAGCCCAGAAGTAAGTTGAAATAAAGTTTTCACTCAAGGGATGAACCATCTCTATTTTGAAAGTAGATAATGAGATTGTCCCTTTGAAGTAAGATTGTGGGGATTGAAATTTTCAAGAGTTTAATCGATTGGCAGCCTTGGAGGGATTCTAGCTTTTATTCAACAAAGTTGTACCAATAGTTAATTAATCAAAATGGTGTGACAGTTTTCGGATGACAGTTGTCCCTCATTTCTGTATTGTAAAAGATTCGGTTACTGGCACACCGAGTAAAAATTTGTGACTGATTTGGAAAAGGTAAACTGTCTATAAATAATAAGAAACCAAATAGAGAAATGTGTGCAGATGTTTTAACCATATGCGTCTGTGTGGGGCTTTAGGTGTGCTTCAGCCTTAATGTAGTTGTAATTAGACAAAATCATTAGTTCCAACTTTTTTGATCAATTGGGAAAATAGAATAAACACTACGTTTGTAAATAGATAAAACAGGTCTCTATGAGGAAAATCGATCCTTGAGCATTTGTAAGAATTACGAAAATCTTAGCCTTTCGAAAGTGAATAAACCTGCCTAATTTAGTCTTCAGTTGTGTTTTTTTACTTTTGTCATGTGAGAGAGGCCTTACATCGGCATTGTTCTTGTAGTTGCAACATTTCATGTGTCACTTCTGTCAAAACTTCACAAGATGTTGATAATAGTATAACAAACGTTCAAGAATGGACAAAAAATATTCGACTCAATCACATATATTTATTTTGAATATAGATTGAGATCTATCAATCCAATATAAAACTTTTGTATAGTCTTGAGTTTTTGAAATTTGTCAATTGCTGTTTTTTGTTAGTATATGTCATAAATAATAAAGACGACTGCACCTCTACCAAACTGTGAAGCAGATATTACCCCCACCTCATTATGTTGTGTCCCTCACCTGTCTTCAATACGTAATTTTCAATAACTTGTTTGGGACATGTTTCGTTTTACTTCTACCACAAGATACATTCGTCTACTTTAGATACTAGCACTCGTCATATAGTAATACTATTGCCTACTTGACAAATTTTATACTAATCAGGGTGTCCTAAATAGGATATTAGACACTCAGGGAGGATTTCTCTCCGCTTGTATCACTGTAGCCCGGCACAATGTCACCCGACGAGCACTTTTTAACCCCTCCCCCGCTAATCAGTAGCCCGACTAGATCTTGCGGGACGGTTCCCCCTCGAGGACACGTATTTTTGGAAGGGGGGCGTATAAACTAAGTTTTCACTAATGGGGTCTTCCCGGCAAGCTGCTTTCCGAGGGTTGCTATTCTTGTAAATTGACAATATGCAGTAACGCAATGCACTCTCTTTAAACTTTCTATCAAGATTTTAACTCAAGCAAGTCGATGGAGGGGGTGACTACCCTTTGCATTCGTGTGGCAGTGGCATAATTATGGGGTCTTAGCTCGAACCGATTAATAATTACCCACACTTGTTTGTTCAACAAATGATAAGTTGTAATCGGGGTTGCTCCATTTTAACTTCAATTGAACTTATCCTCCTGAAACTTGAATTAGTGAAATTTTTTTGGGTATATAAGCATTTCGATATGCCTTCTAGTTGCTAACTCAAAACTTTTTCTTTTTTTAAATTTAGCTCTTGTCTATGTATTTTATTATTATCTATTAGAAAGAAAAACACTAACAACCTCAATTATATATTTTACTATTATATCATGAGTAAAAATTTACAACAACCAACTCCGGTTGCTGAAGGTGATCATTCAACACCAACAATCTCTGGCTCCAATTCCGTGCTAACTGCTCCATCACAAAAGGCAGAAAATGATGGATATCTAAATGGAATGAATACAGATGTGGATGAAGCTTTAGTCGAAATTCCAAAGAAACCTGCCTCCGCTTATATTACTATCTCAATTATTTGTTTAATGGTTGCATTCGGTGGTTTCATTTTTGGTTGGGATACTGGTACCATTTCTGGTTTTGTCAACCAAACTGATTTCTTAAGAAGATTTGGTGAATTATCTGGTAATACTCGTACTCCATATTTATCTAAGGTTAGGACTGGTCTAATTGTTTCCATTTTCTGTATTGGTTGTGCCATTGGTGGTTTGGTCTTTTCAAAGTTAGGTGACCAATATGGTAGAAGAATTGCTTTAGTCATTGTCACTACCGTTTACGTTATTGGTTTGATTATTTCCATTGCCTCCATCAACAAATGGTTTCAATACTTTATTGGTAGAATTATTTCTGGTATGGGTGTCGGTGGTATTGCTGTCTATTCCCCATTATTAATTTCTGAAGTATCTCCAAAACATTTAAGAGGTACTTTAGTCTCCTGTTATCAATTAATGATTACCTTAGGTATTTTCTTAGGTTACTGTACTAACTATGGTACTAAAACATACTCTAATTCTGTTCAATGGAGAGTTCCATTAGGTTTAGGTTTTGCCTGGGCTTTATTCATGATTACTGCTATGTTCTTCGTTCCAGAATCTCCAAGATATTTGATTGAAAAGGATCAAATGGAAGAAGCAAAGAGAGCTATTGCCACTTCTAACAGAATTTCTGTTGATGATCCATCTGTTCAAGCCGAACTTGATGTCTTAAAGGCTGGTGTTGATGCCGAAAGAGCTGCTGGTAACGCATCTTGGGGTGAATTATTTTCTACTAAGGGTAAGATTTTACCAAGAACTATTTTGGGTGTCTGTATTCAAACTTTACAACAATTGACCGGTGCTAACTATTTCTTCTACTATGGTACCACAATTTTCAAGTCCATTGGTTTAGAAGATTCTTTCGAAACCTCTATCATTATCGGTGTAGTTAACTTTGCTTCTACTTTTGTTGGTATTTATTTTGTCGAAAGATTCGGTAGAAGAAGATGTCTATTATGGGGTGCCGCTGCTATGGTCTGTTGTTTCGTCGTCTACGCCTCTGTTGGTGTCACTAGATTATACCCACATGGTAGATCTCAAAAATCCTCCAAGGGAGCTGGTAACTGTATGATTTGCTTCACCTGTTTCTTTATTTTCTGTTTTGCTACTACATGGGCCCCAATCGCTTATGTTATTGTTTCCGAAACTTTCCCATTAAGAGTCAAGGCTAAGGGTATGGCTTTGTCCGTTGCTTTCAATTGGTTCTGGAATTTCTTAATTGGTTTCTTCACTCCATTTATCACAGGTGCCATTAACTTTTACTACGGTTACGTGTTTATGGGATGTCTATGTTTCTCATGGTTCTACGTTTTCTTCTTTGTTCCAGAAACAAAGGGTCTAACTTTAGAAGAAGTCAACTACATGTGGGAAGAAGGTGTCTTACCATGGAAGTCTGCTAACTGGATTCCACCAGCCAGAAGAGGTGCTGATTACCACGATGAAGACTTTACTAAGGATGATAAGCCATGGCACAAGAGACTGTTTTAAGTTTTAATGTTTAATATACTTCAGAACATGAATACTTTTTTCTATTCTTTTAAAATCTCTTGGAACATGCTATTCCACTAATACTAATTTTAATTATAATGACCCCCCCCATTTTTAATACGAGTTTTCTTCCGTCTACATATTGGATAGAACAGATCTCAAAACCTTTTTTAACTCATGATATTTTCTTTTTATGAACATGTATTTATTTTAACATATATTGTATCTTCAATATAGTGATCATCTTAATTATTTAATAAGAGTGCACTGAACTCGTATATATGCAATTCAAAAGAGCTCTCTCCAGGGTGACGCCTCTAGACAAAACGTAAATCATTTTTCTTGTTATAATACTGAGCTATTATTTCCAGATCTCGGACTTTTTGATTTACACTTTCGGAACAATTGCGGATTATTTTTCTCGAGGATTGTTTCATGAAAATGAAAAAATTCATCTTCTATGAACAAAGAGATAACGATTAGCAATGAAGGTAACCAAACTGAAACTCCGTTAGGCCGACTCATTTCAAAGCAGATACTGTTGTTGTGCATGTATGTACAATTTATCATGTCTTGGTCTATGAAGCATGAAGAATTTAAAGTCTAACTGTAACATTAAATCCAGAAGGAGTTCAAAGGCCCACGGTATGTTGCAACTCATTTGAAAATGTTACAAAAATACGTACTTTAATTTGCGGAACACTGGCAACCGAACAACTCAATGAATACAAAGAAATATTTCGCGAATTACCGCTCCATTTGGGAATAATCATGCATGTCGCTCACCGGGGCACTAACCGGAACAACAATCCGCAAAGTATTACTATAAGCAATGTCAGATATAATAAGAATTCAATCATTAACAATGATGACAGAAAGCTTGCCCGATCGGTAACCCCCTCGCAGGATCGCCTTTGACCCCACATCGCGCCCCGCAATTCGTCGCAACTCATTATTTCTCTCGAGAATAGGCTTTATTATTTTTTTTTTCAATATTATGGAACACAGTTGTCCGAATCTTTGTGCGGATATTTCTGCGACAAAAAAGACCTGTTGCTTCTTTGTAAACAAGTGCATTAACGGATTTTCTAAAGTGTAGTAAGCTCGATGAGATATGAGATACGCTGTTCAAATGTGAATGTTATGTGCAAAGCAACCCCACATTGCTTTCATGGAATATTCTCAAGTATTTAAAGGCAACAATAAACTTGATTTTATTGAATCTCTGTTTTCTTTCCTTTAGTTATTATTCTTATTCTGCCTTTTTTCAAAAAGAACCATCCAACTCAATATAAAATCACTTTAATATGAGTACTGAACAAAAAACATCTCCAGCGGCCGAGGGTGGTCAATTGACACCTTCAATCTCTGGTTCAAATTCCGTATTAACAGCTCCATCTCAAAAGGAGGACAATGGTTTGAATATGGAAGACGGCTCTCTAGATGAAGCTTTAGTTGAAATTCCAAAAAAACCTGCTTCTGCTTATGTTACTATTTCTATCATTTGTTTAATGGTTGCTTTTGGTGGTTTCATTTTTGGTTGGGATACTGGTACCATTTCTGGTTTTGTCAATCAAACAGATTTCTTAAGAAGATTTGGTGAATTAACTGGTGACACTCATACTCCATATTTATCTAAGGTTAGAACTGGTCTAATCGTTTCCATTTTCTGTATTGGTTGTGCCATCGGTGGTTTAGCTTTCTCAAGGTTAGGTGATCAATATGGTAGAAGAATTGCTTTAGTCATTGTCACAGTTGTTTACGTTATTGGTTTGATTATCTCCATTGCTTCTATCAACAAATGGTTTCAATACTTCATTGGTAGAATTATTTCTGGTATGGGTGTCGGTGGTATTGCTGTCTATTCCCCATTATTAATTTCTGAAGTATCTCCAAAACATTTAAGAGGTACATTAGTTGCTTGTTATCAATTGATGATTACCTTAGGTATTTTCTTAGGTTACTGTACCAACTATGGTACCAAAACATACTCTAATTCTGTTCAATGGAGAGTTCCATTAGGTTTAGGTTTTGCCTGGGCTTTATTCATGATTGCTGCTATGTTCATGGTTCCAGAATCTCCAAGATATTTAATTGAAAAGGATCAACTTGATGAAGCTAAGAGAGCTATTGCCACTTCTAACAGAATTTCTGTTGAAGATCCAGCTGTTCAAGCCGAACTTGATGTCTTAAAGGCTGGTGTTGATGCTGAAAGAGCTGCTGGTTCTGCTTCTTGGGGTGAATTATTCACTACTAAAGGTAAGATTTTACCAAGAACTATTTTGGGGATCTGTATTCAAACTTTACAACAATTGACCGGTGCCAACTATTTCTTCTACTACGGTACTTCCATTTTCAAGTCCATTGGTTTATCAGATTCTTTCGAAACTTCTATCATTATTGGTATTGTTAATTTTGCTTCTACTTTTGTTGGTATTTACTTCGTCGAAAGATTTGGTAGAAGAAGATGTCTATTATGGGGTGCCGCTGCTATGGTCTGTTGTTTTGTTGTTTTCGCCTCTGTTGGTGTCACTAGATTATACCCACATGGTAGATCTCACCCCTCTTCTAAGGGTGCTGGTAACTGTATGATTGTTTTCACTTGTTTCTTTATTTTCTGTTTTGCTACCACCTGGGCTCCAATTGCTTATGTTATTGTCTCTGAAACTTTCCCATTGAGAGTCAAGGCCAAGGGTATTGCTTTGTCAGTTGCCTTCAATTGGTTCTGGAATTTCTTAATTGGTTTCTTCACTCCATTTATTACAGGTGCCATTAACTTTTACTACGGTTACGTTTTTATGGGATGTCTATGTTTCTCATGGTTCTATGTTTTCTTCTTTGTTCCAGAAACAAAGGGTTTAACTTTAGAAGAAGTCAACTACATGTGGGAAGAAGGTGTCTTACCATGGAAGTCCGCTGACTGGGTTCCACCAGCCAGAAGAGGTGCTGATTACAATGATGAAGATTTCACCAAGGATGATAAGCCATGGCACAAGAGAATGTTCTAAGTCTTAATGTTTAATATACTTCAGAACATGATTTTCTTCTTTTATTTTCCAAAATCTCTTAAACATGCTATTCCATTAATGTTAATTTAATTATAATGACCTATCATTTTACTACAGAATATACAAGCTTATATCTGCGGTAATAGTTTTTATAACACATAATTTATGCATATGTAATTATTTATATCTATTCAATGATCAATGAATGATGACATAGTTTCTACTTTCCTTAAGTCATAGGTTTTCAATTATATGAAATGTTTTCCTCTAAACATATTTGGATGGTTTTTTTCTTTGATCGTACTGATTCAGAAACATATAAACCCATGATAGTTACAATCATCTTTTAAGACCACAGGGAAAAGTATTTTGTTGATAAAGCCAAATATTGTTTTATTTTTTAACTTAACTCATTAAGAAGAGATTAATTTTAAGGTATGCTGAAAGCAAGTTCATAATGCTTTAATGAGAAGAATTTGTGATGTTATGCATCATTTTAAGAAGGAACACTTTCTCTTAGCTTTAGTTGAATTAAGATACTAAAATATAGTAGACTTCTTAACAAGAAGAGTATATTACACAGAATATCAGCAACTAACCCGGTGACGGCTGCTAACTTCAATCTTGAAATGGTTAAAGTTCAACAAAGCTGATTCTGATATAGTTGTGCGACATATCAGAAATGATCGCTCATCGTAACAGTAATTATCACAGTTGATAGGTAGTAAAGCTCTCTTTCAAAATCATTACTCGAGTTGAGTGTGACGGTGAACCTGAAAAAGCTTACTAAGAGTTGGCAGAGTGAGATAGCAGTGTGAAGAGTGAGATGTGTTGTTTGAAAATTGATACAGTTAAAGCTATCAGAATGACGAACATATGAAAGAACAGAACATCATTTGGCAAAATAATGACAACTGTTATAAAACTATAACAATATCATTGCATTCTTCCATATCACAGTGATAGAGAGTGAAAAACTGTATTTGAGCCTAAAATGATCACCAACAGGATAGTAAAACCAATTTGCAAGAGCCAGGATATCAACAATCAACTTTTGTTCATCACGAGTTGTCCAGCTTTGTCCGTAATTCAAACAGTAGCTTTAGTGTAATGTTGTGGTAGAGCTCTAATGTGGCATATTGACACAGAAATGGATGGGAAGACCAAATTCAAAGAAGCACATCAATGACAACGAAGAGCTGACTAGGGGGAAATAGTTCCCCTCTAAGTGTGAAAGCTTCTCGACATTTTTTGTCCCAATTTCGATTCTCTACGCCACTTCTTTTAGCAAATATGAAATCTAGAAACCGATGATAACTAAATAGTTTCAGAAAGTTAGCAAGCAGCTTTGCAACCTTTCAAGTAAGCTACATTCTTTTAACAAATCTTACTTCAATTCATTGCAATACCTGCTTATTGATGACATATCCAAAAACGAACCTTTTCTCATAAAGAACCAATATACATTCAAACAGATGGTTCAGAACTTGTAAGGTTTCCTGAATGAAGCTCAGTGACTACTGCAAAATAAGGCTAGTACATTTATAAGTCCAAATGTATTACGTTTCATGTGTAATACCGAGCAAAAAAGCCATTTGTAACAACCTCTCTTTCCATACAAACTTGATGGTAACTTAATGCCAAATCCTGTCTAAAAGAAAGGCATTTGGTGTAACGGAAATTGAGTTTATTGGTAATCTTGCTTCATATTTTTCAATTACCACGTAGACGTTAATCAACCGTTATTCATGGATCAATAACACACAAGTAGCAAATTGGCGACTCGACAATAACGAGGCATTGTTAGATATTAACATGTCAACTGTTCATCGATTCTTTCTTGATCAGATAGCTGATCATATCTATAACGGCTGACAGTCTACCAGTTATCAAGCGGACAATGTCGCTGTACTGCTCATCCTGATAGAAAATGGAGGCAATTAACAAAATATAACGTAGGCAAAGAGTAAAATGTTTTTTTGCTACTTACATTCTAACGGAGTGTCCCAATTGGTATAAACTCTATTACTGTTCTTATGAAAAAACAACTCTTGATGCTCCTGAACATATTTGCGTTTGTTTTCCTTTCGGTTTTGAATTGTCAAACGATCTATGATAACGTTCTAATCACTGATTATCTCTATCAAGCTGTTACCAAGATGAAAAGTAATCAAATTGATTGCTTATTTTCAATATTACTCCTTTGTCACAATTTCGTAATGAAAATAGCTATTAAATAATCAGTTGAATTAACTTTTAAAAATGGACTGACTCATTATTATCTTTCAAGCCTTGAATAGTCATCAAAAGCCTACTCATCAGGGAATATACTTGTTACTACTTGTTACTTGTTCTCCTTCTCAAGCAAAAATAATATGATACCCTTTTCTTCAAGTCAAAGATAACTTCAGCTAAGTAAATAATGTCAAGATGATGATTTCTTGTCAGTAAAATGTTGTATTTTACCAGCTGCTCCTTTTACAATATGAAAATTGTGAGGTATAAAAAAATAATATGCACTAGGAGTTCCTGTCTGACATACAGATTAACTAGAGTTAGCGAATAAAATAGGAAATTAAAATTATAAGAAGTAAAAGGAGTGTATATAGTATATATTACGAACTAAAATTGTATAATCTAGCGTTGTTTACAAGTGTATATCACAAGAGATTATCTTATAATAATAAAGCGGCAGCACCGAAGACAGCACCGAGACCAACTGCCTTCTTCATAGCACCGTTAGCAGTTTGAATTTGAACGGAGTGAGTAGCGGCAGCTTGTGGCTTAGTAGCTTGAGCTAAAGTGGATGGAGTTGGAACACCAGCCATTGGACTAGCAGCACCAGCTCTTGGACCAGGAGCAGCAGCTTGTGGTTGAGTAGCTGGAGTTACAACGGATGTTGCAACTGGTGCACCACCAGTGTGCTTAACGGTACCGACATTTGTAACAGTTTGAGTAACACCACCTTCAGTTGCTTGACCATGTGGTCCCTTACCAGCAGATGCAGAGGCTTTAGCAGATTCACAAACTTCATCACAAACTGTAGTAGTGGCAGTGGCCTTGGAAGCTTGACAAACTTCATCACATACAGTAGTAGTAGTAGTTACAGCACCACCTTTACCACCAGTGTGCTTACCACCATGTCCCTTACCACCATGTTTCTTACTGGATTGACAGACTTCATCACAAACTGTAGTGGTAGCAGTAGCTTTGGAAGCTTGACAAACTTCATCACAGACTGTAGTAGTGATAGTGGCCATTTCCTTGGAGCGCTTGCAAGATAATGAAGATAATGAAGAGTGACAAATTTCATCACAAACAGTGATAGTTTCTATAGAAGTGTACTTCTTGGTCACAGTACCGTTAATAATTGGGGTGGTAACATGAGTGATGGTGATTGGACAATCAGTAGTAGTGGTAGTGTTTTTGAATGATTCAGTAACACTGGTCAATCTGGTGAGAGGTGGGGCACTAGAGGTAACAGTAGTGTTACAAGAAGTGGTGTTTTTTGGATAACCAGCTGCAGCGACAGTAATTAAGGAGAAAGCGATTGTAGAGGTAGAGAACTTCATTGTTTGTGAAAGACAAATGTTGGATAGTTTACTGTTTTATTTAGAATGGTAAAGACTAATAATTGGGAAGAGAAAGAATGTATTCCTAGAATTTAGAAACATGTCAATTAGCATACCTTTTATATCTGAAAAGATTCAAAATTCTTTTCTTTCTCAGACTGTAAATATTACTATAATAGAACCCTTACATACACTACTAGTACAAGAAGTGGTATCCCACTTCCATATTGTCACTGTTAAAAGATAATTAGTGTCGAGAAATGTATTACCCAAGAACGTGCCTATGTTAAATCTGACGCATGCATGGTTTTCCTACCGCTAGTTCTGTGCCCCCCATTTTGTTGTCCGAGATTTCCAATAGTGCCAACTTTCTGAAAAATATCCTCTTTAGGTCTGAAAGTTGTAAAATGAGCTGAGGGTGATAGTCTTTTGAAGTGGGATAACCATGTTGCCATATCCATCTTGGGTAACTGTTGGTTGCTTAATGTATCCCCCTGGAGAATGTTTACTCAAGTAGGAAAAAAGGAAACAGTGACTCCACTGGGTGATACCTATTGAGACTCCTAATCAGGAAGCAAAGATACTCGTTTCCTTACAGGAGAACCCCAGGTTCTTCAGCTTTGAGCAAGCGGAGTCTGTACAAATTCCAGGTAATCTCCTTGACTCTTGTAAAGGAGATTAATAGATGGTAATGATGATGGTGTTGGGTGCTTTCATTATTTTTTTTATTACTTCTGCGACAATTCTGATTACGAACTACCATTAGTTACAAATTTGAGTTTGGTTGCACCTGGTACCCAATTGGGACTACTACCAACATTTCCAAAAAAAGGGAGATATATCACTATGAAGGAGAATAATTATTGTAACAACATCATAAGGATTGAAAGATACTTGTTTTGCTCATCTTTGTTGTACTATTTTGTTTTCAATTTCAAACTTTAAAGACGAAAATAGAAATGTATCGAAACAAAGGGAAATATTTGATTGTAATACTTAAAATGGGGAGCCCCCTTGTGTTTCTAATTTTAAACCAAAATATAGAGAGTTGCAAGCAATTTCAAGATATAGACAGCTGCAAGCAATTCCAAAATATCTTTCATTGCATACTTGATTATGTGATATGTAGAGATACATAAACATATATCTAATATCCCACTTTGATCGTTTTACCAGGGAAGCTTTTTGGCCTTTCTTTTTCAACTTTTTGCTATCTTAACCAAGAAAGGGACCTTCCCTTGAACTACAAAGATGAATGTTTTTGAAAACCGTCTGAATAGTAATTTTAGATTATTTAGGAATGACTGCCAATAACCAAATTAGGTCAAATTGGCTTGTCAAATGGCATTTTAAAGTAACTTTGAAACCCCACATTCGATTAATATAGGGTGCAAGCTGCCAAACCAGATTCCGGCATTAGATAAAGTCTTTACTACTGCCAAAATGCTGTGCAAAATATTTCATGTAAAATGTTGAAACATGAAAGCCTGAGAGAGGATACTGTTTTTACCTTATTCTATACCATATTGAAACCTTTTATCTGATCAATAGAAACAGCGTCAAATTTGGTAGCCCGTTGCCTTGTAAAGAAAGGCATAACTACTCTATAGATGATAGCAAGCACTTACTAGAAGAAAAATACTAAAACAAGAATAATTAGTGTCACTCAGTCCAGTGTAATCACAAAAAAATCATACCCTGATTAACAGTCACAGGGTTGCTCAATAAGATTTTTGGAAGATCACTCTATTGGCGATTCGGAAGTGAATAAAGCTGTTGTTATCGTAACTTTTGGTTACAGTTTATTTTATTCAAACAAACAAAGAGAAGCCTTCGTATTTTTTAGTTTTTCTTCTTCAGTAGTTCACTAAAATCCTATAGTATTCTTTAAGTCATTTTTAATCGTTGTATAAGAGCCCTTCAGGTTTTAAGTTTTGATTGATGTCGTTATTACAATGGTCATATTCAACCTTGCACAAATACCTTACAACCAGAGAAAATTGATCTAATTTAACTCGTGTTAGTTACTTCGTGAAATAACTTGTTACAGTTTCAATAACGCTGAATAGACCATGACAAAAAACCATAGGTATACTAAGATAAGAAAGCGCTCGATGCCAAATCTTACACTTCCTTGTTAAAAAAAAAATTGCGATAAATCAGAAGCCAAGAAATTGCCTTGAAAACAATCATAACGTTTCCATTCAAGATAAATGAGTTGATTTGGTGAAAACAATTCGAAAGATGAAAATGTTACTCTTAAATATACAGTATGATATGGTATTGAATATTAATTATATAATACGAGATAGTACTTGATATCAAAATTGTATAAGGTAAGAGTAAACTTACAACATTATTACTGTTGTTTAGGTTATTATGTTCAAAAGAGGTTAGATTTTCATAACGATAAAGCAGCATCACCGATTAAACAAAGAAACTAGCTGCATTCTTCATGGTACCGTTAGCAGTTTAAAGTTGAAGGGTTTATAAAAAATTCCTCGACGCCTGATAAGTTGACCACAGTAGATGGAGTAACAGTAGACTTGGTGGCGGCAGTGTTGGTGACCGTGGTGACTATGTCAGTAATACCTTTGGACATCTTGTCCACAGATGCAGCCAAAGCAAAAGAAGCGACAGTAGCCTTGGAAGATTGATAACATCATCATAGACTGCAGCAGGCTTTTGAGAAGTACTCTCATTGGTCACATTAATGTAATTATTTCAGTGCTGGTCTGCAGTAGAGGGGTTGGTGAAAGGAAAAGTAGAAGATGCAAAGTAGCTGAAGCCGAACAAGTAAAGAAGTAGTTGGGCAGAGGTTACTGAAGTAGAAGAATTAGAGATGCTAAGACGAGGAGTAACTGAGACAAAAGAAAATTGGGCAGAAGAAGGAAGAGTGAAAAAAAACGAAACAATGCTGTAAACTACAGTGACATAAAAAGTATTTAGAGCAGCTTGAAGATCAAATGATAAATCAGAGTGTACCATGGGATTTATGGAGCTTAAGAAATTAAACCGTCACAGTCACAGTCAACATCGGAGAAAGCTGGTCTCATGCTTCACAGCAAGTAGACTCCTGTATGATTGCATATCATTAGTTGGAACGTTATCCATACCAAGAGCACTGTTGAGCCAAGTGTAGTGCATCGTTAGATTCTTTCTGACATCGTACATGATAACAACCATTTCAAACAAGTAAAAAGTATGATAATTTAGAAAACCTGTGTTTTCATCAATAAGCTTCTTTCTTTCACGCATTGTAACAGTTTGTGTAACAAGAAGAAGTTAATTTAAATAACAGAACTAAAGGGCATAGCATTCACTACTACTGCTTGTGATTGATTAAAATGCGGATTATGGGTTTTCACGACGCCAGCGCTAAGAAATCGGGGAAAAATCAATTTCAAATCGAAAGCTGCTGAAAACTCTCCTGGATATGCTTTTCCAAATACGGGTACATTTGGATATTCTATTGCCTAATATGAAAACTGGAAGACTTGAACAGCTGACGATCATTGTTAATCTCTAAAAAACTAAATTGCAGCTTTATTTACCTGCGGAGTATCAACATTGCCTTTGCTGGAATCGGGTGTGCTTCGTGCACGTTGGCATCCAGTAATATGTTTGTTGCTGGGTTTTATTTCCTAAAATCGCAGAATACATTGTATTCTCGTATGATTTGGTAAGAGCATAAGTAATAGTAGGAAGAAACGTGCATTTCAGCGGCTGTATTTAGTTGCGTTAGGCCAGAGTATTTTTTTTAAACTGTCTTTGCTTTCTCTTTTATTCTTCTAATCTCATTTTTGAAGTGTAATGAGTATAGGGTTAGATTCCTTAGGTTTGCCTCTCCACGTTTAATGTAAATTTTTACACCAACTCTAAACTGAACCTGTTGAGAGATTATGGGGCCCATGTTTTCAGAATAATAACAATGTTTAGGTAGGATCCCGAGAAGGCAAAAAGTTCATCTACGAACCCATTAAGGCATGTAGCATTTGATAAAGGATTTTTTCAAAATAATACGATATCATATGGGCATGTAGAACTGGCAAAAAAATTTTTTTAGCTGAATTTATTCAATTAGTCACTTAACGTTGACAAGAATATACACTAATATCGTAAAAAGAATTTCCAGCAAACAATATCGTCATTCAAGTTTTCATCTCTCAAGAACAGAATAAAACTCTGACTAACATTTTGAATCCAACCAAAGGTATAAGCTGGCCTTTATCTAAGGCTGAAATCCGCTTAAAATACCTACGAAAAATTATCGATCGAGTAAGAACATTCGAGAAATTACTATAATAGCGATCAAAGAACTATAACTATTCCGATGGCTACAACCATCTGACCTCATAATCAAAACTTACTTTCCACAATCATATTTGCTAGTAAATTGAAGAAAACTGACTAATTCACTGAAGATAATGGAGTACATAAATGCTGATATTTTAACTAAACCATGATTCGTTCGAGATTTATTTCCTAGTCTTGAATCATATATTTAGTGCATATGCCAAAATATCTCAGCTTTCTACATTGTCTTGTCATTATTGATTTTAGAACAGTTCAATTTATTCGAGAGAAATGCTTTTTTCTTATAGACAAAATTTCATGAGTATGAGTTGAAACTTGAGATAACCTTCTGGTGAGCTATTCCACTTGCAATAAAATTAATCAATAAGCTTTATTTGCAGAATATATCATAAAATCTGCCTTCATGGAATATCTTCGAGCCTTCTAATGTCAAGTATATGGCATCGCTTTTTGAAGTTTTTTGACGCTTCAAAATGACATTTTTGGACAATGCAAATACCAAAATCCATCTTAAAAAGTTGAGTACCACTATTCAATGGTAAGGATATTTTGTCACGTTTGGAATCCAAGAGAGCTTATGCGTCCTTCAACTTCGATGTTGTATTTTTAGTAACAAATTACATCTTTGATATATATTCCAGAGTAAGCAGAAAGGACACCTCTGGGTCTTGATCTAGTCTCGAGAAAAACAGCAATAATGAGCAAATAGCTATTACAGACAACTCATTGCAATATTATGAAGTGAAACCAATGTAAGTTGCAATAATACTACCATTCAGTTCCGACAGACAGAATAGTCACACATGACAAGTCCTTTGATTGCTATTACGAAGTATTACAAAATATATCTTGACTACAACTAGTATGGTTCTATGGTATTCTTAGTTCAAGATATTTTATCTGGTATTAAATATCATCATTCCGTTTTATCTACACGGACATATTTTTCAATAGTACTTAAATACATTTGTTTTATGCTATAACTATCTTTTGAGCCCAATCTAGTATATGATGAGCCAAATAAATGACAGCCTCAAGCATGTGTCAAGTTGAATTCCTCTGCGTTTCCTCGTGTCGTGCGACTTCAAGTGGCATTTAATCTCTATAGTGAAAAGTTCTTCATTTTTTGCATTTATTTGGAGATGAGATGAAAAACTTTATTATTGAATCTTGTTTAGTCCAGGAAGAAAGAATGACAAACACAACCACAGTTCTACAGAAAAAGATAATAATCGTATAAAGATATTACCTATCCAATCATATTACAGTATTAAAGGTTATAACAACATTAACCAACTGCAACGATCTGACAACTACATCTAACATCATCAGATAATCAACCACAGCATTATAGAAGCAAATTTGGATCGTTACGTACTATTGCAAGTGATCATTCTCTCTGGATCATAATATATAAACTTACTTCATTATACTAGGTCGAAATATTTCAAGTAACAGCCAAGTACATTTGCAATTGCGTCTTTTGAAAACATAGTAAAGTATAAGTAAAGACCAAAATTTTTTGAAAATATCTCTTTATCAAAAATGACTGACAAAACTCATCCTCGAGATGAGAAAGAAATTGTTGCATTTATCCCAGAAGCCAATTCAATGTTTAACGTACTTCTCAAGAAGCCAAAGTTGAATAATGTGCTAGAAAATCCTTATATGAAAGTATATGAAAGAAATGCTATGATCAAATCACTGAGGACTGTTACATTTAATGACATGGTGAATTCTTACGACTATGGAGACTACTACTCACCAGAAATATTCGGATTCAAGAGCTTGAAGCCTTTTAGAAACTATTTTCGTAGAAGAGAAGATTCTTCTGAGAAGAGTCATTCTTCATATGAAAGCATCAAGTTAGAAGGACTTGAAGAATTTCAATCTGGAGAAGACCCAATTGAGTTTGTTCAACGGTTCTTGTGTGCTATTGATGATTTAAGATATTTTCCCCAGCTTACAACCATTTATTATACCTTCATAAAGTATTTGTCTTCATCTATATTCAGACGTATAAGAACAGAACATATTTTAGAGGACCCCGATTCCCTAATTGAATGTTTGATCATCAATCAAGCTAGGTGGTCTCACTTGGCAAATAATGCATATAAAACCATAAAGCTCATGGAGTCTTATGGTTCTTTGCCCACGTGGAGTGACGTTTCATCAATAATGGGAGAGACAGCTGGATGGGCTAGTCAAACAAAACGAATCAAAAACTTAAGACTATTAACGGTCTTTTCACAAGATGCTGCATATTCATTTGATTGTCGGTATCATAATGAAAGATTCAATCCTGATTTCGACATTGTAGAAGGGCTAAGAACTGTAGCTGCAATTGAAATGACAGTTAGAAACAATTGGGCTAAAGTACACCTAGATAAAGTCTTAAAGATTGATCAATTTGCCAAGATAAGCAAAAGTCTACTAGATACACTAAAGGTTGAAAATTACTTTGACGCTACCTACGAAGATTTGATCAAGTTGGTCGAGCAAGAAGACCATAACAGTGCAAAAACACTTGTTTCTAACCGAAGAGATGAAATAGCTGAAGAGTTGCCTGAAACAACCGATGATCATGGTTTCTATTTCTCTAAGGCAGAATGGAAACAGGATCCTATTTGGATAGAGAGAGCTTCGATAATCATGGGTTTGAAGTTTACAACCAATCCCTATAGTCATCAAGCAAATTATAAAATAACTGGAAGACACTGGACCTCAACAGCGTTTCATCTGTTGAGCAAAAAAGACAGGTGCATGTTATGTGGGACCCCAAACCACAGAAAGCATCTATGCTTGATTGATCCATTGATTACCAAATACAGGTCCCTGTATTCATCACATCATAATTAAAATAACTGGATAACTCCTCATATGTGTAAGGAAGTATATGATAATTCAATTAAAATACTTTAAACGCTACGGAATATTTGAAGCAATTAAGTTCATCAACAGAACTTTAGTAAAATACACAATTACCTTATTGCCTACTACTATGGTGCAAACTGTTAATATCAAAACGTTTTTGATAGTGAAAGTGAAGTTGATGTAATACAAGAGCATCCGGTTTAATGAAACAGTTGAGATTTATATGTTTGAAACAAATATAATGATACTTAGCGTATTTCAGGTTTCAGCATGCTCTAAATTGACTCTTAACTTCAACACCTTTGATAGTATCAATTGACATTATTTTATCTATTATTTAATATTATCATTATTTAAAATATTAATAAACTCAATTAAAGTCCAAGATTTTATCATCATTATTCTATTGTCTTGCAGAATTTTACATAATTCCAACTACAAAGAAATTACTAGTACCATACCGTCGTGGATAGGTAACTGTAACATGGAATCAGAGTTTATTATATGTTTGAATTACTACCATTTTTCTGCATCGACAATTTTTATGGTTTTTGACAGACCAATCTGTTACACGCAAAAGTGGAAGTGTTTAGGTGACAACAATTAGACAAAAAGAATCATAATCAAATATATACATCTTATATATCATTAGTTAACAACGGGAGTATTCTAGTTAACTATTAGAACAACACCCATAATGTCCAAGCCTGAAACATACCCTTTTCAGAAGTTCCGTTGTTCTTATTCGACGTAAGACTAAGTTAAAATTTATCTGTAATGTAGTTTTCTTGGAAGATTAAATAATGTGTATTTGAGTAAACCAACTGATTTTTCTTTTGGTTCAACAATATAGAATAATTACATAAACATTAGATAAGAATATTGACCATAAGAATTCCTATAACAACCAACAAGACCATTTGGAAAGTTCTTCCAACAACAAACGTCTATCTGCTTTTCAGTGTTGTAATGACATGTTGTCTATGGAATCATTCTTCCAACAATTTTGTTGTCTGAAATAATTCTAAATTCAGTTTGCCCAATATGGCGTCAACAGTTTCATCGTCTCGACTCATATTTATGATTTTTTTATGTATTCTACGGATTCAAGTTGGTTATGTATGAAGAAATAACCTAATTTAACTTTTATTCTCATTGAATTCTAGTTAAATTACAAACTAAAATCATTTTACTATGTTTATTAAAATACAGACGGTATCTTAAATCATCTATTACTGCAATACCAGAGAAACAGCAAGAGTAGAGGCTTTTGGATAGGAATGACAGAAATGTGATTATGAGGTGATAATTTCGCAATACATCGTGTCGCTGGTTGGTATCGAATTAGTATGAGGAACTGAGGGATCCAAAAACCCTTATAGAAACATTAACTATTCGAATCGGTCTGATAAGAAATTTTAGGCATTTTATTATGAAAAGTTTTCCCCTCATTCTTTTTCTAAGATATTCAATTGATATAATAAAATTTCTTGGAGTTTAATATGAGATATAATTTATAATAGTTCCATAGTTCTGCTTGCATATATTTTAATACCTACAAAATGGGGTCAGCTATTAGACAATTTGCATATATTTTCTGTACCAACTACTTATGATTTGGATTACTTGATATTTTACTTTAGCCTCCCATAGACATTTATATTATCTACTACTGAAATTATTATCATTTCAATATAATCGCAAATACTTAACATATTAATGGGAATAATGACAATGTGGACTCATATCTCAGCTATATAACATATTTCAAAACCTATATTTACTTAGATGAAGATTAAAGCTGAACGTAGCCTTTATAGTATTTCAGGGACGATACCTTTCAAGTGACTAGCCAACATCTCTTTGATGATTATAGAATATGATGGCAAATTATAAACCTGGAGCTAAATAACGTAAGTTCTACACTAACTTAAAACATTTCTCTGAAGCTTTTGGTGTGAAACAGGAGTTTACACATCACACGACATTTAGTCAATAAATATCATTGGGAGTTACAGATTCTTCTCGATAATCTCGAAGATTTATAGTCACTGCTTTTTTTAATTGAAGGTTACAAAGTAGCTTTATAGTTTACTTGATAGCAGTCTGTCAGACAATAAGGTACATTACTATAACCATTTTCGACCAGATTAGAACCAGAACTAATTAAATAAGGATTTTATTTTCTACTTGAATGTAGTTTCTACTGCAAAACTATCAAATACATGGAATTATATTCCATAATGAGGTAATATCTTACATTTCAATAACCGAATGAAAGATGTTGGTACACACATTAATGATGATGTTCTGATACTTTCTGATGTATCTAATCAATTACACCTACAAACTTGTTTCAGAACCCCAAGAAGACACCTAGTTAGCTGTTAACAACTGCTTCAAGATTATAGTCAAATGTGAAGCTCTTTACTAAGAACATAGTATAACTATAATTGATAAAATCAGTTATCGTACTATACTCAACTCAAAAGATCTTCATTATTCTTTCTCCAGTACAATAGTACTTCAAAACGAAGACTGTACTGGGCGATTGATCAAATGGCTCTTCAAGACGAAGAATATTGAACACGAATAATATTAATTTTCCAAATCAGTAACAGAGATTTCTGTTTAAGCGTTTAGAATCTAAACCCAGTAAATCTCCTGACAAAAAGCTTTGGGATGTGTAGGACAATACAATGACATTTTTGAAGATTACAAACGTCACTTGACATCCTGGAATGAGTTCTACACTTAATCATTCCATTTGCAACCTTCTGAATGCTGAATTGACCATGTAAAATTCCATTTTCAAGCCAAAAGTGAATAATTTATAAAGAAATTCAGTCTCTATAATAAAGTTAAACAAAAGATAATAATTCTCAAGATGTCGATGCCTTTTATAAACAACAAAAACGGAAGAAATTTTTTTGGATTTTTCAAATTCATCATAAAACGATAAAAGAGAGTAGGGTTGAATTTTCAATGACAATAACAATGAATCGCTTACCATTGAAGATATGAAGAAGGTCTGCAAACGCTTAACATATGATTGAATAGGCTTCTATGAAATATGATTGGAGCAAAAAAATTCATTAGAACGGTATATAAGATGGCAGCGCCAGCTTAGAATGTATTTGCTCATTTACATAGGTTGATAACCAAAGTTTAAGTTTTTGGGAGTTCAAAAATATACACAGAGATACTAATAAAATTCACCAACACAAGTGTTCCATAAAATTTCTCTGGATAAACTTTTGTTTTCTAACATGTGGCGGAATACTCTTTGATGTTGCTAGAGGTCAATAAGTTGTTTTTAATCTCAAATTTGGGTTTTCAAATAATGTGCCCATGGGTCTAAAGTATAAAAAATCGAAATTTTATCTTCAAAAACTTGATGAATCCAGAATCGTTGTCTAAGTTCAATCTAAAACTCTCAAAACAATTGGAATATATGTTTGACGAGACAAACTTCTATGAAAAGCCATCACTGTATTTGTCTATGAGTACAGCTAGCACACCAGCATTTGGTGGAGAGGAACTATTGAATCAACTCGCGGAATCCAACTTTGAATTGTTTGCCAATGATAGCTTGGGAGAGTTTCCAACTCTATAAATATATATTCACCAGCGGAAATTTTGTTCAGTGACACCAGTAAACTACTTATCTATGGTATGAGAATATTTACTTGTTTTAGAATTTGAACTCATGTGTAGAACCGAAGAAGTGAAATATATTGACAAATCCATCCTTTGTAGACTATAGTTAAGATTTTGAAACTAGACCTTAGCAATTTATTATATCAGTTCCGTTAGATTTAGAGCATATCCCCTGGTGTTTAGGAAGGTCAAACATCATGTAGTTTCAAGATTATATAGTATTTATCAGCAGCAAGACCTCGATTTGCTTAGTTTGAACGATGGAGTATTTTTTCTTATAGGAGGTTGATGAAAAACGAACAGTCATGATGACTCTGAAGATAACAGAAAACTCTATTCGGATGACATTCTAAAATAAATATTTTACCTTAATATGAAAAAAAAAAAATATTAGTCGAAAACTTACACCATAATGCCATTTCTAAGAGGTTTGCATAACAGTTTAAAGAGAACATAAATGGTCTAATTGACATGGCAATACGTTCCTGCGACTGTTATGCGTCATGATTCTTTCTTACAATTATTAGATCAGAGTTGTTAATATGTCTCTACAGTCGAATTTCGAAATTAATATTCATGGCAAGGTAAGAGATGAGGTGAAGGGTTGTGAATAACTATGTTGAAGCAAGCCGATATTCAAAC
This sequence comes from Jamesozyma spencerorum, assembly GCA_949640775.1. Lineage (NCBI taxonomy): Eukaryota > Fungi > Ascomycota > Saccharomycetes > Saccharomycetales > Saccharomycetaceae > Jamesozyma > Jamesozyma spencerorum. Next base: position 887,095 of record CATIWH010000026.1, read on the forward strand.
GTAGCTATTTTGGGCAATTCTTTACGATATAAAGAGAAGCTAAATCTAAAACGTACCTTTGACAAAATTTGTTATTCAAGACTGGCATCTGGTACTATGTACATGAGTGTAACGTAAGGTCCAAATATGAAGCATTTGTATTATATTGGTACTCGATATCACAGTATTACTGTACAGTATACTATGGCTAAAGTCTCTGACTTTAATTATGTCAAGATACAGGGAAACTGCTGAGGTCAAATAATATGATAAAGTGTATTGACATGAGGAAGATACTGAATGTTGAAGAGAGTAGGCAAAAAAACCAGTTGTGAATGGGCTTTTCGTGATCAAAATATGGTTTATATATATGTATCGAAAGTATAAAGTTAGTATTCAGTCGGATTGGTTTCAAAGTGGTATCTTTATTAAGAGAAACTGAAAATAAACTGCATGGTTTCAAATTGGTAGAAAAAATCTGCTTAAATAAATGGAATCTATTTTCAAAAAACTTTATAGAAATAGTACTAGGGTAGTACTGACACACAAAAGAGTTGACACTGACGCTAAGTTGACATTTTTAGCTTAGATTGTGATGGGTGGTCTCAGCAAATAAAATAATCGACATGCAGCAAGTTCAAGTTGTTTCTACTAATGAGTTACAGTTGGCATCACTCGCAATGCGTTCCTGAGTAGTTCATAAACTCCGTACAAATTTTTTTTTTTTTGTATATAAATGTTCAATAGCTATTCGCTTCCGCAGAGCATAATTCCCTTGCAAAATTCCAAACGCCATCTCTATTATTATTACTACCTAATAACTCATCTCATTACCATTGGGTCATGTCTTCTGCTATTTACATTTCTGATCGTTACACTGTTGTTGACGGTTTTATTTTAAATGCATATGGTGCTGGTAAACTGTTAATCAGAAACCCCAGGACATACGGTGCCAGAGCCACTATGGAGGAGATCAAGAAGATATCTGAGCACGATCTAGTCTCAATCGATGACTTACTCGACAAGTACCCCAAATGTGACGGTATTCCTGTTGAATCGACAGAGCTGTTTAAACTAGCCACTCTGGTTGAAAAGAAATTTTATACTTCTGCCGATGGTCTTCGACTTGTCAAGGGCAAAAACACTCATGTCAAGGACAGGAACAGAGCCTCTACGTATAAGGTCATTCCTGTCAGGGGCAAAAATGTTATGGATAAATATCTGTATCCATCCACCCTTTTGGATATACTGGATTTTGCTGAATCTCAAACTGAATCCCTAGTTGAATCCACTGAAAATTCTTTATCAAAAGACTTGATCGCCACGACTTCTACTATTTACGTTTCTGATCGTTACACTATTGTTGCCGGTTATATATTAAACACAAATGCTGCAGGTTGCAAGTTTGTCAGAAATCCAAGGACATACGCAGCAAGGGCCACTATGGAGGAGATTAGAAAGATTCGGCAGTACAAGCTGGTCTCTATCGACGACTTATACGACAAGTACTCCAAATGTGACGGTATTCCTGTTGAATCGACAGAGCTGTTTAAACTAGCCACTCTGGTTGAAAAGAAATTTTATACTACTGCCGATGGTCTTCGACTTGTCAAGGGCAAAAACACTCATGTCAAGGACAGGAACAGAGCCTTTACGTATAAGGTCATTCCTGTCAGGGGCAAAAATGTAACGGATAAATATCTGTATCCATCCACCCTTTTGGATATACTGGACTTTACTGAACCTCAAACTGAACCTCGAGCTGGATTCTGTGAGAACTTTTTCCCAAAAAACATGATCGCCATGGCTTCTACTATTTACATTTCTGATTGCTACACTATTGTTGACGGTTATTTGCTGTACACAAATGCTGCTGGTGTCAAGTTAATCAAAAATCCCTCCCGATACAAAACTGTTGCAACTAAGGAGGAGATTAGAAAGATTCAGCTGTACAAGCTGGTTCCTTTCAAGGCCCTACGCGACAGGTACGCCAAATGTGATGGTATTCCTGTCGAATCAACAGAGCTGTTTAAAGTAGCCACTCTGGTTGAAAAGAGATTTTATAGTACTGCCGACGGTCTTCAACTTGTCAGGTGGAAGAGAACCCATATCAGAGACAAGATCAGGGCGTCTGTATACAAAGTAATTCCACTTAAAGTCAATCGGGGTGCAGTTAAGTATCTCTATCCATCCACTCAATTGGATATACTGAATTTCCCTGAGTTTCGAGGTGAATCCTCCGAAAGCTCTTCACCAAAACATTCAGTCGACATGGATTCTATTATTTGCATTTCTGATCGTTTCACTATTGTGGACGGTTATATATTAGGCAAAAATGCTGCCGGTTGCAGGTTTGTCAAAAACCCCAGGACGTACGTTGACAGGGCCACTATGGAGGAGATCAAGAAGATTTCGGAGTACGAGCTAATCTCCATTGATGCCTTGCGCGACAGGTACCCCAAATGTGACGGTATTCCTGTTGACTCTACAGAGCTATTCAAACTAGCTACTTTAGTTGAGAAGAAATTTTATACTACTGCCGATGGTCTTCAACTTGTCAAGGGCAAAAACACTCATGTCAAGGACAGGAAAAGAGCATCTGTTTATAACGTAATTGCCATAAGGGGCAAAAATGTTACGGATAAGTATCTGTATTCAGCCACCCTCGTGGATATGCTGGACTTTACTGGACCTCAAACGGAATCTCCATCAAAATCTCGAACTGAACTCATTGAAAATTTCTTTCCAAAAGACTTGATTGCCACAACTTCTACTACCTACATATCTGACCGTTACACTATTGTCGACGGTTATTTGTTATACACAAATGCTGCTGGTGTCAAGTCTGTCAAAGATCCCAACAATTACGAGGCCAAGGCAACTATGGAGGAGATCAGAAAGATTCGGCAGTACAAGCTGGTCTCTATCAACGCCATGTACGACAGGTTTCCCAAATCAGATGGTATTCCTGTTTTCTCGACAGAGCTGTTTGAAAAAGCCACTCTAGTTGAGAAGAAGTTTTATACAACCGTCAACGGTCTTCAGCTTGTCAGGATCATAAAAACCCCTGCCAGAGACAGGAACAGGGCCTCTGTGTACGAGGTCATTCCCGTCAAGATAAAAGGAGCTTCGACTAAGTATCTGTATCCATCCACACTCACAGATATGCTGGATTTTTCTGAAACTCGAGGTGAATCCACTGAAATTTCTTCACCAAAAGAGTCGGTCTCCATGTCTTCTGCTATTTACGTTTCTGATCGTTACACCATTATTGACGGTTATCTATTACATACAGATGCAGCGGGTGCCAGATTCGTTAGAAACCCCGACACATATGCTGCTAGAGCCACTATGGAGGAGACCAGGAAGATTCGGCAACACAAGCTGGTTTCCATCAATGCCCTACTCGAAAGGTACCCAAAATGTGACGGTATTCCTGTTTTCTCGACAGAGCTATTTAAACTAGCTACTCTAGTTGAGAAGAAATTCTATAGAACAGCTGACGGTCTTCAACTTGTCAGAGGCAAGAATACTCATATTAGAGACAGGAAAAAAGCCTCTGCGTATAAGGTCATTCCTTTCAGGAGCAAAGGTACTACGGATAAGTATCTGTATCCATCCACCGTCTCGAATATGCTGGATTTCGCTGAATTTCGAGGTGAATCCACTGTCATTCACGAGACAGACTCTTCGTCTTTCTCACAAAAAGTTAACAAAATTAATCACAAAGACAAAGCTTCAGGTTACCTTTACCACAAAGCGTCTCCTTTGGTTGAAAATTCTCCAAGAAAAGATTTGGCTGATGTTCAGACTACAATGGACCCTTCGTTTTTCACCCAAACACTTCTTGCTCAAGAGCCGGTCTTTTCAGAGAATGATATTCAAGTCTTTGGAGAGTATAATAACTTTGTAAGTTCCTATGGCCCTTCTTTCCATGAATTATTTAGGAAGTTGTATTATCATGTAGTGACCAAATTTAAAGTTCGTTCGAATGTAGTCTCTTTCCAAGGCCAGGAAATCTTCCCACAAACAGTTGCCCCGGAAATATTAGCTAACTACGCATTCGATACTCTGCCATTAATCTTTTTGATTTGCAAAGTTAAAGAATTATCTTTTCTCCAACAAATTCATGTCCCACAAATTGACAATAATATTGACCAGAACAGCATGATAAAACAGCTCTCAGTTTTTTTTTGCTCTTTATTTGATTTAAAGTATGAGGTTAAATTTTGGAGTGTAGCTCTTCGTGTCCTAACTTTTGACTTCCAAACAATAAATCAATCACGGCCACCAGTACTATGTGCTTCTGAGTATCTAAAAATATTGGACGGCGTTAAAGAGTTTTCTAAGTACATCTGTCTATACAATTATGTGGATCCGTCTGTCAGTTTTTCTGAAACGCTCATGTCAGTTTATCCTTTTCTATAGTTGATTAGGCAAACGGCAAAAAATGTAACTTCTATAGTCAGCTTTATCATGTAATCTCAAGACTTGACACGCCGTATCATACATTCAATAATCAACTTCTTTATTACAACAATTTTTCCTAATCTAGCATATTGGATATTGAGATACATAAATTACAGATATATTGTATTTTTGCCTTAGATTACCGGTTTCCTTAGCCCTTTTGACTGACAGTACCTTCCTTAACGACTACACTGATATCAAGTCAATGAGACGATGTCGGGAGCTGGGAAATAATCCTCAGAATCAAAATCAACGACGGGTATTTTCCAGGATTGCGCAAATTCATCTTCCACTGATCTTATTCAAGACTCGATTTTCTTATTCTCTGATCCCACTTTGGGTAATTGATGAATGAGATAGAATGCTACTCAATCTATTGTTTCGTGCAGCAAACCTAGCTGGTATTGATGAGTTTTCATTCAATTCTTCTGGGAAGGTTTTTTGCTTAATGCAACTATCGGTAAACAAGGTCCTGGTGAATTCCTTAGTGTTTGAAAATGTTTTAACTGAATTATTATGTATTTCTTTACACAGTTGAGGAATTACCCCATATTCATTCATCCTTCGACTTGTCCTGAAAACTGTTTCTCACAATTAATGGTCCTTTCTCAAGATGCAGTATCTGACTTTGACGATCAGTATCATCACCAAAGATTTGAACGGGATTTTGATTTTGCAGAAGCGTTAAGAAAGGTAGCTTTAAAGTAAATTATTGACACTGGACCTCACCAGCTCTTTACCAAATACACAGAACTGGCAGGTGCATGTTATGTGAGACCCAGAACCGCAAAGATCACCTACGTACGCTGGACCCATTAATTGTGAGTTACAGATTTCAAAACAAGTCGAACAATAAGTGAAAATATGGGATAAACTTATAGGCTTTACTGAGCCTGTCACTAAGGATATTAGGAAGACAGACAATCATTTTATCAAAACGGTATTATTATCTTGTTGGAAAGATCAATGCGGTTGGGACACCTGGGCTGCTTGTAAAACAGCAAGTAATATGATTGGCAAAATGGTCGCTGCTGATCCAAATTCAAAAATTATTGTGGCTTGTCGAAGTAAGAATACCTTGGACATGTTTAGTGAAATGCTTAGTATACCTCACTTAACTGTTAAAGGTCCTGATTCCTACTCAGACAAGAATCAAAAGTGTGAGGATTTTATTAACGGTGATTCAATAAAGGTTCTAGCTGGTACTGAGTTGGTAGTGGAAGGTTTGAATGTCCTGAGGTGAAAATGGTGATATTACTGGACTATGTTCCAACAATATCTACCTTTATTCAGGCAACGGGCAGGTTAAGAAAAGGTGGTATTTGCCTTACTTTGTGGACAAAAATAACTCTCCTTCCAGATTTCATTGATATCAAATCTTGCGTGTGCAATTCAATGAAAAACTTTTTGGGGTTGAGAAAGGGTCCTAAACATCAGGGCAGTTGTGGACCAATGGATGGTATTCCTAATGAAATACAGGAGCTTTGGTCTCGTGTATCTGGTAGGTGTTCATCATCTTCAGGTACAGCAGAGTCATCTCCCGTTACTAATCGTCCATCCATAGCCTTTTCTACTGCTTCTAAAATTCTGTCTACCACTTCTGCTTCTTCTGGTTTTTCCGCTGGTCTCTCTGCTTCTTCCATTTCTTCTAGTTCTTCTATCATCACTGGTCCTGTTGCATCTTCTGCTCCTTCCAATCCTATTTCTTCATTTTCTGCATCTTCAAATAATATTCCTTCATCATCTACGTCATCTGCATCTTCCAGTTCACATCAAGCATTTTCAGCATCTTCAAACAATATTCCCTTATCATCTGCATCATCTGGATCTTCTAATTCTAATCAAACATTATTTGCATCTTCAAATAACATAGCCTCATCCTCTGCATCTGCTGCATCTTCCAATTCTAATCATATATTATCTGCATCATCTGCATCATCTGCATCTTCCAATTCACATCAAGCATTTTCAGCATCTTCAAACAATATTCCTTTATCATCTGCATCATCTGAATCTTCTAATTCCAATCAAACACTTTCAGCATCTTCAAATAACATAGCTTCATCCTCTGCCTCCCTTCAATTTAAAATTTCCATCATCCGCATCTTCCAGTCATATTTCTGCATTATCTGGCGGTGGTGATTCGTTGAGCAATTCTTTAGCAACCTCAAATGATTTCTCTAACAATGGTATATCGGTTCTTGACTCTGCGCCAGGGTCTCATGACAACACAAATAGAGAGCTATCTATACCTTTACTCACTATTAATAGAAAGAGAAAGGGTGCTACTGAAATTTCTGCTAACAAGAGGCCGTGTGCAAATCCAACCTTTGGATTGTATTCTCCTGTGGCACCAATACCTGTTCAATCTTCTGCCGTTCCTAGTTTTCCTTCAGCTGGTTCTTCTTCTACTGTTTGTGGTTCTTCTTCATTCATGGTTGGTAATAAATGTCATAATTTGCCAATCGATTCTGCCACTGAGAGTCTTCATTTCTCATATTTTTTCAAAGATGAGGACAAGGCAAATCTTTCCATCACAAACAGTCTCAGACTTCATTTTAAGAATGTAAGGTCTATTTTTAAGATGCTTTATATAAATGAGGATGTTAGTAGGATGCTGAATACATGGGGAATTGACGCATGTTATTTCAATTTCCAGATGACAAGAGATACATCTAAATGTCCAAGATGCTTGGCTGACACTCTTCCCTGCTACTGTTTTGATAAAAATTCACCTTACACAATTCGCAATCTAGGTTTGCAAATGCTTGGTTATTGCAAAATGAATTTTTCATCTGAAGGTTGGGCAATGACTGAACAGTTTGTTAAAAAACATGGACTCCATAAATTCATGATAAAATTTGCTTCCAACAAGGAATGCAAACTGGTTCAAATCTCTGCCAATCTTCAAAGGTATCTCGATATCGTGAAGTATAGAAAAGACAGTACGCCCTTTTCGTTTGAAGAGAAGTACACCAAAATATGGAAATACTACGATAAAATGTGGCTTGAGCTGAAAAGTGGTAAAGTTGATCCAATAAGCTATTTTTCTACCGGTAGCATGGATGTTAAAATTGCCGAACTCTGGCCCCAAGATGAAAAGAATGAGAAGAACATAAAATTATTTGTAAAGGATGATCCAACAGGTAATTTAAATAATAATCCAAAGAGTAGTGGGAAAGATGATTTGAGGCGTAACGAGCCACTGTCAAAACAACTATGCATTGAAAAGTATAGTAGATTCCCTTTTATTACTGAATTTAATCAAAATAGTAAATACTTTCTAGACATAGTTTGCACAAGGTTCAAAAGTTACTTTATCAAATATAATGAAAACAAAGACACAAACCAGAGAAGGAGGAAGGGGTGTCTTAAGGCTAAATTTACAGTGACATATGCTTACTTTATTTTAATGTTATTAACGACGTTCCACAATAAAAACTTCATGGTTATGGTATGCAAGACCATTAAAAATTTCCCTGACTGTAAAATCTTTGGACAATGGGCTAGAATATGCATTATTATGGCTGAATTTCCTTAAACCTGCATACAAAGAGCTGGAAGATCTCAAAAACAGTGGACACCGTATGTTTTATGTAATTGGAGCATTATTTTGATGGTCAGAAGGTGGTAGAAACCTCCCTGAGTGTTTTTTATTAGTTGTTGGGTCAGTTGTTATGTGTCCTTGTTTATAAGTTCAAATGTTTTTGTTTTCTAATTTGAGTGTACGTATTTTGATATGGAACAGTTTCTGTATTGCTTAACTAGTGCCAAATCTGTGTTGAGAAAGATCATAATAACTGTTTACAATCTGGCGTTCTTATCGTTTTTTCCTTTCGTTGTTTTCTTTCCTTTGCAATGATTCGTAGTGAAAGTGATTGTCGAGAAAACAAATCTTGAACATTGAAATCATGTGAGTAATAAGATGTAGTTGGACAGTTGTAGTGTAAAGGTATTTGAAAGTGAAATGTATGTGCTAATATGTGATGTATATACTGCCAATTATAAGTAGTTCAGACCACGATTAGTTTTAGCAGATGTATTGATTATATCTTCTCAGTTAGGTTAGTGGCCTTAACATTGTCAACTAAATGATCACCAATATTGATGGAAAGCACATATCAGATATAAATGTTTGAAATGACAGTGGATGGACATAAAGTAATATCTTCAAAGTTTCAGAGTGTGAAAATGTTGGGAACATTAAAATTGCTGTCCTAAGTTACTATGAAATGATGAATTAGCATATAGTAAATGTTGATAATTTTGGTAGAGGAAGGTCTGAATGCTGCTAATGAGGTGTTTGGAGATGATTCATGGACATATATTTCATATAAAGATACAATCCAAAAGATTAGGTTATCTTAGTTGGTCATTCAGAATGAGTAGATCAGGTTATATTAATATCATCATTGAACAAAAATAACTATATTTCTGGATAATGCAGTTTTTGATTTGACCAACTGGAAAGTAATTGGGTAGCTTCTAAAAGTTTAGGTGGCTAGCAGGCTGACAAATTGTCGAAGTTTTAAAATATTGATGATACGACAGTATGTTATCTCAATTAGTGTGCCAGCATTTTAAAACAGTAATGTAAGAGAATATCTCAGCAAATATAAACGTTATATGGACTTGTAGTTTATATGGGCAAAGTAATTAATACTTGGTTGTAATATCTCAGGTAATTGTAAGTTATCTCGTGCTTATATTCTGTGTATAATATGTATTTGAAAGGGTGGCATTAAAAAGAAAGGCAGTCTCTCAAATGTGCTGGTTTTTGAAAAAATGTATCCAGAGGATCGATTTAGTCATATTCAGTAAGACTGGTAACCATATTGTCTTTTTGTTTGTTCTTTGTCTGTTTCATTGTGTCATAAAGTGGTTAGTAAATATAAAGAAATCAAATTTTCAAGTTGAAATATATAGGAGCGATGAGATGGATTTAGCTAAGACAAGGCAGAGATAAAGTTGTGAAAGAGGAACGAATAAGTAGTTATGTGTAATCTATATAGAGTATATACATGATTCAAAAGATGGTGCCTCAAAATGTTCTATTAAATCATTTATCATTGGTCGAGATATAGTATCCCATACCACGGTCAACCAGGTAATCATCAATATAACAGAGAGAACTTTTGTATTATTCTACAGTTTATGTGGTAATAGATGGGTGTCATATACCATGTCTAAAGTATCATAATCTGTGTGTATTAGGAACATGAAATTGGCTGAGGTAGGCAACTTTGATATGATGAATCAGCATTTTGTGAATATTGAAAGTGTTGGTGAAAGGTAAGACTGATTTTAATAAAAGTAGTATGACTTTGCTTGCTATAATTCCGATAGTAATACAAAACTACCAATTGAATTTGGGATTTCTGAGCAGCAAGTTTGGAATCATGCTAATATTTTTGTATGGATTGGTGAAGTCAATTGGCAGTACAGAAAGATGACAAATTAATTCAGTGTGAATTCAATAATAAGATGAATGTTAACAAACGGTACCACGATATTATGATTTCATTTAGCAGTATACATTCTTCGAACAATGTGTTGTATAGTAAAACATATTATTGAGATGTGATAATCATATTTTTTGAAAGGTGTCAGTGGTGACAATGTGTGTTTTGGAATTATTTTCATACTATTATATTCAATACTGAACTGCTAGAACTCTATATTTGGATACTCTATGTGAACAGATTTATTGTAAAAGTTGCAGGAATGTTAAATGGTTAGTTGATTTGGAAACGTTGTAATTCAATGAAGGTGAGTACCTCTATCACAAATTTGAAGCAAAGTTTTAAAATTTGAACGAGATCAATCAGTGCAGTTAAACAACTTATTATGCAATGTCGAATTGGTGAGTGTATCAGATATATCATGCAAAGGAACTGTAATATCTTGGATAAAATATAGGTTGGTGATTTCAAAGATATCAACTGTGAATGGTCAACATAGACTCGAATTCAATATATTTGAACTGTACTGAGTTCAACTGTGACGTAGTAAATAAATACATCACACCGGACCACTTACCTATTGTTACTTACTGGTTTAGTAAAATTGACCATGTATCTGACAGAAGTCCTTCAAAGATTATTTCTTGCACGTCATTTGTCATTCAATTACTCGAAGATATCATAGTATAATATACTGATAGTCTCAAAATCTTGACATGATTGTGTTCAGGACAATCGACTTAGATCATATAAGTATGTTTATGACCTACCATAACTGTTTTGTTTGTTTTGTCTGTTTTGTTTCTCTATCAAGTTGTTGATAATTGTTATGACTCGAAATTTGAAATTGAAATCTATATCAGTATGTCAGAGCGATGAGGTCGAGCATACAGAGAAGTAGAACAAGGTAGACATGAACTAGTAGGTGTTTAAAAGTAACATTCGAGAGTGGTATTACACTACTATAAAAGATGATGAGTTGAAATCCGCTTTTGACAAGATAATGTAATTCAAGATAGAGACCTTGAACCATGTACATGGCTGTCGAGAACTGTCGAAATAGTCACGATTTGTACAGTGTTGGTGTTTAATATGACAGTATATGTGTACAATATACCATGGTTAGAGTCTCAGAGTCTCACGATAAGGGGAACGTAGTAATTGCTGAGGTAAGCAACTTTGAAATTCAATACTAACATAAGGAAAATATCAAATTTATCGAACGAATTGCATAAGTAATGAATCTGGTGTTACAGATAAGTGAATATTTTGACTAGTTGTTTAAAGAGTGGCATATTTAGATGGAAATATACATGAAATCTCTTTGGTCAGGTTGAATTCAAGCGAAATTCTATTAAGAGATAGTGGGAATAAATGATATGGTTAGTACCAAATAAGATGGTAAGATAAATGAAATCTAGTTTGAAGCAACGTTATAAAATACTACTACGGCATAACAGACACATAATTATATGATATAATAGTTATTATTTTGTTTTTATAGTGTCAGTTGATTAGCAGTTGGTGGTTAAAGGGCAAGTATAATGTTAGATATATTGCTCAGGAGAGAAATCTTATTGAGTGGCAAGAAATGATATGTTTGACGGTCCTAATGTCCATCTATGATGTTAAGTTAATGAAATTTCACGTTGCATACACTGGTGTATTCATCATATTAAGTTTGATATTGTAGATGGCATGACTGATAAATATGTTAAATGTTTTAGTTGAATAGGTGTTAGGAATCTAAGCATTAATATGAAGTGTTTTGTTGTCACTTATAGTATATGAGATGTTTCACATTGGATTGACATAGTTTATTGGTGTACTATTGTTTGGTAGTTGGCATGACAGTGTAAATATATGATTTCCAAAATAGGAATTCAATTGGATTGAATGTTTTAGATAATTACGTCTAGTCATAATCAGTTGGTTTGTGGTTCATACCAACTGTTTCGTTATTTGTTTTGTTTGTCCTAAAGTGGTTTGTACTTAGTGAGCAATAATCATACTGATATTCAGCTGGGCAATGAGACCGAAGGAGATAAGATAAGGTGAAGGGAAATGTTGTTGAAGAGAGACATATGAGCTGTTATATGTAATCTATATATTGTCTATATACCTGATAAACAAGTTGGTTAGTTCAAGTTAATGTTTTGGTAAGATCGGTTAGTCAAGATTAGTACCATATACCATGGTCAAGCAAGTGATCACCAATATTGAAATAGACGACTTTAGTAAGAGATAAGTGTTCAAGATGACAGGGAAAGAGCATCTAATCTTATGATTATAGTATTAGATCCTGGATGTGTCAGGAACAGGGAAATTATTGAGGTAAGCGAGGATAATATCATATATTAACATAAGTGAAAGGTTCATAATATTCAAATTACTGCCCGGTATTTGGTTTCATATTACAGTTGAGAGTATTAATGATGAAATAATATGTTAATTGAATAGTGTTTGGAATATAGTTGTGGTTACTGACCTGATATGTTGAGTAATTCTGATAATACAGTTTGTTACCAGAAAAATATAACATAATATTATAGGAATTAAAGTTCAGTGTAAACATCATATTGGTGAAACAATATTTTGTGTCTCATATTTGTATTTGGTTATTTGGTTTTTGTTCAGGTAGGTAACACTAATATCATAGAGTAACATAAGTGAAATGTCAATTAATGATAACATCAATATTGGTTTCATGCAAAAAGAAGTTGTAATAATAATGATATAAGAAATAAGTAGAATAGTATTTCAAATATAATCGAGTGTCAATATGGTACTACGTTGAATATTTTAGTACTATATCTGTTGGCAAAGATAACTCATCATGGTGTTATTGTAAATATCATTGTAGAAATGATGTCAGAGAAGGAACAGTTGTAGGTGTGTATGTGGTAACTCGATTATATCCAGTCATAAAATGTTTGATTAGTTGAATTAAAAGCCACTGGCATCACATGCTAACATAAGTGAAAGGTTCATAATACTTAGCTTAATGTTCAATATTGGTTTCATGTAAAGAGTAATTATACTTGAAGTATTGATATAGTATTTGCAAATAATTTGTTTGTAGGTGGTTTACTACTTTTGGTGATATGGTTGGCAAAGATAAATTATTGTGAATGTGATAGGAAATATAATTGTAGGGATCACATTAGAACAGAGAAGCAGTGTGTCAACGGTTTACATGTTGTGACTTGATTATATTTAATGCTAATTTGTTTGATATGTTGAGGTAGATGACCTGATATCACATACTAACATAAGGGAAATGTCGAATAATTAGTGCCAACAATGGATTGATGTAAAGTATAATGATACTGATAATATTACTAAAATAGAATTTGGAAGTATTTTGTTTTAAATGGAATACTATGTCGATAATCTTTGATATTATGGTTGGCAAAAGTAAATTATTCTAACTTTGAAACAAATGTTGTTCATGAGAATTCATATTATTGAAACAAGGTAGTGTGTCTCAAATTTTTATGTTGTGTCATTATATTCAGTGCTAAAATGATTGATTTGTTAGAGCAAGCGATTTCATATACTAAAATAAATGAAATGTTGATAATACTTGATTTAAGGCTCAATATTTGGTTCATGTTATAATTGAGAACATCAATAACGGAATAATGTCTTACTTGAAAAGTGTTGGATTATACTTGGTCTTACTGACCTGTTAAGTTGACTAATCTGATAATATACTTAGTTAGCAAAGGAATATAACATAGCATTGTGGGCAATAGAGTTCAGCGTAGATATCATATTATGTGTTACAATTTGTTTGTGATTATTTGTATGGTTGTGTACTACTAATTTGTTTGAGTTGTTGAGGTAAGTGACACTAATATCAAACACTAACATAAGTGAAGTCTTGGTAATACTAACAATAACGGTTTCATGTAGAGAGTAATTGTAATAATAATCGAATAAAATATAAGTGGACTAGCATTTGAATATACTTGTGCTTATTGACCTAACCTGTTTATTATGAATAATATGTTTGTTGGCAAAAGAAAATTATCATAATGTTATAGGAAATATTGGTCAATGATATTGTATTGGTGAAACCAGATAGTGTGTGTCTATTTGTATTTGATAACTTAGTTGTATCCAGTGCTAAGATGTTTGATTTGTTGAGCTAAGTGACATTGATATCATATGCTAACATAAGTCAATTTTTTATAATAACAACCGTCCATATTGGCTTCATGTGGAAGATAAGGTACTAATAATTGAATGAGGAAGAGTATATAGTAATCTGATCATATCTAGTCCTAGAATGTTTGATTTGTTGATTTAGATGACATTGACATCAAATAGTGACATAGATGAAATGCTCATAATATTCGGTTTGATGTTTAATATTGGTTTCATATAAAGACTAGTCTTACCAATGGAATGATGTATTACTAAACAGTATTTGAAATATAATCGTGTGCAAGTGGAAAATTGTGTAGAGTCTTTCTTGAACTATTTGTCCGCAAACATAAACCATCTTGGAAATATCATTGTACAAACTGTATTAGGAAAAAGAAAGAGTGTGGCCCAGAGTTATATGTGGTAAAGTGTTCACAGTTAGTCATAAAAGATTTGGTTTGTCAAAGTAAGTGACACTGACATCATATTCTGACATAAGTGAAATGTTCACAATACTCAAATTAATGCTCAATATTGGTTTTGTATAATAAGTAACTGTACTATTAATAAAATAGATGTCAGTGGAAAAGTATTTGAAATACATTGTTCACAATTGCAATACTATGTTGACTATTTTTGGAAAAAATAATGTATAGCAGAGATATTGTCAACTCTTCTAGGATATTGTTCAAAGAGAATTCATATTGGTGGAGAGATGGGATATGTTTCAATTTGTATGCAGTTGTTTAATTATGTTCCATGCAAAACCGTTCGAGTTAGGGTTTGTTCTTTTAATTTGTCGATTATATCGAATTGAAATTAATTCTGAGGCATATTAAAATTGATCAAAGTAGTGGTATTTGAATAAAAGTAAATATCTTGATCGTCATCTTGAAATATTGAGATGTCAATATTAGAATATAGGAACTTGGAGTCTTTGTTTGGTCGAATAAATTATATGTCCAATGTTAATGAATAACAAAAGTAGAGAAAGACGGATGTATTTCGACGAATATAAAAGCTGGTAAGCTCAAACTTCAACCTGAATGTGCTGATTGTTAAACAGTAGTATTGAAACACTTAGTTGTGTTTTTCGAAAACATCTCTCAAATATAATTTAATATTAACAGACTAAGGTCAGTATTAGAGGAAGTGATTAAAAAATGCAATGAGTGTTCTATATTCTGGGGATATAATTAGAACAGTTATTCAAAAATATATTTAATGTATTTTGTGCATCTTTGAAGTATTTAGTTGATCAAAGTTGGATCTGATACCGACTAAATATGAATAATGACAGGGAGAAAGAAGATAACAAGTATATTAGGTGAGTGTAAAAGATAGTGTAATATTCATACCTTACTGCATTTTTTAACCGCAGAATCAGCGAGGCAGTATTTGCCATAGTTAAGCCAATTTTGGCTTAACCGCAGAATCAGTGGGTTATGGTACCTGAAACCAATATTTGTATTCTGATGCAGAACCCATTTAACATCAAAATCAGTCGTGTGATACCAGCATTTGATTGGTCGGTTTTCTTACTAATCCGGTAATTTAGAACACCCTTAAAAACGTTTATCAAATCCGCGGGTTTCTCCGTTTTTTCTTGTAAATCAATATTCTGTCACATGCTAAACTGATCACGTTATTTGTAATTCAACATTAGCATCTGTGTGCTGCGAAATAGTTATTACAAAGTTATACAGGTAAAAGAAAAATAGATGACTTTCGACAACATGCTTTGAATCAAGGACAGATTAACAAGATACCATTTTATGAATTTTATTGACGGTAACAATTCAAATAGGCACAAAACTATTTGAGATTGTTAGAAATGTCGAAAACACTCTGCTATTATCAGTGCATTTGAAATGAATGACTAATCTTGAATGTGATATACTCATTGTTAATTGAATGATTTCTAATGTGAAACATATTGAGTATGATCACAGGAGTAAAGCAAGTCAATCTGGTTTTTGATTTATCATTTTTATTTGGAAAATTGGTTTATTAGGTTGTTAGTTGAAAATGTTTTTTAACTTTAGCTGTCTGTTGTTTTAACTACTGATTAATATAACTAGTCCTGAAAACATTATAATGTGGCAATCATGTAGGATGTCACAATATTGAAATAAATATAAACTAATGCAGTTCCGTCCCAAAGGTTAGTAGATTAAAAAGGAATTGAGACCAGAGTGTCATACTCAAGAAGACTGCGTCACAGGGTTGTTACAAAAATAGTGCTAAGATAAGTAACATGGTTCAGCTAATTAGTATATGATAAATACGGAAGATATTGTTAAGTTGAGGTATGATTTCATTACAAATATTAACATCTTGTTAATTGGGTGGTTAACAGTAATTGTGTTTTATCTGTGACATATTTGAGATGTGTGTTTGAAGAGGACGGAACACTGTCTAGATGAGGTATTGAATGAGATTATTATGGATTGTTCATGAAAGCAAACTAAAATGTTTAGAATTCAAACTTCAGAATGTGGCATTGGTATTACGTTGATTATTTTACTAATATATATTCTTAGGTTGATAAAGAACTATTATCAAGAGGAGTTGATTGTTGGTGAAAAGATGGCAGGATGTTTAATTATATTTAATATCTAATGATTAGTTGCTAGAGTCTAAATTTTGCTATGTTGGATATGTCAGACAGATATCTTGGACATTTTGTATTTTGTGAACCAATTTTATCAACATATAAATGTAATAGCAGCTGATTCCCAACTCATGATTCAAGTTGATCTGACTATCAGAGTACTGCATGGAGAGTGTAATATCTTTGATAAAATATATGTTGAAAGTTTAGTTGCTATCCCAGATAGAGTGTAAAATGGGCTTATATTATTAGTTATAATTGATGGATCCTATATAGATGCATTTATATTGTATCCAGTTCAGCTGTTGTTGATCAGAAGTGATTCATGGAATATTTAAATTGTGGTGACTTTAACTTTAATGTCAAAATAAATACAGCATTAGTTATTGTAATGAGCTAGTTGTACTAAATATGTGTCAGACAGAAGTGTCAAATGATATATTCTCATTATGTTATTTGTGATTTAATTAATCGAGGATGGTTAACTGATAAAGAAACATACTGACGTCTTCAAAAAATGTCGTCATTTTCAGGAAAGATTGGTTTAGAAATGACATACATATGTTTGACCGTTTGTGAAGTTTTGTTGAATTTGTTTCTCTCTTCGTCCTGTATCAAGCTGTTGATAGTTATAATTTGATTTTGAGATTGAAATATTGATATGGCAAACTGATCAAGTATAGAATGCTAATAAATGAAGCATATCTAAACACTAAATGTCTAGATGTAATACTCAAAGATAGGATTATTCAGTTTTTGAAATGGCAGGTCTAACCTGTGATTTTGATAAAAAGTTGCAATTTATAAGTGGAAAGCTGGTACCAGTGGGTGTCAAATTCTGTCATATGTATATTCATTGGATTAAATCAAAGTTTTTAATAACAATAAATGTGTGCAACATATACCATGATAGAGTGACAAAGTGTCAGAATAATAACAGCATAGATTATCTTGGATAAATAACTCTAATTTACTTCTCTAAGGTGACGAATTGAAGAGATTTGGAAAGTATTTTGATTGAATCATGCAAAATTGTTTATGCAAATAGAAAATAGCGTTATCTTTATACTCAGATAGGATTCTAATAGCGATATGCTAAGAGACACTGGAAAGTGTCGTTAACTAAAACAAAGAGGGTCGATGAAATTGAATTTATTTTTAATGATGCTGCTAGAGTAGTACTGACACATAAATACTTAATATAACAAATAGTATATTGATTGTTTTGTAGTGTCAATCGACGAGCATATCATGGTTTGAGGGCAATGCGTTAAAATCATGTTTTGGTTTTACAGTATATTTATGATTCCGTATTAATCAGGTTCCACCTTACATATGTTGGTGTCATCATACCTAGTTTATATTAGTAGAGTGATTATGAGAAGTGCTGTCGACAGCTTGTACTTGAATGAGACAGGTATCAGAATTATTGGTTATAAGTTTTTCTGTGTAAATTTGGAAAACGAGCCTTGTGATAAGGTTAGTCTTTGTTTACCGTGGTAGCATCATTATATTAGTAGAATCCTCATGGCAAAATCTAAACATATATTTCAGGTTTTTGTTTTCAGATAATCATGTCAGTGATATCACTCTCTATACAATCAGTTTCTTAACATTCTAAGTTGGCTTTGTTGCTCATTTCGTATTCACAACACAGTCGAAGTTTAGTATATTCCCTGTTTCCAATCTAAAAAATATCAAATTATCCAATCGGTCACTGTGAAACTCCGACCTTAAAATTTAGGCAAAATATGACTCGAGAATATTATAGCTCGAGAAGTCAAATAATCTGACAATCATATATTTTCTTGTATATAACTAATTCTTTCTTCAATAGCATACTTTTCTGGTAAATAAACCAAACACTATTGCTGTTATTACTATTACTACTTAACTAATTATATTATTATTATTTATCATGCCTTCTACTAAAGTTTCTGATCGTTACACTATTGTTGACGGTTACATATTATATACAAAAGCTCCTGGTAAGGTGTTCATCAGAAACCCCAGAACATACACTGACAGAGCCACTATGGAGGAGATTAAGAAGATTTCAGAACACGATCTAGTCTCAATTGATGGCTTGCACGAAAAGTATCCTAAATGTGACGCTATTCCTATTAACTCACCAGAGCTATTTAAACTAGCAACTTTGGTTGAGAGAAAATTTTATACTACCACTGACGGTCTTCAAGTCGTCAGGGGCCAGAGAACCCGTGTCAAAGACAGGAAAAGAGCATCTGCTTACAAGGTCATTACCATCAAAGGTAAAGGTGCTTCAGTTAAATATCTTTATTATTTAGACAACTCTGATTTGCTAAGATTTGCTGGATCTAGAGGTGTATCCACGGTTGTCCACGAGAAAGACTCTTCTTTTTTTGCACAAGAGCTTTGTGTCTATGATTTCGAATTTACAGACGCTGATCTAGAAATTTTGAAAGGTTATAATACTGTCAAGCACCAAGAAGAGGAAAGTGTCCTAACAAATGTTGCTGCTGCTTATACCACTGTTCGCCAAAAACTTGGTTCTCGTGACTATTTGCCATCCTTTTTGCGTCCTCATGGTGGAGAAATGTTTCCAAAGGATTGGCAGGTGGGAACCATAAACAAATACGCAAAATCCTTTGCATTGTTTTTCTATATTTGTCAAAAGATTCACTTGTTGAGTTTTGCTGAACATGTGGATGCTCCATCTCCTGAGGCTACAAATGCTGGTCCTGAATGTATCGCCGACATGAGCGATTATTTGTGCCATATTGTCGAACCAGAGTCTGCTTATGACGAATTTCTTCAGTTGGCTATTCGTCTCTCTGCGTTTGACTGGATTAAAATTACTGCCACTGACACATCTCCAAAAGTTCAAAAGTTGCACACCTTTAGAGAAATGTTGGATGGTATTAAAGGTTGTATTGTTTATTTCTGCCTTTATCGCCATGTCCAACCTTCAACTAGCTTTTCCAACACCAGAGAATTCTTTTTGGGTAACCAAAGTACCGTTTGGATGTGGATGAAAAAAATCTATAATTTGGCCGTTAAGGCCTACAGCGACCAATGTAAATTCCCAGTCAAGGTTTCTCCACCAAATGCTGTCACCGTCGATGGTATGAAGTTCTCGAGAGATTATATCAGAGAGTTTTACCACAATGTGAAGGCTAGGTTTGATGACAATTTAGAAACACTCAGAAGTTTCATGGAAAATGTGCAATCTGTTGAAACAGTGAGCACTATTATTCTCAATTGCGACGATATTTCTTTTGTAGAATCTAGGTCTCGTCCTGAAGAGAGTGTGTTGGATTTGATGGAGAATGATCACAAGTCCCCTGCTATGCCCAAGATAAGAAATCTTTCTACTGCGGAGAAGAAGTTGGTATTAGACACAATCCACGACTGTGGTGTTTGTGTTATGTGGATGATATATTTTAGCTCTGGGGGTCCTTACCGTTTCCCTGATATCTTGATACTCAAGTATGCTGGCAATCAACGCAACATTTTTGTTGACCCAGAGAGCAAGTGTATCGAGCTTCTTACTGAATATAGTAAGAGCAGGGAAGCCAACCCTATAGCTAAAAAGTTAGACAGAGCTACAAGTGCATACGTCTTTTACTACATATTGGTCTTGATTACTGTCCGGAACCAACAACTAGGTCTTGCCTTTGCTGGTATTAGAAGAGATATATTTGGAAACATGGGATTGAGAGAAGAATTGTATACTCAGTCCCTTGCTCAGATTCCCGGCGAAGAGCACAATGATGTAGAGTTTTCTGTCAAAGTCATAACCAGCTTCATGTTCATTGATTCAGCTACTGGATGTTTAACATCTTACGATAAGTTTAATACATTTGTTAAAATCTACCCTGTTTCCATCAAAGAGACGATGAGATTAAATTTCCGTCGCATGAGACATGGAATGATTGGGATGATGAGGCATTATCTTAAGATTTCTGATGAAGTTAATCTTACAGCAGCTTTAGAGTCCTATGCTGGTCATTCTGAGTCAACAGGGTTGTCAGTTTACGCTGTGGATCTGGAAAGTGGCCTTGGCAGCAATAACAATTTACAGAATTGTCAATTCGCTGTTATTGCAAAGGCATGGCAAGAATATTTAGGATTTGGTAACCAAGTTGACGGCGCTATAGAAAGGTTTGTTGAAGAACCAAAGAAGGTGTTTCATGTTGAGGGCCATCTCAATGATTTAATAATGGCAGGAAGAAAAATCTATGGAAAAGAGTTCAAGATGAGACCTGGACAAATGGAGATTATGATTGATGTGTATCTTTCTAACTCTCAATTAATACCGGTCCAGGCTCTACCAGGTTTTGGAAAAACAGCTTTGTTTCAACTTCCATTGTTAGGAGTAAAGGGAAGAACAAACAAGGCCATTTCTTTTATATTTGTTCATAGGTATACCATTTAAAAGATCTTGGTATTAAAGTATGTAAAATGGCATATTTTGGATACACTTGGAAGTCAGGTTTATAGTGTAATTAACGGGTTCAGTAGTCCGGTTAATGGTCTTACCTCTTGCTCAGAAGGTACTGCATAGACTGGTTATTTTAAGTTACAGACAAGGTTGTTCCGGCTTAAATTCCGGTATATCATAGATTTGACCTGTCATCCCGCTAAAATCTTTCGAATTCAACCAACGGGTTAATGGTTTCAGTAGTAGATTCATGGTCTGCGTAGTAGATTCATGGTTTCCCTAGTAGATTCATGGTTTCACTAGTAGGTTAATGGTTTCAGTAGTAGATTCTTGGTTTGCCTAGTAGATTCTTGGTTTCAGTAGTAGATTCATGGTTTCAGTAGTAGGTTAATGGTTTCCCTAGTAGGTTAATAATTTACTTAGGGCTTAATGGTTTCCCTAGTAGATTAATGGTTTGCCAAGTTGGTTAATAATTTACTTAGGGCTTAATGGTTTGCCAAGTAGGTTAATGGTTTGCCAAGTAGATTAATGGTTTCAGTAGTAGATTAATGGTTTACAGTAGCTTAATGGTTTACAGTAGCTTAATGGTTTACTTAGGGCTTAATGGTCTACATAGTAAGTCAATGCCCTAACAATTTACTTTGTTGTTTCCCTAATGAACCGTATTCTACACACTTTTACTTTTACTATGTCGATACATATTTACTCAAGGTACACAATTTTGATAATTGCTTTATTTACTCAAAGTTGCAGTCCCATTTCTTTACTAATTGGTGTTCACCAGTAGATTATATTTGTAGCTGGTAGTTATGTCGTACTTAGGTTTGGCTAAATTCAACTACTAGGTTCACTCATCTATTATATTGGGTCATCTTGAAACTTAAGACTTTATTCTGTAAGAACACTATGTATCAATGGGAATTTACGGAATTTAATTTTGATTTGGAAGCTGACACTCAAATTATTCAATTGGTATTTAGTTAGCAAATTTTTCACTTGATTCAGTGTATCTTGCTGAAAGATTGCTGATTTACTTCGTATACCAACATCTTGTTCACAGTTGGTGGGGTTTCAATTGCCGAATGGAGATCTGATAATTCATCCGAAAAAAGTTTAATAAACTTTTCGTTTGTGATATTGCAGTTTAAGTTTAAGGTTTTGATCAGATTTCCTTTGTCAGCAAAAGCCACCTATCGATGTTTAAATAAGGTTTTGTAGAGGATTACTCTGTTGCATTTCCAAGGCCAAAGAAGTTTTTATGAAATGTAACCACCTTTTCTTTTAATCTTGGTTTATTTGATAAAATAGTGCTAAGGGCTAGTGTGACTGGAAGATGTCTTTATGTTGTTGAAGGGGCGACACTAACTTACTTTCTATATGATATTTGATGATAAGTTGATTACAGCTTCGGTTCTTGCGATGTAGCATATTCCCTAACATGTGAGATCGGCAGATATTCTTATGTAATAAGTAAGCTTGAACAAGCTGTACTCAAATAACTAACTTGATGTAGTAAAATGTTAGTAAATATAAATATATGTAGCTCATATAATACAGTGATAGTTATTTATGTTGAATTGTTCAAATTCGAAGTTTGTGAATTTCCTTTAAATTAATATTATATTTGTTTGTCATTAGTCGTTATTAAATAGTGTATATATTGCTACTTGACAATTAAAGAATTAGTTGTGAAAATATTCTTAATTTAACGAAAAAATAGGCAATATTATTATGAATCTAACGAAAACAAGCTATATTATACAAGTAATGTTGCCACCCCTCTGCCACTTTAAGTCGTCTGGAACTTTTTCACCAAGAAAGCGAGGATTTCGAGACGTCTGGAACCCCGATTTATAGTGTATTTTTGTGATTGGTACTTTTCATTTTTTGTCTAGCAATTTTCCGCTTTTTTTAGTGGTGTGTTTGGGTTAAGATATAGTCTGATGGTCATGTGCCAAACAGATCTGTCACATGGGGAAGAATGAAAATTTTACATCTGTTTTTGATTATATAATAGATAGAGTATAGAGTAAGCAGAGTAATACAGTCGTTTACTAGAATATCTATATTTGGAATGTGATATTCACCACTTATGAAGTGACACAATCGAGAGAGATAAATTTATTAGATATACAACCCATTGCCGTGCTAATATATTTTCAGATATAAGCAGCTTCAAATTAAGGATAGATCAAAAAGTCGTGAAATTATTAGTATCACCAATCAAAGAATTACAAATTAAAACTAGTAAAAGAGTTGCCAGAATATTTAAGATGCAATTATAGATTTGAATATGCTATGTTATTGAAAACTTATTTGAAATGTTTACCTAATCTTCGATAGTCAATGTTATATACTATTTGCCAGACAGATAATATATTGAAATTGACTGCAAAATAAAAGCAGGATAAATTCTATTCAGTTGGATAGATATCAAGTCGTTTGTTAATTTTGTTTTTAACCTTTAATCTTAGTTGTTCCGATTATTGGTCATTATTGTGAATATGTCAAAACAAATTCTTCTGATGATAATATAATCTATCAAACATGTCACAAGAGAATTTCACACTGAATTGGTTTACAACATATTAGTCTGAAATAAGTATTTGGAAATATTCGATAAATCTGGAAGAAAGGTATAATAGAATCAAGTTAAGAGTAAAGTGCAATATTTTCAAAGAATATGCTACAGCGTTGCTCAGTAGGTAACTTTGCATAATCAGTTAACATATGGTAAAGACCAAAAATAAATATAATGCTCATAATTTTGTCATATTTTCAATATTGAAGTGGTTTTTTGATAGTTTGAAGATATTTACATTAGGACAATGGTACTTTCGTTGCATTACAAATGATATATAAAACATCAAGGTGCTACATTGTTGATTAGTAGTTCAACTAGTGTGATTATAAGCCGGTAAAGTTGATCTTTTTGAGGACATTGATGAACAATTGATAAATCATGAAAAGAAAGATAAGTCACTGACTTTATTCAAGGTTCTGGAGACTAGAAGATCTAACACATACAGCCATGCTGAATCTATTGAATCTGTTTGTGTAGGTGAAATGGTATGTCTTTTGGTGGATAATTATGCGAGTTGAATTATTAGAATTATGTTCACATACCTTTGACTTGCTTCATTAAGATGCGAACTGTTTTGACACTCACTTTTTAAGTCTGACAGCGTCAAATTCGTATTGGGAAAATGCAGATCTGAATTCATCATAACCCTTTCGACTTAGTGAGGTGTGCTTTAAGGGTTGAATAATGTCACCTTTATAAAGATTAAGTATCAAAAGTGATTATTATAGATAGAGTCAGACAAAAGAAAGCCAAATAAAATGAACGTGAATTTACTTTCAGTGTGTGACAATGGAATATTACGCTAAATTTTTCTGTGGTATAATAGAGGATGTAGACTATTTTCGAAAGGTGACAGCGTTTTTTTTTATTATATATAAATATATTTCAATCAAGCTTGATTTGACACTTGCCTATGCAGCATATATATTTGGAATTATCACAAGTATATTGGTCGTTGAGTTGAGTTGGACGAACCCTATTTCAATAAAATTGGCTATTTAAATTATTAAGCTTATGTACTAAAATGATTTGAAACATTACTGATTATATATTGATCTTGATTGTGATCTATGTTCGTTAAGTGGTTTTAATATTGTTTTATACTTGATATTATTCTTCTTGATTGTACATATTGTTCCAAATATTTGTATTCTCCTAATAATGATCATTAATTAACTCAATATATTTATCGAAACTACAATGTCAAGAAAATTAAAAATATTGATAATTTTACAAAAGGCCAAATTGTAGTTCAAGTAATGTAGTTTATCATTAAAGCAGGTTGCATTATCTAATTAATTTTGTCTACTTTAAACAACCGTCAAATAAATACTCTATCTCAAACATTGGGCATATTACGACAACTATGATATGTTCTATATTGTACATTATTACACAGTAACTTGCTATTTTAAAACAGACTTACGGACTATGTAAGGTTTTCAAATAGTATATAACAGGGGCTATAATTGTTTAAGCTTTAGTTTGGAATATTATGTATCTATTTGATGGTTTGAGATACGATTGATTGAATCATTTTTTTGTCTTTTGTATTTTGATCTAAAAGATTAATAGCGATTGAAAATGTTTACTAGTGAAGAATATTTTAGTCTATATAGATAGAGTTTTATTACGGGTACAACATAGTACCATAGTTTTATCTGTTTGTACTTATGTCTCATACTAGTGCGCCTGATGTATTTGCGATGTATGTCTGTTATGACAGAGCGACACAATTTTAAAGAGTGAGACTGCTAATATAATACAGATTGTTTAAATACTAGAAACGAGTTGTGAATATTGTTCTGAATTTGGAATGTCTTTAAAGTAATTACGGAATATACAGGACTATAGAAGTGTATAGCATGAAGCTTAAGTAGATGTCAAGATTATACCATTTTCTAGATTTGGGAGTATCAGCAATTTGAACATTGAAACAATTTATTGGATTAACCTAATACATCAGAAGTATTTTTATGCAAAGTCTGATATTGGTATAAGAATGTCGAATTGATAGAATGCAAATGAATGTTGTAGATTCCTTGAAATTTGTTTGAGTTGCCAATAATATAACATATTGAGAGTGGCCAGATAATGTACCTAGGATTAATATAGCAACTTATATGATAACGTGGTTTTTTTGAACTATTGTCTCAGAATTTACTCGGTTGTTCTCTTTACTTAGTCTCTCAAATCTCTTTTTTTAATCATATTGTGAACATGCCAAATTACCAGCCTTAATGATATCGTATGTATGCAACATATTAAATTAGAAGTTCACATTTCTAGGAAAGTTTCAAAGAATATTATCAGAGTTGTTAACGTGTTTACCTGTAAATTAGAAGGTGAGTTAGAAAGTAAATCAGGAGGTCAATATTGTTACTGAATTCGGCAGTGTTTTCGAATAAGTTGTGATGTGAGTGTCATATTCACTGAAGACTACTCCTAAGAAATGCTATGGTTCAGTTAGTAATGCGTTACTGAGTCCGAATTTTATTTGGAGCTGTTCTGCTATCTGCTTTATTGAATATATTTGAATTTGATATGTCAACCATAAAAGTACCAATATCAAACTTTAGGTTGCGAATGTTTCACTATTCTAATCAACTTGTATTGGTTAGTCAGTTGCCACACGATGGAAATGTCTAGGCTCTTCTTTGTCTTTTCTTTGTCTTCGATGTGTGTTGTGTTCATTATTTAAGAAGATAATTTTCACTTTGAAATTTTTAAACCAAAAAAGGAGTTGATGCCCAAACATGATGTTTAGGATAACGAAACCAACAAGTGAGAAGATGTTTATTTAAGTAAGTATACATAGTATAATGGTGATATCTAAACATTTTCGAAAGTATAAACACATCAAGTTGAAACTTTGGTGAGTTAGGTCTCTCAAGATCGTATCGTCTGGTGTGAGTGACAGTATAATAAAAACTTGACATCCACCTGAAGTAGTGTCCTATATTATAACGATAGATTGAATCACTTCATAAATATGAGAGTTTGAGTTAACAAATCTTTCTGACGTTTCTGTTGTCACCTATGCCATATTAATTATGAATATTTGATGTTTTAATCTCTTGCACAAAGTATTTGATAAGACACTGATTATTGGTAGTTGGCTTTCCTCTAGTTGGCTCAATCATGTTCTATACCAACAGTTGTATACAGAAGAAGTGAACATCAGTAGGTAATTGGAAAATATTCAATTAATGCTCATCCAATGTTAACATAAGCAACTGATTGATAAGTTGGCATCGGTCATGTTTTATGTGATTTTGGAAATGAAGATACTTTTATCAGCTCTATCAAACAAATAATTAGGCAGCAACTCTAAATCTTGAGCAACTGGAACTTAGAAAATATTTGATCTCACTTCAGAGAATGTATTGAGAAAATATTAATTACGTTGTTGTTGCAGTATTGCCCTCTATTGATTCCGGCATTTTGTAATTGTAACTTGAAATTGAATGATTTCAACCATAGAATGACCTGATAATATTGTGGCTAACCTGCCTCAGCATTGAAATAAAATCTGTAAAATAGTTATCTGCTATATGGCTGGTATAACCTTAATGATAAATTTAAAAGGAGATCTTTTAGAAATGTCGAAGTCTGGTTTCTTTGTCCAGATAAGTTAGTCTGATGAAATTCAAGTGATACCGGTTGATACCGGTTGGTTAACACATGTTTTGATTCTTTGTCATAACTGTATTTCTTGTCAACTTAAAGTTTAACAAATTCACATTATGCTTTTCATGCCTAAATATGGGGAAGACACGAAAGTTGATTTACATCTGATACTTTACGCGTTTACTGATAACAATATTAGCACTGAAACAAAAAGAATCTAGTCTTCTCCAATCAAGGTTCCATGTTATTTTATAAATAAACGCCAAGATAATTCTTGTATATATACGGTTATATCTTGCAATACTTCTTCTGTTTTGATTCTATTACCAAACCAAACAAAACTATACCAAATCTTGAACAATAATTTATCAAACAATGTCTTTTACTAAATTCCAAAAAATTTCTGAATCCCTTACTGTTGCCAGTGGGTTCCCAATTTTGACTAAGAACGATGAATACATTATCAAAGACGTTCTCAATATCAAAAAAAAATATGTTTCAAAAAAGGACAAGGTTGAACTTAAGAAATTAAACTTGGTTAACTTTGAAGACTTTCTACAATCTGAAGATAAAGACTCCAAGGGTTACGTCGTCAATGCTTTTCCTGTAGGTGATCAATCCGTGTTCGAATTTGTTCCAACTGAAATTACCAGAGCTATTAGGACTAACAATGGTATCTGTGTTCTAGGTAAGAAATATCTAAAAGACTCTGAAAATCAAAAAACATTTCCTCTTGAAGTTATCAGATTTAAACATAAAAACAGAAAATGGAGTTATATTTATCTAAAAATGTCTTCTTTGGTTGAGAAATCTTTACCAAACGATTTGGCTGCTATTCAAACTGTCAAAGATTCGTCTTTTTTCACTCAAATGCTTTGCACCCACGAATTAGAATTTACTGAAAATGATATTACAATCTTTGAACAATTCAACGATTTTACTAAAAACTTTGGACCTGCTTTCCATGATTTATTCAAAAAGCTTTATTATGCAGTTCGTTCAAAATATGTTGCTCGTCCAAATGTCCTTTCTTTTCAGGGCCAGTCAACATTCCCACCTTCACTTCTTCCAGAAGGGTTGAGTAACTACTCATTTGAAGCTCTTCCATTAATTTTTTTAATATCTAAAATTGGAGACCTTTCATTTTTCCAAGACATCAATGTCCCACAAATTATCATTGAAGGTGACATTGTAAAAAATCTCTCAATTTTTTTCTGCTCAATCTTTGATCAAGACAAGGATGCCAAATTCTGGAGTATTGCTCTTCGTGTCCTTGCTTTTGACTTTAAAGGTGTAGTTTCTTCAACACCACCAATAATTTCTGCATACAAATATTTGAAAAGACTAGACGGTATCAAGGCTTTTACAAAATATAGTTGTCTCTACAGCTACTTGGAGTCTTCTGTGGGTTTTTCTGACACTGATAAGTTTTTTCTTGACAAGGTTAACCCATCATATGTACACATTTCAGAGATGTATCATCAATGTGTTAACGAAGTGGAGAAAACACCTAGGTTCAACGTTGAAGAAGATAAGGAAAACAAGACAGTTTTGATAGACAACGTTAAGTTTAACAAGGATTACATTCATTGTTATATTAATGATGTAAAAGCCAGGTACAATGACAACTTAAAGAAAATTTCTAAATTTTATAATCATGACGACGTTATCTCCGTTGCCAAAACTGGTCTATTTTCTTCAAGTGTCAATTTAGCTCAATCCAGTTACGAAAGGAATGGGGTTTCTTCAATTATTTCAGAATATCATTCAAATAATCCAGAAATTTATAACACCATTTTACCTGAGCGTAACGGGTCTCATATGAGTAACAATGATCGTGACGAGCTAATTAAAACAATTGCCGATTCTTGCACATGCATCATGAACATGGTTTACTTTTCCGCCTTTGGTCCATTGAGATACACCGATCTAATGACATGTAAGATTGGTGGGAACCAAAGGACTGTTTGGTTTAACGCAACAGAGAAGGCTCTTGCTCTTCGTGCTGAAAGTTCCAAAACAAAGACTTTCAACCCTTCCTACAAAATATTGGATAGGGGAACCTCTGCATATTTGTTCCATTACATATTTGTGGTAAGAACTGTTCTTATTGATGTTCTGCCACAAGATTTCTCTGGATTTGATAGAGATATTTTCAAGCTAAGCTCGGATCAAGAGAGGGCAGAAGTTGGCCAACTTTATTCTACTTATGGAGTGCATATGACTGATAAAGAATGGTCAAACACCGTACTACATTCGTTTTTATTTATTGACGCTTCGAAAGGCACGGTGGTTTCCAGGAGCAATTTTACAAAATTTACCAAGCAATATCCTTCAAATTTGGTTCACAGTCAAAGACTGAATTTAAGGAAACTGCGCCAAGTTTTAATTAGTGCAGGAAGATTCATTGATGTGGATGAGAATGCTCTTCAAATTAGAGAAGAGATGGGGATGCACTCAGCATCGACAGGTTTAACTAATTACGGGGTCACAGAAAGACATTATGGACAGACTGAAAGGTTCATGATAGAAAAAAAAATAGGTTTAGAATGGCACAAGCTGTTCTTGCCTGCTCTGACTTCGCAAAATGAGCCACCTACGGAAGAAGTTGCTATTTCTACTCGGTTTCACCCTGACGGTCAGCTACAAGATCTTACAAAAGCTTGCCAAAAACTTTATGGTCAAGGTTTTCAATGGAAAGATGACCAGCGTGATATTGTCATTGATCTATATATGTCATCAGTTTCAGTTGTCCCTATTGAAGCTCCTACCAATTTTGGTAAGACGTTACTATATTTGATTGTCCTAGTAGCCTTACATTTGAAAAAATACAAAAGAAGAGTAGTTTCATTCGTCATGGTTCCCTACTCATTTCTAAGAAGTGCCACTATATCACGCTTAAAACGGAAAAACATTTTGGATGTTGATGTGCTTTCGAACTTGTGGGTAAATAATAATAACATAAACGAGTCGGATGTCACAGCATCTGTATATGTAGGGAGTTTTCAGGATTTTGCCAATTCATCTTTCACTACTCTAATTCAGTATTGGGATTCCTTATGTCCTGGTCTTACCTTGGGTCTCTGTGTGATTGATGAATGCCATAGATTACTGCTCGATCAATCATATCGTGCTAATTCTCTGACTGGTATTAAAATGATTCCATTTGGATCGTTCTGGAAGATCCTTTTGCTTAGTGGCACCATAGGTAAAGAAAGTTTTGGTGAACTGACTAAATTTTTAGGTTTTACTGAGCCTGTCACTAAGGATATCAGAAAGACAGACAATCATATCGTATGTCATCACCTTGTTAAACGTGTTCCATATAATAACATCATTTTTGAAAAGGTTAAAGAGGTAAACACCGAGGCTGCTTGCGAGAAAGCAAGTGATATGATTGATCGTCTAGTTGCGGCAGATTCAAATGCAAAGATTATAGTTGTATGTCGCAGTATTGCTACCATGAACATGTTTGATAAAATGCTTAATCCGTCTCATTTGACTGTTCAAGGTTCTGATTCATACTCATCAAAAAACGAGAAGTGTAAGGAGTTCATAGAAGGTAATTCGATTAGAGTTTTAGCCGGTACTGAATTAGTTGTGGAAGGGTTGGATATTCCTGATGTAAAAATGGTTATATTATTGGACTATGTTCCAACCACATCTACCTTTATTCAAGCCACCGGCAGGTTAAGAAGGGGAGGCCTTTGTGTTACCATATGGACCGAAAGAACTCTTCTTCCAGATTCCATCAATATTAAAGGTTGCATCTGCGCATGTATGAAACGATTCTGGGGGTTGACAAATGGTCCTTCACACCAAGGCTGCTGTGGAAATATGGACGGTATTTCTGTTGAGGTACGTGAACTTTGGTCTCGAGTATCTGGTATGTGTTTATCATTTCCAGGATCACCAGAGTCATCTCACGCTACTGATCGTCCATCCATGGCCTTCTCTACCGCTTCTAATGTTCCAACTACCACTTCTGCTCCTTCTGCTTTTTTCACTGATCCCTCTGCTTCTTCCATTTCTGCTGCATCTTCTGCTCCTTCCAGTCCTATTTCTGCATTCCCTGCATCTTCTGCTCCTTCTGCATCTTCCATTTCTTCTGCATCTTCTGCTCCTTCTGCATCTTCCATTTCTTCTGCTGCTTCAAATAACATTGCTTTATCATCTGCATCATCTGGATCTTTTAATTCTAATCAAACATTTTCAGCATCTTCCAATAACATAGCTTTCTCCTCTGCATCTGCTGCCTCTTCCAACTCTCATCACACATCTTCAGCATCTTCAAGTAATCATCCTTCATCCTCTGCATCAGCTGCACCTTCCAATTTCAATCATATTTTATCTGCATCATCTGCATCATCTGCATCATCTGCATCCTCTGTATCTTCCAACTCTCATTCAACATTTTCAGCATCTTCAAAGAATATTCCTTTATCATCTGCACCATCTGAATCTTCTCATTCTAATCATATATTATCTGCATCATCTGCATCTTCCAATTCACATCAAGCTTTTTCAGCATCTTCAAACAATATTCCCTTATCATCTGCATCATCTGCATCATCCAATTTTAATCATATTTCATCTGCATCATCTGCATCATCTGCATCCTCTGCATCTTCCAGTCATATTTCTGCATTATCTGGCGGTGGTGATTCGTTGAACAATTCTTTAGCAACCTCAAGTGATTTCTCTAACAATGGTAAATCGGTACTGGACTCTGCTCCAGGGTCTCATGAAAACATAAATAGAGAGGTATCTATACCTTTACTTACTATTAATAGAAAGAGAAAGGGTGCTACTGAAATTTCTTCTAACAAGAGACCGCGTGCAAATCCAACCTTTGGATTGTATTCTCCTGTGGCAACAATACCTGTTCAACCTTCTGCCGTTCCTAGTTTTCCTTCAGCTGGTTTTTCTTCAGCTGGTTCTTCTTCTACTATTTGTGGTTCTTCTTCATTCATAATTGGTAATAAATGTCATAATTTGCCAATCGATTCTGCCACTGAGAGTCTTCATTTCTCATATTTTTTCAAAGATGAGGACAGGGCAAATCTTTCCATCATAAACAGTCTCAGACTTCATTTTAAAAATGTAAGGTCTATTTTCAAGATGCTTCATATAAATGAGGATGTCAGTAGGATGCTGAATACATGGGGAATTGACGCATGTTATTTTAATTTCCAGATGACAAGAGATAGATCCAAATGTTCAAGATGCTTAGCTGACACTCTTCCCTGCTACTGTTTTGATAATTCACCTTACACCATTCGCAATCTAGGCATGCAAATGCTTGGTTATTGCAAAATGAATTTTTCATCTGAAGGTTGGTCAATGACTGAACAGTTTGTTAAAAAACATGGACTGCATAAGTTCATGATAAAATTTGCATCAAACAAGGAATGCAAACTGGTTCAAATTTCTGCCAATCTTCAAGGGTATCTTGATATTGTCAAGTATAACCCAAACAGTACGCCCTTCTCGTTTAAAGAGAAGTACACCAAAATATGGAAGTACTACGATAAAATGTGGCTTGAGCTGAAAAGTGGTAAAGTTGATCCAATAAGCTACTTTTCTACCGGTAGCATGGATGTTAAAACTGCCGAACTCTGGCCCCAAGATGAAAAGAATGAGAGGAACATAAAATTTTTTGTCAAGGATGATCCAAAAGGTAATTTAAATAATTCAAAGAGTAATGGGAACGATGATTTGAGGCGTAACGAGCCACTGTTGAAACAACTCTGCATTGAAAAGTATAGTAGATTCCCTTTTATTACTGAATCTAATCAAAATAGTAAATACTTTCTAGACATAGTTTGCACAAGGTTCAAAAGTTACTTTATCAAATATAATGAAAACGAAGACACAAACCAGAGAATAAGGAAGGAGTATCCGAAGCCTAAATTTACAGTCACATATGCTTACTTTATTTTAATGTTGTTAACGATGTTCCATAATAAAAACTTCATGGTTATGGTACGCAAGACCTTTAAAAATTTCCCTGAGTGTAAAATCTTTGCACAATGGGCTAGAGTTTGCATGAAAGAAGCAAGTTTCCCTGCAATACGGTTTCGGAAGGATATAAAAGAAAGAATCCCAATGTTCTACGTAATTGGCGCACTGTTTTACTGGACTGAAGGTGGACGAAAAGAATTGTAGGCAGAATTATAGTAGTGGGTTTGTGTCTGTTATCTGTAAGTTATACTAAGTCTTTTGTTATTGCATCTATATTTGTTTCTAATTCCATATTGCATGTATTTATTTAGTCCACCAAGTGTCAAGTTTGTTTTGAGAAAGACTAATCTAGTACACATTCACAAAGTGGTGTTCTTCATTCTTGTTCTTCTCGTTGTTTGCTTCTCTTTGCAATGCTTCGTAATGGTATTGATCGTCCAAAGAATAAGTTTTGGCTACTGAATTTATCTAAGTAGTGAGTTCTAGTTAAAATATAAAGGAAAGCAGATAAAACTGAAATGTACGTGCTAATATATACCGAATATGCAATCGATACAAGTTGTTTAGACGATGATTAGATTATGTTGAGATCTTGGGAATTTTATGTTGGTCAGGTTAGTGTTCTTAACATTGTCAAAGTGATCATTAAAATTGATAGAGAACATTTATCATGTAAGTGTTTAGAGTGACAGTGGATGGACAAAGTTTCGAAGTGTGAAAATCTAGGGAAGATTAAAATTGCTGAGCTAAGTGACAATGACATGATGAATTAGCATGTAGTGAATGTTGATAATTCTGGTAAGAGGACAGTCCGATTGCTGCCGATAAGGTATTTACTGATGATCCATGAACGTATATTTTATAAATAGATACAATCCAAAAGATTAGGTTATCTTGGTTGGTCATTCAAATGAAGTATTGGATAAATCAATATCATCATTTGACCAAAAAAAATTATGTTTCTGGATAATAGAGCCTTTGTATTGAATTAATAAACTGGAACGTAATTGAATAGGTTTTAAAAGTTTATTTGGATAGTAGATTGACAAATTGTTGAAGTTTTGAGATATTGATGATATGACAGAAAGTATCTAAACAACTATGTCGACATTTAAAACAGTAATGTAAGAGATTATCTCAGCCAATATAAAAGTTATATGGACTTGTTGTTTATATGGGCAAAGTAATCAATACTTGGTTGTAATATCTCAGGTAATTGTACGTTATCTCGTGCTTATATTCTGTGTATAATATGTATATGGGAAAGAGCTATCAGGCAAAAAAGCAGTCTCTCAAATGTACAAGTTATCAAATAAACGTATTCAGAGGTATCGCTTTAGTCATATTCAGTAAGACTGGTGACCATATTGTCCTTTCTGTTTGTTCTTTGTCTGTTTCAGTGTGTCATAAAGTGGTTAGTAAATATAAAGAAATCAAATTTTGAAATTGAAATATATAGGAGCGATGAGATGGAATTAGCTAAGACAAGGCAGAGAGAAAGTTGTGAAAGAGGAACGACTAAGTAATTATATGTAATCTATATAGAGTATATACATGATTTAGAAGATGGGTGGTTCAAGTTGATATGTATTATTGGTTGAGATATAGTACCTTATACAACGGTCAACCCAGTAATCATCAATACTAACAGAGAGGATTTTTGTATTATTCTACAGTTGATGTGGTGATAGATATGAACCATATACCATGTGTAAAGTATCATAATCTGAGTGTATTAGGAACATGAAATTGGCTGAGGTAGGCAACTTTGATTTAATAACAACTAGCATATGGTAAATACTGGAAATATTAGTAAACGGTGGGTCTGATTTTAATAAAACTATTATGATTAACGTTGCTATAATTCTGATAGTAATACAAAACTACCAATTGAATTTGGGATTTCTGAGCAACAAGTTTGGAATCATTCTTATATTTTTGTATGGATTGGTTTAAGTCAATTGAGAGTAGGGAAAGATGACAAATTAATTCAGTGTGAATTCAATAATAAGATGAATGTTAACAAACGGTACCACGATTTTATGATTTCGTTCAGCAATATACATTATTAGAACAATGGGTTGCATAGTAAAACATGTTATTGGGATGTGATGATTATATTGATGAAAGGTGTCAGTGGTGACAGTGTGTTTTGGGATTATTTTTATACTATTATATTTAATACTGAACTGCTAGAACTCTATATTTGGATACTCTCCATGTGAACAGATTTATTGTATAAAATGGCAGGAATGTTAAATGGTGACCTGTTTTGGAGGTGTTGTAATTCAATGAAGGTGAGTAGCTCTTTCACAAATTTGAACCAAAGTTTTAAAATTTGAACGAGATCAATCAATGCAGTTAAACAACTTATCATGCAATGTCGAATTGGTGAGTGTATCAGATATATCATGCAAAGAAACTGTAATATCTTGGATAAAAATATAGGTTGGTGGTTTCAAAAATATCAACTGTGAATGGTCAACATAGGCTCAAATTCAATATATTTGAACTGTACTGAGTACCTGTGACGTAGTAAATACATCACACCGGACCACTTACCTATTGTTACTTTACTGGTAGTAAAATTGACCATGTATCTGACAGATGTTCATCCAAGATTATTCCTTGTTATGTCATTTGTATATCAATTATATGAAGATATCACTATAATATACTAATAGTCTCAAATTTTTGACATGGTTGTGTTCAGGACAATCGACTTAGATCATATAAGTACGTCTATAACCTACCAGAACTGTTTTGTTTGTTTTGTCTGTTTTGTTTGTCTCCTTGTTGTCTATCAGTTGTTGATAATTGTTATGACACGAAATTTGAAATTGAAATTTATATCAATATGTCAGAGCGATGAGGTCGAGCATACAGAGAAGTAGAACAAGGTATATATAGACAACTAGGTATTTAGATATGACATTTGAGAATGGTATTACACGATTATAAAAGATGGTGAGCTCAAGTTCAGTTTTGACAAGGTAATGTAATTCAAGATTGGCACATAATAGCAGGTACGTGGTTGTCGAGAACTGTCGAAATAGTCAGGATTTGTACTGTGTTAGTGTTTAATATGACAGTATATATGTACAATATACTATGGTTAGAATATCAGAGTCTCACGATAATGGGAACATGGAAATTGCTGAGGTAAGCAACTTTGAAATTCCATATTAACATAAAGAAAATATCAAATTTATTGAACAAACTACATAAGTAATCAATATGGTGTTACAAATAAGTGAATATTCTGATTATATTGGTTGAATACTGCTTAATGCAGATAAAAAATATACATGAAATCTATTTGGTCAAGTTAGATCCAAATGGAAATCTATTAAGAGACAGTGAAACTAAATGATATGATTATATAAACAGAGTGATCAAATAAGTTCAATCTAGTTTCAAATAACGTTATAAAAACAATACTAGTGCATTACTGGCAAATAAATATATGATATTCCATTTATTATGTTACTTTTTCTTAGTGTCAGTTGATTAGCAGTTGGTGGTTAAAGGGCAAGTATAATGTTAGATATATTGCTCAGGAGAGTAATCTTATTGGGTGCAAGAAATGATATGGTTTGACGGTTCTAATGTCTATTTATGATGTTAAGTTAATGAAATTTCACGTTGCATAGACTGGTGTATTCATCATATTTAGTGTGATATTGTCGATGGCATGACTGATACATATGTTGAGTTGTTTTAGTTGAATAAATGTAAGGAATCTAAGCATCAATATAAAGTGTGCAATTGCTAAATATAGTATATAAGATGTTCTACATTAGATTGACATAGTTTACTGGTGTACTATTGTTTGGTAGTTGGCATGACAGTGTGAATATATGATTTCCAAAATAGGAATTTAATTGGATTGAGTGTTCTCAGATAATTACATCTAGTATCAATCAGTTGATTTGTAGTTTATATCAACTGTTCTGTTATTTGTTTTGTTTGTCCTAAAGTGGCTGGTACTTATTGAGAAATAATCATACTGATATTTAGATGGGCAATGAGACCGAAGGAGATTAGCTAAGATGAGAGAACTGTTGTTGAAGAAAGACATATGAGCTGTTATATGTAATCTATATACTATCTATATATATGATTTACGAGATGGGTTAAGAGTTCTGGTAAATTGGGTTAGTCAAGAATAGTACCATATACCATGGTCCAGAAAGTGATCACCAATATTGAGATAGAGGACTTTAATAAGAGATAAGCGTTCAAGATGACAGTAGACGGGCATATGGTATCATGATAAAAGTATCAAAGTCTGCTTATGTCAGGAACATGGAAATAATTGGGGTAAGTGACTTTAATATCATATACTAACATAAGTGAGATATTCATAATACTTGAATGAATGCTCAAAATTTGGTTTCATATTACAGGTAAGTATATTAATAATGGAAGCATATCTTTTTAAGACAAGCCTTTAGGTTTTATTGGCGAGATACGCTGACAATCTCTAACAATATAGTTAGTTAGCAAATGAATATACCAAAACGTTATAGGTAATATAGTTCAGTGTAGAGTTCATATTGATAAAGACAGAATTTGTGGTTGGATTTGTATATAATTATTTGATTATACTCAGTCGCAGGTTGTTTGAATTATTGAGTTAAACGACATTGATACAATATACTAACATAAGTACAAAGTAGGATAATAAAAGTCAATATTTGTTTCATGTGAAAAGTAATGGTACGGATAGAATAAGATATAAGTGGAATATTATTTGGAATATGATTGTGTAAATTGGATATTATGTTGGGTAATATAAATTGTTGACAAAGAGTAATCATTATGATGATATAAGAAATACTATTGTGGAAATTGTATTAGTGTATCAGGAAAAATACGGTGTGCTTTAATCTGTCTGTGGTAACATGATTATATCTAGCCGTAAAATGTTTGATTTCTTAAAGTAACTGAACGATATCTCAAATACTAAATGAAGTGAGATGCCAAATAATAATAAATCTTGGAGTCCTGTTAAGACTAATTGTACTGGGATAATGTAATGCTAATATAATATTTGAAAGTAATTTTGTTTGGAAATGGAATACTATGTGAAATATTTTTTGGTGATGTATTTGACAAAAAATAATTATCATGAACGTTATAGGTAATATCGTAGTAGAAATAAAACTAGAATAGGGAAACATTGTATTCTATAGTGGTATGTGGCAATTCGATCATATCCAGTCATGAAAAGTTTGAGTAATGGTATTAGCAATGGAATCGTATATTACTAGAATACTATCTTGATATAATCATTCGTAAATGGGAATATGATAGCGACCTTTCTTAATAATATTGATAGGAAAAAAAATTATTATAATGTTACAACAAACGTTGTTCAATGATGATTCATGTTGCAGAAACAAAATACTGTCCTCTGATCTGTATGTGATGATTTGATCATATTCAGTCATACAATTTTGATTTGTTAATTTAGGTGACATTGAGATTATATATTAACAGAAGTGAAATGCCAAATGAAGAAGCATCAATATTGGTTCCATGAAAAGAGTAGTTGTACTGATAGAATAAAATTCAAGTTGAATACTTTTTGGTATATCACTGTGTGTAACTGAGATACTATATTGTCTATTTTTTAGAGTATGTTTGTTGGCAGGAAAAAATGATAGGAATTAGTTCAATGATAATTCATATTGGAGAAACAAGACGGTGTGCTTAAAATTGTATGTGGTTGTTTGATTATTTTTAGTCATAAAATTGGGTTGTAAAAGTAACCGACACTGACATCATATACTAATAATTGAAATGTTCACAACACTCAAATTAATGCTCAATATTCGGTTTTATGTTGAAGGAAAGGATATCAATAATAAACTAATGTGTAATTGGAGTAATGTTTAAACCAAAGTTGTGTTCAACGACCCAATCCTTCACATCTTCAGTAAAATTCCTTTGGCAAAGAAATATAACATAATGCTATAGGCAAAAATTGATTGGTAAAAATCAAAGTGCCGAAACCAGACAGTGTGTTTAGGTAGGTGACACTAATATCATATAGTAACATAAGTGAAATGTCGAATTATGATAACATCAATATTGGTGTTATGCAAAATGAAGTTGTAATAATAATGATATAAGATATCAGTGGAATAGTAGTTCAAATATAATCGAGTGTCAATATGGTACTACGTTGAATATTTTAATACTATATTTGTTGGCAAAGATAACTCATCATGATGTTATTGTAAATATCGCTGTACAAATCATGTCAGAGAAGGAACACTCTATGTGTATATGTGGTAACTCGATTATATCCAATCATAAATCAATAATTTGTTGCAGTAGGTGACACTAATATCATATACTAATATAAGTGAGACATAGAATAATAATTAGCATCAATATTGGTTTCATGTTACAGGAAAGATTATTAATAAGCAAACAATCTGTAAGCAAAGCGGTATTTGAATATAACTGTGTGTAAAATGAGATATTATGTTGACCATTTTTGTTGATATGGTTGTTGACAAAAAGAAATTATCATGACGTTATTGGAAATATAGTTTATCAGAATTCATATTGCTAAACTCAAAACGGTTTGTGGTAATTTGATCCAGTCACACGATTTGTTGAAGTAAGTGACACTGACATAATATACTAATAAATGAAATGTTGATAATATTCAAAGTAGTGTTCATTATTTGGTTTCATATTGCAGTTGAGAATATCAATAACGGAATAATGTCTTACTTAATAAGTGTTAAATTATACTTGGTCTTACTGACCCGTTAAGTTGACTAATCTGATAATATACTTAGTTAGCAAAGGAATATAACATAGCATTGCAGGCAATAGAGTTCAGCGTAAATATCATATTGTGTGTTACAATTTGTTTGTGATTATTTGTATGGTATTCACTACTAATTTGTTTGAGTTGTTGAGGTAAGTGACACAAATATCAAACACTAACATAAGTGAAGTCTTGGTAATACTGACAATAACAATTTCATGTAGATAGTAATTGTAATAATAATTAAATAAAATATGAGTGGACTAGCATTTGAATATAATTGTGCTTATTGACTTAACCTGTTTATTATGAATAATATGTTTGTTGGCAAAAGGAAATTATTATAATGTTATAGTAAATATAGGTCAATAATAACTGGTATTGGTGAGACCAGCTAGTGTGTGTCTGATTTGTATTTGATCATTTAGTTGTATCCAGTGCTAAGATGTCTGATTTGTTGAACTGGAAGACATTGACATAAATATTAATATAACTGAAATGTTGATGATACTCAAATTAGTGCTCAATATTGGGTCTGTATAATAAATACCTGTACTATTAATAAAATAAAATGTCAGTGGAATAGTATTTGAAAATACATTGTTCACAATTGCCATACTATGTTGACTATTTTTGGAAATATAATGTTTAGCAGAGATATTGTCAAATCTTCTAAGATATTGTTCAAAGGTAATTCGTATTGGTGAAAAGAAACAATATGTTTCAATTTGAACGCGGTTGTTTAATTATATTCAATGCTAAATTGTTCGAGTTGATTTGATTTGTTAATTTGTCAAATATATCAAATTAGAATTAATTGGTGAGGCATGCTAAAGTTAATCAAAGTAGTGGTATCTAAATAAAAGTGAATATATAGATCATCATCTTGTAGTATTGAGATGTCAATATTAGAATATAGGAATTTGGAGTATTTGTTTGGTCGAATAAATTATATGTCCAATGTTAATGAATAACAAAAGTAGAGAAAGGCGGATGTATTTCGACGAATATAAAAGATGGTGAGCTCACACTTCAAAGTTAGTGTGCTGGTTGTTGAACATTAATATTAAGGTACTTAGTTGTATTGTCTGAGAACATATGTTGAGTATACTTGAGGATGACATACTAAGGTGAACATCATAGTACGTGATCCGAAGATGTAATGAGCGTTCTATATTCTGGGGATATAATTAAAACAGTTATTCAAAGATATATTTGATGTATTTTGTGCATCTTTGAAGTATTTAGTTGATCAAAGTTGGAACTGATACCGACTAAATATGAATAATGACAGGGAGGAAGAAGACAGTAAATATATTAGGTGAGTGTAAAAGATAGTGTAATATCCATAATCAGCCTGTTAAATTAAGTCGGGTTCATAAGTTTCAGAGTGTGACAATGTGTTTTTGTTGTTCTGTTCTCCTTGCTCTGTTTATCTTTATGTCTTTCATATCTTGAATATCTCAAATAAATTTCATTTTTATAAAGCGATGAAAAAAATATATCACGTTCGGAAAGGTGACTCGGCCTGGTGAAGAAAATGAACCAGATGTACCAAATAGACAGGATATAGAGCATGACAGAAAGGATAGAATGGGACAGAAAAACGGTATTTTGATTACCTTGAATGTTAAATAGGGTATATTGACATGGCTGATTATGAATATCTTATTAGGGAACTTGTAGAATCGATGGTTAGGTCAGTATGAGTTAGTGACGCTTATTTTATCACGATTATTGAAGTAGCCGTATGTAATCAAGGTTATGTCAAACTGAGATATAATAGTTATTATGATATATTGATGTAAATGGGAAGTTGATAAATTAGTTCATTTGTTGTCTAAACTATTTTATATTATATATATAATGTAATTTTTATTAAATATGTTACATCATATAAAATGAATTTGAATAATATAACATTATTTTAAATATATATAATGAGGAATTATGATATATCAGTTGTTTGATGAAGTTAATGTTCCAGTAATGAAGTGACGCTTTGAATATATATATGATAGTATGTTTAAGAATAAATGTATTATTAAGAAAAGTTAGTAGTATTATGTTTATATGATATTATTGATGGATTGAAACGTATTCTTGGTGTTTGAGTAGTATTTATTAATTCCTGATTGAATATGTTGTGCATGGTATAGTTTATTAGTGTATTGTTGTATATGTAATAGTGGCATAATAATACCATGAATTTATATCATCAAATAAAGTGCAGACCAGTGTTGTGTTTGATCTATGTAATGAAGGTAATGTATATTTTGAGATAAAACTCATATAGTGTTGGCTTTGGCAAGATATTGGTAGATATATTGAAACGGTAATGTTTAATATGGATGGAAGAATTTATCTTTTTGTGTTGATTGTGTAGAGTGAAGTATTTCAATGGGATAGTTGTTGGGATTATTGTCAAATAGTAGTGCATCATGGTGTGTGCGATAAGGATAGTTAGATAATATTGAAGCATTATCGATGGGGTATTGTATTATAGTAAAAAGATTATTAAGTAGTCATGTTAATAAATATGTTAGAGGTAGGGAATTAATGAAGGTGATGATTATGTTGAATTATAATGAATATTTTATTGTAAGATTTGTTGTGTATTTCTAATGAATATGTCATTTGATGGCTGTACCGAATATGTTGTAGAGATAGCTTGTAGTAATGGATGTGATATAATTTTTAGACTATGTTAAAATATTTGTTGTGTATGGTAATGAGGCATATGCTAATCGAGTGAGTTTATATTTCGATGTTGTGTAAGTGAATATGAGGTATCGAGATAAAATATTTAGAATGGTAGTGTCATGTTATTAATATAGCTGGAGGTGATGGAATAATAATGGATGAGTTATTGAAAGAGTAATGTGATTTGATAAGTGAATGTGTTGAATGGCAGGTGGGGCAGAGTACAGGGATGAGGTAAAATCATTAGCAGTATTGGTACTTTGTTGTTGATCGTTAGTAGAAGATGACATTCTTATTATATTGTAAAATGTATAATATTAAAGCTTCTCTTATTTTAACATAATATACAAAAGTATACAGAAGAGAGAAATATATTTTTCTCAAATCATATTTCCTCTCTATATATAAGAGAAAATGTTTTTCTCCATTTTCTCAAAATCCGAGGCACAGTATTTCTAAGTTACCCGTGCTCGGTAATCTCAACCATA
This sequence comes from Jamesozyma spencerorum, assembly GCA_949640775.1. Lineage (NCBI taxonomy): Eukaryota > Fungi > Ascomycota > Saccharomycetes > Saccharomycetales > Saccharomycetaceae > Jamesozyma > Jamesozyma spencerorum. The sequence continues at coordinate 930,357 of CATIWH010000026.1, forward strand.
TAACATGGTATCGAGGTATAATAAAATACTAGCATGAGTATTATATTCAACATACCCCCGTAAGGTTAGTATTTTTAACTTGTAGTAATCGATCCCTCAAGAATTCAAATGGTTGCCTTGCCAATGTCTTTGTTGTAATATCAGCTAGCTGTTTTTTTGTTCCAATATATTCAATGGAAATAAATTTATCAGATACAGCTTTCCTGATATGATGGTACTTTATGGCAACATGTTTCATTCTACTATGGTGAACTGGATTCTCCACTGTATGTATGGCAGGCATGTTATCCACCAATAATGTAGGCATTTCGGTTGGTATTTCCATTTCATGCATTAAGTTCATGAGCCACTGTATTTCAGCCACTGCCTCACTTGCTGCTATATATTCAGCTTCAGTAGAGGACAATGCAACAGTAGTCTTGATTTTCTTGGAACACCATGTAATTATACCACCAGCCATTCTGGTAACATACCCCCGTGTAGCGTAAGGGATATCCGTGGCAGCACCATAAGAGGCATCTGAGAATATATCGAGCTTCACAGGAGAACCAATACGATACACTAAAGAGTGGTACCGAGTGGTATAGAGATACTGGAAGACACGATGAGCAGCTTTCATATGTATTTCAGTTGGTGCTTTTAGAAATCTAGAAAGCAGAGAGACCGAATACGCAACATCTGGGCGACCAGTGTTGGATATGAAAAGTAGTTGGCCAATAATGCTTTGGTAAGCAGTAATATCGACCAGAGGTGTAGAAGATTCATCAAATAGATTCATTGACGAAGATAGTGGAGTATGAGGTGACTTGTGCAATGAGACTGAACTAGATTGAGCTGCTTGAGAAATGTAGTCATGCATAGATAGCGTAACTTCTTTAGCAGATTGATTGACGTTCATCCCTAAAAATTTGTTTACTGGTCCTAAGTCTTTCATAGAATAAAAGTCAGATAGAGATATCTTGACCTGTTGGAGATCAACTTGAGTAGGAGCAGCAATTAATAAATCATCAACATATAGAGCCACTAAAATAATACCAGATGGAATTCTTTTAAAATAAAGACCATGTTCACCTTCATGTTGTTTAAAATTCAATTTTAACAGAGTGGAATTAATATGTCTGTTCCAAAGCAAAGGTGCTTGCTTCAAACCGTACATGGCACCAGTAAGACGCCAAACAAAATCAGGATGTTTAGCATTGATAAAACAAGGAGGCTGTCTAACATAGACAGGTTCATCCATTGGAGAATTTAAAAATGCTGTATCCACATCCATTTGATGAACGGTTAAGGAAAGACAAGCAGAGAGAGCCAAAAAGATACGAACAGAATCATATCTAACTACAGGAGCAAAAGTCTCTGTGTAGTCTAAACCAGCAATCTGACGGTGTCCTTGAGCCACTAATCTAGCTTTAGCTACATTATTACCTTTCACAGTTAGAACCCACCGTGTGCCAAGGGCACGTTTATTGTCTGGTAGGGGAACCAATTTAAAAGTATTATGATTAATAAAAGCAGACAGTTCCTTTTTACAAGCAGCTTGCCAGACTTTAGATTTGTCACCAGTCAAAGCTTCCTTAATTGAATTAGGAACCAATAGACCAGTGGATAAAGTAGAATGGCCGTGTAAAACTGCTGTTAATGCCAGATTGGCATTAGATGAGTTAGGAGCTGTTAATGCTAGAGTATTAGTGGATGAGTCGGGAGCTGGCAATGCCAGCATTTTAGAAGAATCTGGAGCAGGTAATGCCAAAGTAGGAGTGGAATCAGGAGCTGGCAATGTCAAATAATTATTAATTGAATCAGGTGAGGGTGGTGAGCTATTCAGCCCCTGTGACAAAGTCAACACTTGTTGTGTTAAAGAATTGTTGGGGTCTTTGATAACTACACCTGTAGAAGCGTCAAAAAGATGGTCCACAGCCATAATGGGAAGATTCTCAATTGGCTGACCAGACGGTGACCAGTGAGTAGATATACTTCGACGTATTTCATCTGTCAAAGCTTCATCGATAGGAACAATAGTGTCGTCCTTCGACCCTGCCTTCTTATAAGGGATAGCAGTATATTCCTGATCACCTGGTGTAGTAGCCTTAGTTGGAATGGATATGGAGTTGGAAACCCCATCCATTACTATTTGTCTTTTCTTTAGGAACTTTGGTTGATCAGTGATCTCAGATGAATTAGTTGGAGGATATATTTCAATATTGTGATTGAACCTCTTATAAGGACGTCTGAAGTATTCACCTATATGCCATTTTACGTTTTCTGGAACAAATGTATGCAAAATGGCAATTTTTGCAGTTTTCTGGAACCTCTGTTCATAGTGCTTTTTCAATTTATGGTAAATTTCATTTGGATTTATGGAACTTTCACCCTTTGTGCGGTGTTTTTCAGTGAAAATATTGTAAAATTGTAGCTTTTTTTGTAGTTGATTTGTTACTAATGCGGTAATCAAAACAAACTCGACGGGTAATATTCTCGCGATCTTGTCTCTTTTAGTATCTTGAGTTTGTTTCTCTATTTCTTGATTTGGTGTGTGATATCTGATGAGTTTACGATTCAGATGTATAGATATTAGATATTTTTCTTTGATCTGATCAAATCTTGGTATCCAATAAATCATATATATAAAGCAAGTGAATAACCTATAACATAGTTATACATTATGTTATACATTTTTATTTGTCTCTTCTCTTGAAAAATTACATAGTTATTGTCTGTTTTCTTGTATCAAGTTTGTTTTTCTGTCTTGTGCCAGACAAATCTGTCACATGCTAAAGTGAAAATTTTACAACGACGAAAATCAGATTAGACAAATCTTGATTAGATACTATATTTTACATATTATTGTATAGCAAGCAAAGTAGTCCAGTCAGTTGCTAGAACCTTATATATGGCTAGGTTTGAAAGGTGCACTTCTTTGTTTAAACAGTATTACACTCTTGATACTGGATTGCATGCTTAAGTGTAACAGAAGATCAGTTTCTGACTATATTCAATAAGCTGTCAAAATGGTATCATGATACCAGAATTAGGCTAGTCAGAAATAATATGGTCTAAATAGATAGAGATTTGCTAACTATACCACATATTACCAGGTTTTATTTGGTTAGGTTATGTGTAATACAGCATTGCCTGATGTCTTTACAAATTGGTGTTACAAAGTGGTACAGATGAAAATATATTTCAGATAACACAAATTTCTGTTCGATATATATTCAGACGTCTTTAGATATCTGTACAACATGTTGTACTAAGGACAGATTAAGAAGGTATTATTTTATGATTATTGCCAATCAAATGGTTACAAGTTTAGACCCAATATAACATTTAAGAGAATTTTCCATATCTTGTTCAGGATTGGGGGATACTATATCATTATGAGCCTATTTAGGTGAATGGTTCAGCATGGATGAGATAATATTATATATATTCTCTGTAAATTAGGCAGTATGTTGGTTATTAACTGCAAGAAAGAGGTATGACAAATTTGTCTTTGAGGCATCAATTTTATTTGGTAGGATAAATTATCAGGTTATTTGTTAAGAGAGTTTTCAGTTTTTGATCTCTGTTGTTTCAGCTACTGGTAAATATTGCGAATATGTTATAATAACTGGTCCTGATGACGTGTAAATTCAGCAAACATGACAGACCAGAAGTTACTTTATCAAAATAGGTATGAAATGATATTGGTTTAAAATTATTATTGATGGTATGAATGCATTTGTCAAACTAACTGGCCTGATGACGTTATGATTTAAGAAACATATCAGATGGGTGGTTACACTTTCCAAAAAGGATTAACAAGATACTGGTTTAGGATTATTATTGATGGTATGAGTGCATTTGTCAAATTAACTGTTCCTGATGACGTTATAATTCATCAAAACATGACAGATAAGAAGTTTCAAAATTTGTATAAGATGATATTGATTCGAAGTAGTTGTTTGGGAGATTGAATTTAGGTCAAACTTAGTTGTCCTGATGATATCATAATTCAACAGACATGACAGATGACAAGCTACACTATCAAATAGGTTTGAAAAGATATTGGTTTAGATTTATTATTGTTGGTATGAGTGAATATTCCAAACTTACTGGTCCTGCTGGTATTATAATCAACTAATCTGACAGATGAGAAGTTACACTTCCATTATAGGTTTGAAATGATATTTGTTTGAGGTTATTATTTGGAACTATGAGTGAATATTTCAAACTAGCTGGTCCTGACGATATTTTGATTCAACAAATCTGGCAGATGAGAAGTTACACTTCCAAAATAGGTTTGAAATGATATTGGTTTGAAATAGTTATTTGAAAGTATCAGTGAATATGCCAAACTTACTGGTCCTGATGATATTATAATCTAGCAGCCATGTTAGATGAGAAGTTACACTATCAAAATAGTGATGAAATTGCTTTGAAATTTTATTTTGTGGTATGAATGAATATGCCAAAATAGCTGGTCGTGATGACATTATAAACAAACATGTCAGATGAGATGTTACAATTCCAAAATAGGTTCAAGATAATATTGGTTTCAAATGATTATTTGAAAGTATGAGTGAATATGCCAAACTTACTGGTCTGATGACGTTATAATTTAACAAACATGTCAGATGAGATGTTCACACTATTAAAATAGGTAAAGGATAATATTGGTGTGAAATGATTACTTTCAAAATATGAGTGAATATGCGAAACTTAATTGTCCTGATGACATGTAATTCAGCAAACATGACAGACCAGAAGTTACTTTATCAAAATAGTATGAAATGATATTGGTTTAAAATTATTATTGATGGTATGAATGCATTTGTCAAATCAGCTGTTCCTGATGACGTTATAATTTAGCAAACATACCAGAAGACTAGTTACATTATCAAGAGAGGTATGAAATGGTATTTTTTTTAAAATTATTATTTGGAATAATGAGTGAATATTCCAAGCTAACTTGTCCTGATGATATTATAATCTAGCAGCCATGTTAGATGACAAATTACATTATCAAGATAGGGTTGTTAGTGCTTTGCAAAATTCAGTGAAAATATGAGCTCAATTTGGATGGTATGCTAGAATAAAGTTAAGATCAGAATGTGTTAACCACAAAAACTACTCCTTAAGCTGTTATAAATTTTTGCTGATGTAGTAAACTTGGTACAATCAATCAACATATGGTACATACCGACGATATTGGTAACATGTAAATCTGATTTCATGATAAATTAATCAAGATGTTTACAAAATAGCTGGTAAATTTCAGGGGGTTGATTATAACATATTTGAAATTGTCAGTATATTGTTCAGTGATATTTGAGAAACATTGATGTCATAGAAGAGGTGTATGTTTGAAAAGATGGAACAATGTTATTACTGTAAAGGTTAAGTATTGAAAGTGATTATTATGGAGATAATCCAAAGAGAAGAAATTCAAAAGAGAATGTGGGTTCAATATATAATCTGTGTTATTGGTTTATGAAGATGAATATTTTTGTTGAGAGATTTATTACACAGAATGTTGCTAATGTTCTTGAAAGGTGGTAATTGTGTTGGTGAAAATGTGACAATGTGTTTAGCTATTATGTAGATATATATATTAATCAATTATAATATGCTACATTTTGAAACTTGCCTATACTTAGTATATGTTGGAAGAATTGGAGGTATAGTGGACGGTGAGTTGACATGGACGAACTGTACTGCAATGAAAATGGTATATAATCGATCTGCACAATGTGGTAAACTGATATATACTTTATATTGAATATATATTTGTGTTAATTACAATTTCTGGCTGTCAAGTTGGTTAATATCGTTCCATATTTGATGTTGTATATCTCTCTATATAATTTCTTTTTGAAACTTTTTTAATTGTTCGTTAATACTTATCAATAAATGTGAATTTTTATTAATACTTGGTTAGCGAATAAGCAAAGGAAATTTATTGTTAATTTTACAAAAAATGAAACTTTAGCACACAAATAACACAGTTTATCATATAAGACAAGTTGCATTATATAATTAATTTAGTGTAGGTTTTAGTAGTTGCAAAATAATTTCTCTATCTCCAAAATTGGGCCTATTAGGATAATTATAATGTGTTTTATATTGATACATGAAGTATACAACAATTTGCCATTTTTTAGTAGAGATTCATGGTACCTATGCTTTTTAAATAGTATATAACAGAAGCCTAATTACTCAAGCTTTGATTTGGAACGTTAT